>OX940889.1:14697541-15297541 GCA_954871355.1 Cabera pusaria
ATCATCTTGATAGCATTCACACTGCACACCAGAGATAGGAGCCCCAATTAAAACTTTTGAGGCGCACATTTCTTGTTTTAATAATTCAGCCTTTTCTTTAAATTCTATTAATTCTTTGTTACTGCGATCTAACATCTCTACGCAATGCTGTAATTCTTTACTTAAGTCGATGTTTTTCTTACAAGTCTTTAAATTTATTTGTTTAATATGGTTATATTTTTTTAATGTATGTATATTATATGGTTGAAAGAACTTACCTAAGTGAATTTCAACCGGGATTATACGAGGTGTAACATCCGAAGAGATTTAAATTAACCATGTAGTCCGTCTTTCGTTGTATCGCATCGTCACACTGTTTAAAGCACATAAAATTAAAATAAAAACATTGTTCATTCGTTCAATACTCATTCACCAGCCAATATTTAGACTGTGTTCCTTCATTTGTTTTAGAGTTGTAGATCAGTCTGCATTCTGCAACACTTGGGTTTAAAAGTTGTATTGATAACAGGATATCCAACGGGTGGGTGGGAGTTTAAATCTCTTCGGATGTTACACCTCGTATAATCCCGGTTGAAATTCACTTAGGTAAGTTCTTTCAACCATATATTATACTTCTGTGTAACATCCTCGAGATTTAAATTAACCATGTAGATGTTTAGCGCCTGTTGCAGAATAAAAGCACTCCTCATATTATTTATTTACTCAGTAATTGATCAAAATTAATTAAATTTTGATGATTACCTAATGCATGTGTGCATGCATAAATAGTTAGATTTTCCTTTATTAGTAAGGAATTAAATCAATCATTAGGATTAGACACAAGAAAATAAAAAATATTGCACAATGGCTAACCTCCGGAATGTAAAATTGATCTTTATACGTTACCCATACAATTTGAATATAATAGTACAATGACAGTTGTTCTTTTGATGACGTCAATAGAGACAATCAATTGGCAGCATAATAGAACCACGAGGCGTACCATCACAGGATAAATAATAGTACTATATACGGTGTAGATAAAATGTTCACATACTGCTGCAAAGCTGTAACATAGAGTAAGTTTACATACACATTTAAAGATATTTAAGCCAAAAAAAGGGATATCGCAGACAACGTCTGCATACTCAAACTTTCTATAGCATCAATAAATTTGAAATGCATTAATAAATAAAATGTAATATTATTCAATATTGTCACACTTGCACGCAGGCTGAATACTTCAACTTACAATCTATCATAAGATCTTTTAGTGTGAAATTGTATTCTGGAAAATTAAATGATTAAATGTTTGACTTGATATATTGACATGGCAAGGATATTATCCAATTTATGTTGTCAAGGTAAATAGTTGTATAAAAATCTAGCAAAACATTATCATAGAGTATAAAACAATGATCTAAGAATAATCATTTAATTCGCAAGTGATTGATGTTTAGAAACTTAAATACACCCTTACAATCGATTATAACAGCCAGTTTAATAATTAGTATAAAATCATAAGTTTATGATTTCATTTTACTAATAACAGACTCCGTTTAAAAATTCAATTTTTACGAATACGAATACGAACGAATTTTATTCGACGCTGATTCATCTCAGAAGTTTTAAAATTTTAGTACTGCATTAGAATAATCTAATATAGCTGACAAAAAAAACTATCGATGGTTATTACTAGTAGACTAATTATATCATAATTAATGTCTTGGTAAATACCGTACATATCAATGTTTATAACGATTTGTAGCTACCGGGTTATAAATGCAAGCAAGGATAATGTTGTGCCTAAGTGGATTTGTGAAATAATATGAGAGGTTTTATAAATTATTTCAGAAAGAACATAGTTGTGAATACGTATCTGGCACAGGCTTATCCTGTGATACAATATGGAATATAGAATTTGCCATATTATTATTTTAAAAACTGTACAGAGCTCGATAATCGATATTTCTAAATTAAGAATCACGATCATCAATCAACATGCATGAGAATTCCAATTAGACCTGTGATGACCTTTGGTGATCTGTGAATCACAGGTTTGTGATACAGTAAATACTTCTCCATAAAATTGATTTCTACAACTATCGCGTAGTTAGTTACTTCATTTAACTTTAAACGTCATATGTATTGTTACGACATATAGCATAACATTTGTGAAGACACTTAAACATTGTTGTTGTTATTATAATGATTATTTATCTCTATTCACACGTGATAATTAACGATGGGCCGTTGGCTATAATTTCATATTGCTGCGGCAAGGCATGAAGTAGTTAATTTGGTAACTTAGTAAACTCACGGACTCGTAAGTATATGAGTTTATTCTCGGTTACTAACGTTGAGCTTGTGTTAATTTAATTATGACACATTGAGTGTATTCATCTCAAGAGCTAAAAATTTGTGGAGGCAATGCATATTACATTTTCCATTCTAAATTATTCCTTATCATATCAAATAATTGATCACACAGACATGTTTAGTACTTACTTGCTGCTTTTTGCAAGTTTTGTACTCTGAGTCTACGCACAAAATATAAAAAGGGGTGACAATAGTGTGTCCCTTTTTTTCATAATCAGAATAACTACTGACTTCATTAACGTAGCAAAATCAAGGTTGTACGGAGCGCTTGAGGCCGTACATTAAGCTATTTAACCATACCATAATATTATGTATTGTTTCATATTGTACTATGATATTATTGTTGTAACAAAAGCCTTTTTGGAAACATATCTGACGTATTAGTTAGTACACATTATTTTACAATGTTCATGTATGAGTGTGTGTTGTCTAATTAAATCAGGCAACATAAATAGGCCTTCTTGAAGCCGATTATGGCTATGTAAAATTACTGCAACATTAACGGTAAGTATATCTTACAATTTATGTTAAAAATAGGAAGCGACACTAAACTGTAAGCTTGTATACGCTCCATTGCTTTTGTGTGATAAGTAATTTATAACGTTTAACACAAACTAACATGTTGCGCAGAACAAGGTGACTTTTTAGGTTAACGTTTAACCATTCACGTTCGCCTACATTTGCAACCAAAATGTATTATTATTTTGCAATGTACTGTTGATGAGGGTAGGCATTATAATGCATAATCAAAAATTATTAGTCTATTATTGCTCACTTAAATCTGTGTCCTTGGGCGAAAACAATAACGATTTCTGACAATTTGAATATGAGGATGAATACTATCTAAATCCATAAATATGCTACAATTTTATACGATTTTTGTATTACGTTTGTATGGACAAGACGTTGTATGCCAGGAGCTTTTTGGCCGTTTAGGCCTTCTCAGCTTGGTAACGCGCTGCCATTCAGCCACGGTCATTCAGAAACAGGTGGATTAAATGGAACAATATTCCGTGGTACAAAATGTAATATAATCATTTACAAACAAATTACTGGGTCAAAAGTTATTGATATTAAATACCAGCGTGTTCTACTCACGCGTGGGTACGTCCAATCTTATTATTGTCGTTAACGATCGCTCTGCTTATTCGCAGGTGGCTCGTAGTTCTTCCGTGACGACGTTGTACCGACAGCTGCTTTAGATTGTACTTTAGACGATTCGGCATTTGCAGATTAATGTTGTTTGACATCGGGGTCGAAAAATCAAAAGTTGGTCGCGCAGTCGTAGGTTAATTATTACATAAACGCACAACCTCTTGAAGATGTTAAGTTTGATAACAGTAGGCTGTATCAAGGCTTAGTCATAAGACATAAGTCGACTAGGTCAGTGAAGCCAGGATATACCTTAGATTGTTGTTTTTCTAGCTCTTTGTGCCAATAGCAAAAGAAAAATAATCACTAAGATGACTCATTCTTTTTAACCTGACTAAGGTGAAGCAAAAAGGGAGGATTATGTTTCTGACCGCTTTATGTGTATTTAGTAATACAATGTAGTACAGTCTTACCCCAACGTTCAGAGATCACTGTAGGTGTTTTCAACCTCATCAATGTGAAAATTTCTTGACCGCTTTAAATCATTGCAAGATCTCATTTGGCACGGCTGAAGAAGTTGGTTAGTTGACTCAAGTGTTGAATCTTCGACCAAGAGTTTAGCGGGGTTGGAGCCATGGTCAAGGTCTTTACCGAAATCGAATAGCATACACAGGCGATATAGGTACTATAACAGTATCTAGACATATCTGGTTGAATAATTTTGTACCTTATGTTGTAGCCTTTCTTTTGCATAATGGCTTTCCCATTTATTATACGACACAGTACGAAGTACTTTCTAGGGTAGCATCGCGTACTACCACACTAAGAAAGTATAAAAATACATGAGCACTTTATTGCATACCAGACAAAACCTTTATCTTGGACAATATATAATAAAATTTATTTAACAATGGGCATGTCTTATCGCTTAGAGCAATATCTGGCAGTCAATCTTTGGGTAGACAGGAACTAGATTCATTATAATGTGGTCGGTTGCATACCATATAATCCGCTAAGAGGTTTAATGACATATACGGGTTCTTGTTATTGTTCTTCTTCTTCTTATGGCTTTTCAACGCTTGACGTTTTTCTGCCAGTGTTAAAAGTAGATTAAATTAATTACTTACCTGTAATTCTGCTATGACATAATGGTAGCAACATTATCGGCAATTATTATTGCCTATCTTCATGCTCGGACACCGTAGTGGAGCAAGTTTCTGATCTCTGGTTAAGATCTGTAGAATCCAATAAGTCCCATGTAGATATATGCGACACAGGCGGTAGTTACTTTCTGAGTAGCATCTCGTACTACTACATTAAGAAAGTATTAAATAAATTCCGGGGTGATATCTCGTAGCACCACTTAAGGAATTATTTTTGTTTATTGTCGGGATAATATCACGTATTACCACGTTAAGACAATAAGTAATTAACTTCAACACATTTTTCTTTTTTAAAAATGTGGGTGTAGGTAGATTTTGCTCGGAGCGGTATATTTTTCTCCGCATCCTAAAAATCCGGAGAAATTTTCGTCTGATAACGTCGCAATCAGAACTTTCCAATCGTTTACCCATATTTGGGAAACAATTATGAGAAACAAACACTAATTCACAAAACTTATAGCAAATACTTTTAAAACATTAAAATTGTAATAATTAAAATTGTGACATCTGGACGATGCTACACACAAAACACGAATGAAGGAACACAGTCTAAATATTGGCTGGTGAATGAGTATTGAACGAATGAACAATGTTTTTATTTTAATTTTATGTGCTTTAAACAGTGTGACGATGCGATACAACGAAAGACGGACTACATGGTTAATTTAAATCTCGAGGATGTTACACAGAAGTATAATTTTCCTAATGATTTTCTTATATTAAATGTACTTTTTAATCTTATTGGAACCCTTCATAGAGACAGTAGAACCTGAGCAGTAAACTATGTATATAGATCCAAAGTGTTGTCTTGATTAGTATTATTTTGCAGTACAGGAGAGGTCGTCATTTCTTCTAGTTTATCTTTTGTAAATGAGAGCTCTTGCTCCAAATCCCGGATATAGGTCAGTGTACGTTCGAATAGTTCTTGGATTTGTGCATGTACAGTATCGGTCAAAATTGGAGAAGCAGTCTCAAATAGCAATAGCATGACAGCAAAATATGCACATACGACCTTTTTCTATAAGACGTTTCGAAAGTAACATAATGAAAGAGAAAGATAGAAGAGATAGAAAGACCCATATATCGCACTCTCTCATAATGAATCCATTAGAAAGAGCGCATGTATTAATTGTAGAATAGCTAGACCAGTTTCGCTTCTTTTATCAGTTTTAAAAATAATGAGGGTAGATTTGAAACCAAATGTATTGATGGCATAAATGTATGAAGATAACATTTTTGGTTGGTGAACTTTGTTGGTGGTTGAAGTTTGGTTAATAAATAACTTAAAAAATCAAAATGCAAGCAAATATAATTATTAAAGACAGCGAATATTGAGGCATTGCATAGAAATGGACGAAATAAATTATATTATCTCAAATGTATAGTGAAAGCGGCATAAGTGTAAGTTATTGCTGAGTGATAAGTGTTGAGAAATCCTAGTTGTGAAAGTAAATTGTTAATAATAAGATTTGGTGTTTTCAGACGGATTTTATTCGCAATTATGGAATGTTGGCCGCGCCCCCCATAGGCATATTATTATTTTCTATGCCGTGGGGTTTAATAATGCAAAGATGAGCGCGAGACGAGAGATGTCCTGAGCAACTGTAGCACAGATTATATAATAGCTACTTGGCTGTAGTCCCCCTGGATCTAGTTTGGGGAAAATTTACGTGACAGACATAATATGTGCGTATATAGTGGATTACGAAGGCTTCTAGGTTGAATACTCAAAGGCTTCTTATCTGCATCGAAAACAATAGAAGTCACACGAAATATTAATGTAAAAGTATATAAAAACTAGGCAATGCCGGCTGTGATCATTTGTAATAAGTAGTTGGGTAAGTTATGATTATAAAGGATTAAGCTTCAATCCTCTTTTCCTATAGAAAATGAATAATTAAGCTTATAACCTTAAATAATCAATAGGTAAGAGCAATTCTTAGATGCAACCAAACGAGTGTTATTTTGTCAAAGAATAAAATTCTCAATGAAGACGGTTTCAATTTAATATAATATTAAATAAAAATAGTAGTTTATGATATTTCGATATGTCGTAAATCAATTTATTTAAAAACATTGTTGCTGTGTATTCATTTCCTCAAAAACTTAAGATAACATCGCCGTGCTATTTATTTTATTTCACATATAACATAGATCACCAATTTACCTATAGTAGCGAAGTTTGTTTAAACAGATATAAAATAATACAAGCTATTAATAATTTTTTTTTATTTTAAATATTTTATAGACTACCGTTTGACCACTATCTCACTTGTTGGTAAGCGATGTTGCCGTCGAAGATGGTAAGCACGCTATGCCTAGAATGGGAACTGGCCCTCAAGGATAGCTGCCGGAACACATTAGATGTTTGACGACAGATTTTCTAACTTGAGAGTGGTAGCTGGCCAAGTGGACACTAGATAGTGTCCTACCACCATGCGGGGGTTGTTGGTTTCTTAACGATGTTTTTACTTCAAACCAAAAAAAAACTTCAAAAGCGCACGTATATTTATCGATAGAAAATCCATTGTTGCGCGGCGGTTTGAACTCGGTACCTCTGGCGTCAAAGTTCAACCAAACGTTCTCGCGATTACGCCACCGGGCCCTCAAAATTATAACAAAATCATGCAATGCATGGAGATTCGAACTCGGGCCTCATGCTTCCTTATCAGTTCATTTTACCACTCGACCAATCGCCATGTATGACTCATTCGAATTTAAGCATCCGTTACTTGTTGCCTAGCTTTCTCAACGTTATGTTAACTCAACAAAAAGAAATCTAGTATACAGTGGAATATTGTTATCTTTACCAAATGTATCTGATGCTACGTTTCACCTTTTTATTCGTCTGTGGTCTGGGTAAGCATGCCATCTATGCCGTACTTACGTGTTATTGTTTGCGTTGGAACATTCGACAGAAATATCGTGCAGGCTACTATGAACATTGAGGTGCTACTGCACTATTGTCCCTCGATAGTACATCCACGGTTTCTAGAAGCCTGTCACGCTGGTCTCTCAGGTCTTCCAGAGCAATGTCATACTCGGCCAATTGGTGCTTGAGGTCTGCGTTCTTCTCCAACATCTTTGCCATGTCAGATTCATGATCCTGAAGTTTTTTGGAGTCCTTGCAGGTTTTCAGTTCCAGGAGAGACACCTTCAATTTGGCCTCAATATCCATTCTACGGGTGGTCATTGTGGCTGATACTGTCTCTGCAAACCAGGAAGGAGTACCTTACTTTCAAGCTAGCCAATACAGTTTATTTATATGTGACTAATAATTGATACTAGGTAGATATTGGTTATTTACAAGTTTAACAATATATCTTTGTTTAAATTTTATATTTGTTGATATTTTATATTAGGATGTCAGTGATAAAGTGATTATTTAGTTAATATTCAATCAAAACTGTCATGCAAAGTAGGTATACAGTGCATTCTTTATAATGTGAAGTTTGTATTATTTACACATAAGTAGGTAGGTACTATGGATTTATTCGGGATCCTACACAAACATTATTTCTACACTAAAACTGTTAGTTTAACCTTTCATAATACAGTAGAACTCGAAATTTAAAGTTAGGTATATGAATACGACAGGAACATCGAAAATTATGGGAAAAAAATGATTTTTTTTTCACCGACTTTGATCGAATTTAATGTTGGCGATTTAAGAGGGTGGCAGTGAGTTTATTAAACAGTACCTAATGCATACGGTTAATAAAGGTTACGAAAACAATACTCCCCAGGTTTTTTGTTCAGAATCATCCAAAGGTCCAGGATATATCCTGATATGATATACCAAGAGGTCTTTCTCTTGTTTGACAGCTCCAGCTAGGCTATTCTGTAAGCTATCTCGACAGCGGAATCCGCGGTGAGATTCAAATTTCGTACTACGATATTCAATCGTATCACGTTCGTAATACGGTTGAATTTCGTAGTACGAAATTCACATCTCACCTCGGATTCCACTGTCGAGATAGCTTACAGAATAGCCTAGCAGTTCCCGCGCCGACCGACCGTATTATTGTCGATTTTCGAATCACACGAAATAGGTCACACAGATCTATACTAATATTATAAAGAGAGAACATTTGTATTTTTGTATTTTTGTATTTTTGTATTTTTGTATTTTTGTATTTTTGTATTTTTGTATTTTTGTATTTTTGTATTTTTGTATTTTTGTATTTTTGTATTTTTGTATTTTTGTATTTTTGTATTTTTGTATTTTTGTATTTTTGTATTTTTGTATTTTTGTATTTTTGTATTTTTGTATTTTTGTATTTTTGTATTTTTGTATTTTTGTATTTTTGTATTTTTGTATTTTTGTATTTTTGTATTTTTGTATTTTTGTATTTTTGTATTTTTGTATTTTTGTATTTTTGTATTTTTGTATTTTTGTATGTTTGTTATGATTTGGCTCAAAAACTACAGGAACGATTTAAAAAATTCTTTCACGAATATATAGAATGGACTTTCGAAATGAAAACAAGCTATATATTATCCCGTTTAAATCAAAGGTACATTCGTGGAGACCTAATTTGCAACCTAATTCGACAAAAAAACGGTCGAAAAAACACGTTTCTTACGAACGCTGCTCAATTGAAAACAGATGGAAGCATATTTTCTATGGAAGAGTTGTACAACTTAATAATACCTACAAAAAAGTCCGCGACGGCATATGTCTATCTCTTAAGGTTGACTCACAGTAACCATTTTAATCTTAAAATTTTTGTTAAAAAATATTACATAACTTCCAAGGCTATTTTCAAGTATATAGTATTTATTGTTTAAGTAAAACGATGTGCTTACTTACACAGCTTTATTTGAATAAGAAAAGGACAGTCTAAAAAAGAATTCCATAGACAATATATAATTAAGCTAAAAAATTATACCATAGACCAACTTGATGTGTTTATAATTACAAAGCTACTTTTATATTGCCAGCGCAATGGCCCTAGTGTTTATATAATAATACAATAAAATAAGATTTCGATATAAATAATAACACCCCCACTATATCGAAATACATAACCAGAAAAATATATATAGGTATAAAAACAAAACTAAATTTTAAGGAGTCCCAAAATCTCCATGAATTTATAATGTTTTGCTCTGGGCAAACCTTTTGTCAATAAATCAGCAGGCATCTCAGAAGTCCCCACATATTTAGTTTCAACAATCTCATTATCAATGACTTCTTTTATAAAATTGTAACGCACATCTATGTGTTTGGACCTCTTGTAATGACGATGACGACTGATGACTATTGGCAAGTTTTAAAGCACTTTGGCTATCATTAAACAATATTACTTTATTACAAAATCCAACTATTTCTATTTCTAGTCTACGCAAATGTATGGCCTCTCGACACGCTTCCGATAAAGCCATGTATTCTGCTTCACAGCTACTCAACGCCACAGTGCGTTGTTTTCTACTCTCCCAGGAAATAGCAGACCCACTTTTCAAAAAACAAAAACCAGTATATGACCGTCTATCTGACATGTCACTTGCCCAGTCGGCGTCTACATAACCGACCAAATCTGCTGTTCCTTGGGAGTACTTCAAACAATAATGTTTAGTCTTATACAGGTATCTTAGCACTCTTTTAGTATAAGAAAAATGAACATCTGAATAGTAATTATTGAACTGAGATAAGTAACTGACAGAATATGCTATGTCTGGCCTAGTCAACATTGCAAGGTACATTAAACACCCTATTAACCGTTGATATGGAATATTATCTTTACACACACTAGATTTTTCAATATTCAATTTACATTCAATAGGTGTTTCTGCTGTGTGACAGTCTGACATGTTAAACTTGTGCATCAATTGCTCTATATACTGTTCCTGATCAAGGGTAACAACTCAGTTTTTTCTATCAACATTAACTCGCATGCCTAGGTACTGTTTGACATCACCAAGATTTTTTATTTTAAATTTAGCATTTAAAGCTTCAATTAACTTATCAGTTTCAGACTTCACATTTGAAAAAATAAGGAAATTGTCGACATAAAGACCAACTATTACCTTTCTATTATTTTGACAATCCTTTAAGAATACACAAGGCTCAACTTTACTCTTGACGTAGCCTAAATTACATAACGTTTCATTTACTCTATCATACCAGGCAAGAGAAGCCTGTTTTAGGCCATAAATAGCCTTTTTTTAATCTAAGAACCTTGTTACAATTAATATTAGGAAAACATTCAGGTAACTGCATAAATATGGTCTCTTTTAAATGACCATTGAGAAATGCTGTAGTGACGTCCAGGTGAGTGATGTCCATATTTAACTGTACACTCAATGCAAATAGATAACGCAAAGTTAAATGTCTTATAACAGGAGAAAAAGTCTCATAATAATCCACACCAGGTCTTTGTGTAAATCCCTTCGCAACTAATCGAGCACGATATCTCACTTGTTCGTCACAGTATTTCTTTTTAAGTACCCACTTGCACTTCACTACCGTACCTGCACTTGGAGCATCTACTAACTCCCATGCATCATTTTCACTAAAACACTTCAGTTCTTCCCTAATTGCACTTAACCACAGCTCTTTCTCCGGTCCTACCAATGCTTCCTGTACTGTCAGATCACCAGCATCGTTAGCATCCTCCCATGCCTTCACATTAGGGTCAGCACACATGTTTAAATATCCATATCGCTCTGGTTTCTGCCGCAACCTGACAGGTTTTTCCTGACATGCTCCGATTCTCCTGATTCAGATGATGAAACACTTTCATACTCACTGGGTATATATGTCACATCAGACTTGTCAATATAAGTTTCATCCACATTATCTTCCAAGTCTCCCGAAGATATGTCCCCCACTGAACCAAGACTCTCTTCATTACATTCTTTGTTTTCTGTGACAGGTATAGATACTTCTTCCATTATAATAACGTCTCTACTGGTACTGACCTTTTTAGTGATGGGACAATAAACTCTATACCCTTTTATGTCTTCTGGGTAGCCCACAAGTATCTTTTTCTCTGACTTTTTGTCCCATTTTAGGCGCTTTTCCTTCGCCACATGCACCATCACACGACTGCCAAAAATTCTTAAATTACCTATGTCTGGCTTACGTCCTGACCAAGACCAAATCTCATAAGGAGTTTTATCATTCAGCACTGGAAGAACAGTACGATTATGCAGGTAGACAGCTGTATTTGATGCTTCAGCCCAAAATTATTTGCTCAGCTTGGCATCAAATAATAAACACTTTGTTTTCTCGACAATTGTACGATTAAAACGCTCCGCCAATCCATTTTGTTCTGGCGTGTAAGGATTCGACTTCTGGTGCAAAATGCCATTTTTCTTCAAATAATCATCAAAACTTCTGCATCAAAATTCCTTTCCATTGTCACTACGAAGTGTCTTAATTTTCCTGTTCAACTGGTTCTATACTTTGGCCTTATAATCCTGGAAATATTGAAATGCTTCACTTTTCTGCTTCATGAAATATATGTGGGTCATCCGACTGTAATCATCAATAAACAAAATGAAGTACCTGGAACCACCAATTGAAGCATTTTCCATAGGACCACATACATCGCTGTGAAAAATACCCAACAATTCACTACTTCTTGAACCAGTATGTCCAAAGGGAAGGCGTGACTGTTTGCCTTCACAACAAACAATACATGACTGGGAAATGTCACTTTTCTTCTCCAGTTCCATGCCACTCACTGCATTAGTCATCTTGTTTAAGTACATGCTGTTTACATGGCCTAATCTGCGATGCCATGTATCCACAGATACAAACATTGTAGCCAGTGTGCTTTCAGAAGTTCTCAATTTGTAAACACCATTTGTCAATGACGCCATGGCCACCAACTGCAAATTTCTGTTATAAATGTTACATCCACTGGTAGTAAACACAACTTGGTTACCATTTTTAACCAATTGACTGACAGATAATAAGTTTGTGGTTAACTTTGGCACACACAACACTCCTTTGACAATCACGTCGTATTCACTGTCGTCAGTAACCGTAGCAATTTGCACATCACCCGAGCACTTCACGCTGAGCTTTTCTTCGTTAGCAACAGCAATTTCTTTAATATAATATTTGGTTGAGACATTTTTAATCCAATTTTCGTTTGAGGTTAAGTGGGCGCTCGCTCCTGAGTCAACATACCAATCATTTCTCGAAAAACTGCCATTCAAGAAAACTGCATTGAATGCGTTTGTCTGTTTACGTTCACTCGATTTAGTATTTGAAGAATCTTTGTCAACAGTACATTGATTCCGATAGTGTCCGATTTGTTTACATCTGTAACACCGCGGTATTTTCTTTGACTTTGACATTGACGTTGACGTTTGCGAATGTCCGTTGTCTTTATTTCCGCCATGACCAGTGCTGCCAACCTTGTTTTTTCTAAAGCTTGCAAATGCCCCGTTAGCGTCGCCACCATTGTTTTCATCCAAATCCATCAACTTAGATTTTATGGCGTCGGTGGTGATGGCGATCCCCGAATGCTCAATCGCCATTATCATTGGTGCATATTTTTCGGTTAAACCAGCCAGCAAAAGACAGCCGATCCACTCATCACTAATTTGGAATCCCGTTCCACTTAGCTTTTGTCCTGTTTCCACTAGCTGTGTCACATAACTGGTCATAGAACTGCAATTTTCGAGACGAATCGAAATCAGATTTCTCAATAATCTGATGCGTCTAGTGAAACCGGAGTCGTCGAATAAAGAAATAAAGCCTTGAGCTTGTTCCTCAGCTCCAACGACGTTTTAACCTCCTTTATGTGCACGTACAAGCTCGAGTCGATAGTGAGAATCAATTTAGCCTTAGTCCTCGCATCATCAGCGGCTTCTGTGATCTTCCCGGTAACGGGTTTTATACAAATTGCTAAACACAATCCAAAATTTCATCGTACCGACGGGACTTGAACCCGCAACCTCCGGAATAACATGTTCCGGTGCTTTGCCAATTAAGCCACGGTGCGAAGTATCGTTACGACGAAATTAGTGGATTGCATTTGTTAACCCAATTATGCATTGGAGGCGCCATCTATGACTACTTATTACGTAAGTTAATCACTCGGAAGAAATCATTACAGTTTTCAAATCCGACGAGAGATGTTGCACTGCGTAAATCAAATATTATGTCTCTTTGAAGTGTCTCACACTTTATATTTTTGTAAATTGCTAAACACAATCCAAAATTTCATCGTACCGACGGGACTTGAACCCGCAACCTCCGGAATAACATGTTCCGGTGCTTTGCCAATTAAGCCACGGTGCGAAGTATCGTTACGACGAAATTAGTGGATTGCATTTGTTAACCCAATTATGCATTGGAGGCGCCATCTATGACTACTTATTACGTAAGTTAATCACTCGGAAGAAATCATTACAGTTTTCAAATCCGACGAGAGATGTTGCACTGCGTAAATCAAATATTATGTCTCTTTGAAGTGTCTCACACTTTATATTTTTGTAAATTGCTAAACACAATCCAAAATTTCATCGTACCGACGGGACTTGAACCCGCAACCTCCGGAATAACATGTTCCGGTGCTTTGCCAATTAAGCCACGGTGCGAAGTATCGTTACGACGAAATTAGTGGATTGCATTTGTTAACCCAATTATGCATGCATGGGTTTTATACAATGCTCCATGTTTTCCAAGATCAGAAAATTTTCCGCGGCGAAGCACCATTCCGTGTAATTTTCCCGCCCCTTCAGCTTCGGTACATTTACCAGATAGTTCGTCGACATGATATTTTAGGTTATCACTCGCGACCTACGCTAAAAACTGGGCTAAAACTGAAAAATTACGACTTACGTCCCGTCGGTACGATGAAATTTTGGATTGTGTTTAACAATTTACAAAAATATAAAGTGTGAAACACTTCAAAGAAACATAACATTAAATTACGACTGTCCCTAATTACTAGCTAAATTGACACGCTGGGCTGGGCCCCATAATCTATTGTTTAAGTAAAACGATGTGCTTACTTACACAGTTTCATTTGAATAAGAAAAGGACAGTCTAAAAAAGTATTCCATAGACAAGATATCATTAAGCTAAAAAATTATACCATAGACCAACTTGATGTGTTTATAATTACGAAGCTACTTTTATATTGCCAGCGCAATGGCGCTAGTGTTTATATAATAATACAATAAAATAGGATTTCGATATAAATAATAACAGTATTAATCCTTATCCAAATAATTACGTTAATTAGCTTAGCCACATATTATAATTAAAATTGTCCCTTACAGTATATAATTCAAATGAAAACTCTAGAAGATATCACGAATTTCACATGCACGCATCGCAGTATTAATAAAATATTTGCAGTGAAACCACAGATTAGGTCATAGTTACTCCGAAAATATTATTATAAGCTTAGCTATGCTGTAGATCCCCACCGATCACAATCAATTTGAAGTCAATATAGTATAATAATATGATCTATTGTATAAAATAATATTCATCTATATATATAATAATATAATATTTTAAACCACCCCAACTGATCTATGTATAATCTTTTCATTAAAAGCATTCCAATGACTCTAAACACGACATTTAAAATCTGAGCTGTAAGTTGGTGAGGATTTGAGTATACTGCAGAGTCCAGGAGATGTCCCAGCATCAGGTCAATGTTCCATGTTCTTAAAATATCGTTGAAGAAGAAGATTTTCTAATTGATTAGACCTATGAAAGTTGATTTTATAGCGCAATTAACTAGAAAAAAGCTCATAGTTTTATAACGATTGAACGAATTTTCATGAATCAAAGCTAAGAAAAGTCTCGATGAAGACATCTATCAAACAAAAAAAATAATAAAAACAAAATCGGTTCATCCGGTTAGGTGCTAAGATGCTACAGAAAGACACACAGATACACACGTTAAGCGTATATTACTTCTACTTTTTGCGTCGGGGAACGCCGTTAAGGCGGGAGATGTTCTCCTTGGTGGTAAGCTACTTTTTGGTAGATTAAATGATCCTACTACCACTGTACGAAAACTCGTGATTCATGAATACACATAAAATTTTCATTGGTAGGTATATAGCTAGGATTAAAACCAACGACCGTCGGGTCAGAATCAGGGTTACTATCCTTTACGCCAAAGGGCCGTCCAATATCACTACGTAAGTATTATATAACAAGTCCATCACTGCGTCTGTCTGTCTGTTCGCAATAATCTCAATAGCTACTGAACGGATTATCCTGCGGTTTTCACCAATAGCCAGAGTGTTTATGAGGAAGGTTTAGGTGCATAATTCGTTAAGGTTTTGTGTAAATTGGTTGAAATATGACGATGATTGTTAAATATGTTCATATTTTATATTCGATGCAACAAACTGATGCAAATTTTATAGGCATATTTGTTCTACCCGTGCGAAGCCGGGGCGGGCTGCTAGTATTAAATAACACAAAATGGTGTTAGTTACCACTTTTGCACTTAAGATGGGGGAATGGGGGTTCAAAGTGTGTATGGAGAAACAAGATAATATAGTTTTTTTACTCGAAACTTCGCACAAATAATTCAGTAAATAAATAAGTAAACACGTGTTTCAGACTTTTCAAAATGCCACCCCTAACAGGGTGAAGTAGGGTAACAACAAAGTCTGAAATCAATATTGTTTCAGATTGCGCTGAAATTTGGCAAGCAGATAGTTATTTTGACGTTGGTATCCGCTAAAAAAATATTTTTCAAAATTCACTATTTAATGGGATGAAACTGGGGTTCAAAGTTTGATATGGATAAACAAGATAATATAGTATGTTCTATTCGAAACTTTGCACAAGTTCTTCAGTAAATAAATAAGTTAAATACGTGTTTTAGACTTTTTTGAAATGTCACCCCTAAAAGGGTGAAATGGGGTAACAAAGTCTGAAATCAATATTGTTTCAGATTGCGCTGAAATTTGGCATGCAGATAGTTATTATAACGTATCTATAGGTATCCGGTAAGAAAGGATTTTAAAAAATTCACTCCTTAAGGGGATGAAACGGGGGCTCAAAGTTTGAACCGATTTGGCTTTTACTTCTTGTCATTCTACTTTTGATGTCTTTTATGATAGAAAGGTTTTTACAAAATAAAAGTGTTAGGTAAATAAAAGAAGTCTTTAACGCGGGCGAAGCCGCGGGGCACTTCTAGTTAAATGGTAATTATATTAATTTTTGAGTGCTTATTTGTGGTGTTGAAGTCGGTTTAATTTTTTTAAATAATTTATTTAACTCATTTAAGTGCAAAACAAGTTTAATTAAAATAAAATTTCGTGTCTGGACTGTTTAGCATTGAGAAGTTTAGAACAGCCTATTATGGTTGAATCCATTTACAAAATGTTGTGTCTGTACTATTTACCGTTGAGGAGATCCCTCGCCGGAAAAACCCTGGGTGCAGCAGGCATGTCATGATGGAGCTTAGAACAGGCTATATTACCGTATCATTTAAAAAATTTCGTGTTGAGGAGTTCCACTATCCACCTCCTGACTCCCATCATCAGATCAGCTCAATAGTACCAGATTATTGGATTGTTACTAAACTTACATAAGTATGCAAAATTTTAGCTCAACCGGAAACCGAGAAGTGGGTCAAAATTGACTTGTAAGATATTATTACATTGTTAGTTAGTTTTCCTCGATTTTCTTGAGATTCCATCTTCAGATCCTGACTTGATGATAATGGGACCACCTCGGTAGTATAAAATTCTCTTTCAAATAAAAAAAAATTAAATCAGTTTACAATTAGCGAAAATATCGATGAACATACATAAAAAATTACATACAGACGAACATAGAACCTCCTTTTTGTTTGGAAGTCGGTTAAAAATTATACTTTAGTACTTTTATTTTTTAGGTTTCATGATTTATTTTTATAGTTTTAGTTCCATGTGTATGGAATGCTCCCACTTTATTTTTTATTTTTGTATAAAACTCGTAAAGTGTTTCATAGAACCTGTTTGCCTACCAATTTTCAACTGTGTAGTCCTAATAGTTATAATAAAGTAACTGCGACATACAAACGGACAGACAGACAGACCTGACGAATCTATAGGGGTTCCGTATTTTGCCATTCGACTACGGAACCCTAAAAAAATACCGTCGAATTAAGAACCACCACTTTTTTCTGAAGTAAGTTATAAAATGTTGCAATGCAAAGGGATGCCCGATTTCGCTAGTCAAACATTAAAATAACAACTTTCGGCAAAGAAGCAGCGGTGAAACACGCATCGACTGGCCACAATCAATGCCGCGCCGTCGTTTACGTGGGCACAGAATACTTAATAGTACTACGGCGTGGGGCAGGAGGAGTAGCGACCAAGCTTAGATGTGTGCGTGCGGTGACGCACACATCGAAATTCACGCCCTAGTACTACTATTTATTCTGTGGCGTGGCTGCGGGGAACGTAGAGATAGCAATACCTAAAACGCGAAACAGTGTTCGGTCGGTGCTTGTCGTGTGTCCTACCTGTAATGACATACGGAGCCGAGACGTGGACACTGACGGAACGACTGCTCCACCAATTAAAAGTCGCTCAGCGAGCTATGGAAAGGGTTATGCTCGGAGTATCTCTGAAAGATCGAATTCGAAATGACGTTATCCGACAGAGAACCAAGGTTATCGACATAGCTCAAAGGATTAGCAAGCTGAAGTGGCAGTGGACTGGTCACATCTGTCGTAGAACCGATAACCGTTGGGGTAGACGTGTTCTAGAGTGGAGACCACGAATCGGTATACGGAGCGTAGGACGCCCTCCAGCTAGGTGGAGCGATGATATACGCAAGCTGGCTGGGAGCGGTTGGGAACAAATATCTGAAGATCGAGCTCAGTGGCATGCCATAGGAGAGGCCTATGTCTAGCAGTGGACGAATATAGGCTGTTAATGACGACGATGAGGTATTCGAGCCCACTACCTCTGGCGTCAAAGCCGACCATGTTCCCATTACGTCACTGGAGCCTCGTGTCTTAATTAGGTACTAATTATTATCTAAATGAAAAAGAAAAAAATAACTTACACCACGAAATAATATCTAATATGAAAGGCCTTCGAGCTTCTGCGCTTATCGAATTGGATTTAAATACTATCGTGATTAAAAACATCGTTATCATTTCATATTTAATCTACAATCACGTGTTTTCGTATACTTTAGTCTTGTTTGTTTGAATGTTTCAAGTGGGAGTACGCCAACGTAGTCGTGCCTAATTGATGTTTTTTATTAATCTATTTATATATATGATACTTTTTAAAGTGGGCGAGGTCGCGGGACAATATATCCTGGGGCCTTATTCAGTATGACCATTTTAAAGTCTTACCGTGCCGTGTTACGTTATCTCCGCGTTATGGTATTCTCTATGCCAATTAAAAAAAAAACAAACGCGGTATGGTAAGGTTATGAGCGCGTTTTGACCTGTCAAATTATTGTGACATATGAGGACGTGTAATGCGCGCGTTTTGTATAATTTACCTATCGTGTGGCATACAGAATACAATTTTTCAATAACGTAACGTGGTGCGTTACGGAACGCGTTATCTCATTGGTCATACTGAATAAGGCCCCTGAATAATTAATCAGTTATATTTCACTACCCAAGGGGTGAAAGAGGACGAAGTTTCATTGTTAAAGTTAACGATAAATCTATACTAATATTATAACTACAAATAATATGTTTTTTTAACCGACTTCAAAAAAAGGAGGAGGTTTCTCAATTCGACCGTATTATATTTTTTTGTTTTTTTTATGTTTTTTCGCGGATAACTTCGTCGTTTATGAACCGATTTTGATTAGTATTTTTTTGTTGGAAAGGAAATATCCCAAGTGTGGTACCATGTTAATTTTATCTAGGTCTGATTAGTATCTCCAGAGATATGGAAATAAACATCTCAAAATTGGTACTGAAAACTAATAACGCGGCATTGAAGTCGGTTCTTTTTTAGTTTTTTAAACGATAATATTGTATCTTCGTTTGCAATGGATAAACTTAAAAGCACTTGACCGATTAGAATGAGTTATGGAAGAATGAACTAAACGACGTTTTAGTAAACATAAGAAAATTACCAAACTTAGTTTGGTCACTGTAGCCGCGAAATTGAATCGCGTTGACTTGCAAGTTTAATTTTTTCACAGCTGAAAGATATTGGTAGACCCAAGACCCGAGTATTTGATATAAGTGTCAACTTGATATCTCTACGCGTTCCTGAGAAAAATAGTGTTACCAGCCGGACAGACAGACGGACAGTCAGACGGACAGACGGACAGACGGACAAGAAAGTGATCTTATAAGGGTTTCTTTTTTAGCTTTTGAGGTACGGAACCCTAAAAAAATGCAAATTTACGATTACAAACTTATTATTTGTGGTTTTTGCATGAACAGTAAAGTAAACTAAGCATTGGTCTATGGATCGAACTGCAAAGTTTAGTTTGTACTTTAACCTAGTTTGATAATTTTGTACGGAAGCCTCGGTACGCGAGTCTAACTCGCACATGACCGGTTTTTTATCCTAGTTCTTTAACTAGAATAAAAAAACCAAAAAAATAAAAAAAACACTTTTACTTTTAATTCTTTTGTTTTTTATTGAATTGCAATCTTGTATACAAATGTAGCATTGGTATTATATTTTGAATGCATTCAATTTATTTTCAACCGACTTCCAAAAAGAAAGAGATTCTCAATTCGTCTGTATGTTTTTTTCTTCTTATATAGCACATGCCCAGCTGTAGCGTTGGCTGCACCTTTCAGTATTTATTACTTACTTTTAAAATGCTGTTGCAAGTAAAGTGTTTTTTTACTATAGATAAGTGCTCGTTTTCCTTCTTTGAAAACATATACAGCTAATCAAAGGACGCCGTTGATTAAATATCAACGCTTTGCTGTTCACGCTGCCGTCACGCGGCTGAACTTTGCTGTTATAATATATCGTCATGCCTCGCATCGATAGAAGCTGCGGTATCTCGCTCGACTCTTACAAAGATAATTAAATTAACTGTTTCCTTCATTGTCGTGAACACACCGATAGCTATAATATAAATAATAAAAAAAAACTGGCCAAGTGCAAGTCGGACTCGCACTCGTAGGGTTCCGTAACACAGTAGAGTATTCTAGAGGGATATTCTGGGGATCTGCGTCTAAAACTTTATTCATAAAAATTGAAAGAGCCCAGCGAGCTTTATTGAAGGTTGCCTATCGGAAACCATACCGCTACTCCACTGATAGTTTATATGAAGAAACTAATTACCTCCGCGTCCGCCAATTATATATTCTTGCAACCATTTTACGCTTTCACAAAACTGCCCCTTCTTTGGTCTGTATTAATACTGGACGATCCACTCGCCGGAACTCTTGGAACCTCCCTAAAACGAGCACCCAATTTGCTCAACGCTCCTATTCATACAAAGGAGTATTTCTTTACAGACGCTTAGACAGATCACTCCAAATTCTTAATAACAAACGATTCGAATGTAAGCAAAAAGTTACCCTCTGGCTTATGGCTTTGAAGGGATGGGCAGGGATATTCTGGGGATCTGCGTCTAAAACTTTATTCATAAAAATTGAAAGAGCCCAGCGAGCTTTATTGAAGGTTGCCTATCGGAAACCATACCGCTACTCCACTGATAGTTTATATGAAGAAACTAATTACCTCCGTGTCCGCCAATTATATATTCTTGCAACCATTTTACGCTTTCACAAAACTGCCCCTTCTTTGGTCTGTATTAATACTGGACGATCCACTCGCCGGAACTCTTGGAACCTCCCTAAAACGAGCACCCAATTTGCTCAACGCTCCTATTCATACAAAGGAGTATTTCTTTACAGACGCTTAGACAGATCACTCCAAATTCTTAATAACAAACGATTCGAATGTAAGCAAAAAGTTACCCTCTGGCTTATGGCTTTGAACTATGAGGAGACTGAGAGAGTACTCCAAATTGATAGATAACAACACGGGGCCTGTCACAGTGTCAGTAAGGCAGAGTCACTCGGGCTGCTGGTTCGGATCTGTAAGTCCGTTAATATGAACGTGCCCCCATAAACCTTTGTCGATTGATACTGTGAACAGGCCCCTAACGTAATGTTATTAAATTTAAAATATTTAAATGATTCTGCCGCATCACTACGATTTAAACTGCTACATCTAACTTCTGTTTCACTCTCTCCCTCTCCCTCTTTCCCACTAAAAATAATGCTATCTATATATATTAATTTTAAAACAGGCATCCACATTCACATCATTACATACTTAAATGACATTTAACATCGCATCCATTACACACACACTCATTTTCATTATATATCACTGCCATACAAACCATATCCAAAAGATTCAGACAAACACTTCTGGGCAAACACGACTGGGTCGCTCATATAATTATCATATACTTAGGTGCATACACTATTGCGATAACAAAACCTTAATGACCAACCTGTAATACTTACTGCACACATAAACCTTACACTTACATAAAAAATAAAAATCAACAAGATCGGTATTCTTGGGATTGTTTTTTTTTCAGTTGAAATCGTTTAATACTTTTTCACTTTCTTTGTTCATACATTTTAATACAACTACTGCATACGCTTTATACATTTAGCAGAATTTGTCATAATATTAGTTCAATATATTTATCCATATGTTTAATGCTCATTGTAGGAAGATACTGAATTCTCACAACACAGGATTATCCTAGTGTGAGAATCAGAGCTCATATTTAAGCTTTGTCTAGTACCTAAGCTAATTTAAAACTCTGTTTTTGTTGTGCTAAGTGTGCAAATAAAAATTATTAATTATTATAAATTATTATAACTTTGATTTTTCGCAACTACAAAATTAACTTTGTTTTTCATAGTGTTTGTATGAAAAACAAAGTTATCTTTGCGGTCGCTATATCTCTAAAACTGCTGTCTGTATCTCGTTTAAACCAATTTTCGTTGATAGTTTTTATTGAGATCTACAGCATATATTTTTTTTAGATTTTTCACTCCCATACTTTAAAAGTTAGAGGGGGGGGGGGGGGGGACACATTTTACCTTATTATTATCTTTCAAATGATTGACTTTGAGAAAAAATGATTTTAGGAACCTCAATATCATTTTTAAAGACCTATCCATAGACACCCCACAGGTATAGGTTTAAAGAAAAAAAATTTTTGTTTCAGTTCTATGTATATGCCCTTAAACTTTTATATTTTTTATTTTTGTATAAAAATCGGAAAGCGGTTCACAGAATACATCTACCTACCAAATTTCAATTCTGTAGTCCTAACAGTTTCGGAATAAAATGACTGTGACATACGGACGGACAGACAGACAGACACAGACAGACAGACGAATCTATAAGGGTTCCTTTTTTGCCATTCGGCTACGGAACCCTAAAAAGTACATGCCTTATTGATTAGATACTAATATTATCTAACTCCGTTTCGTATGACTAATTTTATGTGTCACGATGAGTTTGCGATTAATTGGTTGATTATTTTACTTGACTAACAGGTGGAAGATTTACGTCAGCAGAAGAACAATCTCATTGAAGATTTAGATAAATGCAAGATGAAATGCGACGGTCTCATGCAAGAGCGAGTTGATGAGCTCAAAAGTAAGACCAAAGTCCTCAGAGCGTTAAAAGAAGAGATCTTGGAGTGTCGGTGTAAGGCGCCCGCGGACATATCAGTGCAAGTGAAGCGAACGCCCTCTCTTGCCGCTTTGTGCAAATGCTCTCCCGAATATAAAGTTATGGTTAGAATTATTTTTAAACGCTTTTATTTAGCTTGCCGGGACAGTATGTACTCGTATGTATGTATGTGTGGGTCAAATCTGAGAAGCTAACCACTTCCTGACGTTCGATTGGGGTCAAATTTGATATATTGGTGACAATGCAATCATAATGGTGCCTACTATCGAGCTAAACTGATGATGGAGCCAGGCTGTTGGAACTGAAATTTCGTAATGGCAACTGGTAGAATATTCGACTTTGGGCTAGTACCTGTATGTATTTTTATCATTAGTATACTTTTCATTACGCATAAATACGTCTTTATAAAAAGCTTATGTTTAAATTTTAATTTATTTATCGCGGACTGGAAATCTCGATCACTATTTAAATTGATATTATGTTACGATGCTTTGTAAGATACAACCATGGATTATCTTAGCGAGCACCTATTAGTAATATTTTAGCGTTTGACAAAGATCCCTTATTTAATTATATTACTTCATTGTTTTTATTACATATTGTACAATTTAAATAAATAACGGATTTATTATTGTTATATACCTTGAGTATATATACGTGAATTACAGCCGGTATATAACAATAATAATGTTACAACTTCACGATAATTTTAAAATCAAAATAACTAACGGATTTGTTTTTTTTTTTCATATTATATTGTACGCCTAAAAGGTATGCTACAGTATTCATTATTATAATATTACGTGTTTCAGAGGTTCCTCGTAGCTCTATTAGGAACTTATTTGACAGATTATTGACAGCTTTTATATGGCGTCATCTGTCAGATAACTAACTATCTGTCACATTATCATGAACCGGTGAAACTGGCTCTAAATGTCCTGTAGTGCAACAATAAATTATTTGATGTTTGAAATTTGAATGGGAGACGTTAGAAAATCGATCTCAATTTGTAATCTATATTAAAATAAGGACTTATTCGGACATTTCAATGGCTACTCACAATCATATGAAAATAAATTCGAATGCAAAAGCTACCACATTTTTAACTCGAATTCATTATATTTCACATATAAAATAATGATAAAAAAATTACCATTTTAATTCGAAATTCTAACAGAAAAGTTTTCCGCAACCACCTTGCGGATGATTTCAAAATTCTAAGTCTAAACTAAACGAGCCTCTGAATTCGAATATATCCGATAAGTACGAGTATAATGACTATTATGCCGAAAATGTGAGTAGAAAACGTTATCAAGAGAAAAATATCATATGAAATGTTTATGTGTATAAGTATTTTAGGCCTAGCGTGTTCAACATCTTTGTGACCACATCAGCACTTACCAACAGGTAACATAGTGGTCAATCGCTAGCCAAAAAGATATTAAAAAAAACAACGGGTTGCATTCCGGGAGTGCCGGCAGAAGTGAAAACTTGAACATTAACGTTGTGCATTTGGTCTACTTTCCCTCCGTCTTACGAGTTTTCGATCAGGTTATGTGTCCTGACGCGAGGTCCGGACGCAAGTTTAACATTTTTTACCCATCCCAAAATATGCACAATGCCGCTAGAGAAGTTTTTGCTTCAAAAATTCATTAACGCGTGACAACGACCATAGAAATGTACCTATGAGCTAACTACCAAAACAACGAAAGCGCCGCAAAATATTGAATGATGCCGTCACTGTGAAAAATTGTAACGATCTAATATTGCTTGACATTTCAGGAATCGTGTTCTTGCACGTCCATGCGGGTTAGACTGATGACAGACTTGCTGTCAGATTTGTTCGGCGGCTTGCAAGCAGAGCTCGGCAAGTCAGTTATGGAGATGCCCTGCCAGTTACTCAAGTGTCTCGAAAACAATCACAATTGGTTGAAACCGTCATTAGTCAAAACTAACTTGAAAGATTACTTCTGCCGATTGCTCTCTGGAGAGTTGGATATTGCTATTGCTACCTCTATTGAGAAATACCATGCTAAGGTGAAAATACTGATTGACAATAAATAAATAAACTACCAAATGCGAATCGAACTGACTCGGTCGGACCCGCAAACTAAGAAACCCTTCGTCTGACCAACCGAGTCAGTACCACTGCAGAATATTAGAAAAAAAAAGGTCTAGCAAAAATTACCAAACACGCTTCATGTATGCTGTATGAGGACGCTTAATTTTTTATTATTAACCGACCACAAAAAAGGAGAAGGTTCTTAATTCGTCTGGTATGTTACGCGATTACTCCGTCAATTCTGAACCGATTCGAATGATTCTTTTTGTAATCGGTAGGATACGTTTTCGAGGTGGTCCCATTGTAATTTCATCGAGATTTGATAAGTATCTCCTGAGATATGACGATAAACGTCTCAAACTTGCTACTGATTCATTGAAGTCGGTTGTTTTAATTTTTAAACTATCTTAATTATTTTACTGTTATAGCAGCCACAATAATACACACTTTGTGAAAGTTTCAAGTGTCTTCCTCATACGGTTCAAAAGATACACCTGCGTGACAGACTGACGGATGGACGGATGGACGGATAGTGGAGTCTTAGTAATAGAATCTCGTTGGCACCCTTTGGGCACGGAACCCTAATTACACTCAACGGGGCTTGTCTTTTATATCTTAGTGTTAAAATTTATACATATGATAGGATTAACAAACCATTGATATGAGATAAAGCTTGTGTGAGATTTTTTTCTAACGATTATGATTTTTATGAGACCACGATGATGGAACTATCTTCGTAGCACTAAACTTGCTCCTACGAGCTACGAGCTACGATGTATTTGACAGCGCTACAGGTGCAACATATATCAGTTATATTATTTGTAGTTCTATCACAGAATAATGAATAGTACAAGTTCTATAAAGATTCTGTTTTCAACCGACTTCCAAAAAGGAGGAGGTTTTTTCGTCTGTATGTTTTTTCTATTATTGTATGTTTGTTACCCGGAACCGATTTAATGATAATATTTTAATCGGTAGGGTTCATGTCCAAGGTAGTCCACGTTTTTCAGAAATAGGACAATTTTTGTCAAGATTCAGGTAAGTTAATTTATGAATTTGGTCCCTAATTTATACTTGTGTTTAATTTAAATAAATAATATGATTTATTGTTAATGCAAATGTTGTTAAAGTATAAGGAAGTCCTATTTAAATTTTATCAATATCTGAATAGTGTTTATAGTTGATAAACGTTTCAAACTTGCTACTGAAACTGACTCGCGCGGCATGAAGTTGTTTTTTTTCAAGTTTTTAAACGATCTTAATTATTAATATCATAAAGTTATTCACAGATGATTGATCTTAACTAATATTATAAAGAGGAAAGATTTGATTTTCGTTTGTTTGTTACAATTTAACTCAAAAACTACTGAACCGATTAAAAAAAATCTTACTTTAATATATAGCTACATTATCAGCAAGTAACATGATTATAAGCTATATTTTATCTCCTTATTCTTACGGAGACGAAAACTATGCAGGTGAAACCGCGAGGCGATGCTAGTGTGATATAACATTAATCGTCTTGTGACTAACTACGGTCAATGCATCCTGTACGAAACATCGATAGAAATAAAAGTAATATTTGTCAAATTCAAAAAGTGAATACGTTTCAGTGGACAACTCCGGTGTGTGCCGATGTTGTGAGTAGAATGAAACCAGATGCAGATGACAACGATGAAGGTTGGCAGGAGCGTTTGATCGAGCAACGGGCACAGAAGCTTGCCACAGGCCTCGCCGAGCAGCTTTTCAATGAGCGTGCCGATGAGCTCACCAAACAAGCTAAGGACTTGCTGAGCTCGGGACCGCCGCCCTGTGCTTGTACCAAGCGCGCTGACGGTAACTGCGATGACTACATAAAATCTAGTAATGGTCGATTTCTGAGGTCAGTTTATTGAGAGTGTATCTACTCATTTGTACCGTTATTGAATAGATAAACTCTCAATAAATGTACTCAGAAACCGGCCATAAGAGAGTTTTAATCAATACGAAAATTTTATCGGCTCTTGGTGAATGTCTTCGCTTATTACCAGGCTGACAACTTGCTCTTTAGGTAATGGGAAATATTGTTCAAAGTTTAGAAAAAAAAAAAATATACTTACTGAATAATAAGTATCTAGTTGATTACCATAATATAAAAAATATTTGTATTTTTAAAACTCAAATATATCCCGATTTTACTTTTAAAAATAGTATTAATAGTGACCTATGAAAACTCAAAAAATGCATATACATATCTGTTCCTTTGCCGGCAAGACGTTTTAGTAAGATATTAGAATTAGAATTTAATACCTTAGACTTATTTAATAAAAAAATAGGTTAGTTTTAAACGCCTACTGTGTTAGATAAACATTAAACCCTCTATTTACATGTTATATAATGATGATATTTATCCAGCTTCCTGCGATGTTACTGTAATACCATGCTTGGTCAAGAATAATCAGAGTTCAGGGAAAACAAGATCTAAGCCGACTCCAGTCTATTGGAATCAAACAATACGAGACCCCACACAACAGCGACTCCAAGAAGATGATATCAAAAAGGTTTGTACTTAAATATATAGTATTTGGTTCCTCAATGAATATATAAAAAAATGCTGCGCGTTGAGTACAAAACACCATTTCAAGTAGGCGTGCCAGGTAACTTTGATGTACCTAATGATGTTTGTATAAAACCATTTCATAAATAACCCTAGCAAACGTGATGTGACTCTAGCGTTTTTTCGGTGATTTGGTGATTTTATAATGTGGCGAGAATGCAATGCGAGAGCTAGCGGTAATTTGGAGCACACACTGCGAGCATGCAATTCTGCTTCACCGTAATAAGCACTATAGGTATATAATATTGGAAAGATACGTTAATAGGAATTTATAACTTCATCTGTTATTTGGCAATCTAAGAATGTAAAAGAGAACAAAATCAAGATGTAAGCAAGGCAAGGGAGAGAATAAAAGATTGAAGAATGTAGCCAAAGTGGTTGTGGATAAAAAGAAAAGAATGATTGAAATGAATTTGATAGGAGGTTATCTGACGACTTCCAGACTAACATTAAGTTTTTTTGAAAGTCCATAAGGTCAGCCAGATGTAATTTTAATACTTCGCAACTGGACAAAGTCAGAAATCGGCAATACGAGTAAATCAGAATAAGCAAAATGCATATATCGATAACTTAATTCATAGATATTAGGAGATCTCCTTTCGCGTCGTCACGGACCAGCAGTACCATAATTTACTTCAATAAAATTTATTTTCAAGCCATACTCCGGTATAAATGCAGAGCGACTCGAGGAAAAAGAAAAGAAACTGAACAAAAAAATCCCTAATAGTCTACTTGGGGATAGAAAAGGTACCTACATAAAGTTAATAGTCTAGTTAACTTCTTCCTAAAACTTTACTAGTAAATACGAACACTGCCGAACTTAAATAGGGAAATTCAATTCAATTACATTTATTTATTTGCATAAAGAGGTAAGCACAAAATAAAACATTAATAGTGGGCCCCAAACTCGGCTGGGCCTGTATATTGGGAGCCCGGCTATAAGATAAAACTATATAAGATTGCCCAATGCTTTCACCACTTCTATGTCATGGTGCATCTTGGGAGAGGCCTACGTCCAGCAGTGTACTGACACCGGCTGATGATGATAATGTCATATTTCAGCAAGATGCTCATCTGATGGTAAGCTGTGGCATCTGTCAATTACATAATTAAAGAAAAGTAAAGAATTTAATGTCAGTGTATTCACACTGCGCTAATGAGACATTAAAATGTTGAGTCTCACACGCCTAATTATATTACGTGTTACCAAGAAATCTGATTAATTCGGTATTTGTGTATGTATCGCAATCTATGTCAGTTAACGTCAGAAAACGAAAAATAATTTTGTTATTTACAATCATTTGTACGGCATTGTTGGTAAAACATGTATGGTCTTCGTGAAACTTCTTACCATATTGCATGCATACTCAATTGGTATGCATACTCATGTTTTATGCAAATAAATGATCTCTATCTTTATCTTGATCTTGAATTTGCCGTAGTACGAGCTTTTACAGTAACAATTATAATTGTTGTATCCCTATACAGGTACAAATCAAACTGTGGGCCCTCACCTGATAAAGAACAAAGCTACATCTAATGTAAATTCGCAACCAGCACAATCGAACAAGTGGCATCAGACAATGCAAGATGTCACGGCACTTCGTATGGAATTAGAGAACCTTAAGAAGGTTTTTATTTGCGACCATTTTTTACAATATCTTATAAGCTAGTGTTTGGCCACTATCTCGCCTGATGGTAAGCGATTATTATTTTGCCAATTTTCTTGCGGAACGTTTTGTCGAATTCTGTGAATGTAACTCAAAATATAGGCTAAAATAATGGAATGAACCTCAGAACGGTTGCCTGTAGCTAAACTTAAAGATATACATTGCGATCCCATTTCAAAAATCCAAGCTATATACTTTTTTGTATTTAAGGACACCATAAAGAAAGAAGATCTAGAAATTATTGGCGATAAAATGGTAGCTCAAATAATTCACCAAGCTTCGGTTAGTAAGTGTATTACAAATGATTTACTCATACATTTTATTTTTTAAATTAAGTGTAGAAATTAATTGATAGTAATTTAGTTACTTAAATAAAGTTAGGAATATTATTTAAAACCGGTTCTGGCAGTGGAAGACGGCAGAAGATGCGCTGTACTACTGATTTTATGTCTAAGTACCCCTTGAGGAGCACAACTATCTCAACCAGATATTATGTTTCTTGAAGTGTTACACACTTTATATTTTTGTAAATTGTTACACAATATCATCCATGTTATACGGGGGGTGCGGGTACGAGTCCCGTCGGTACTATGAAATTTTGGATTCTGTGTAACAATTTATCTCAATCACTCCTCCAAACTGGTCAAGCCAAAACATGCCAAAACTCGGCGAACCTATTGGTGACATGTCTTTGATAGGTGTTTTGATGCCCAGCCATTATCTACCTCCCTATTATAATATAATATTATTTTTCATTAAGTTTATTATAATTATATAAATACTACACGACACACTAATAATAAAAAACAAATTAATAATAACAGCATTTAAGCTAATCAACGTTAAACGTTTTAGAACAAAACCCGCTTTACAACGTATCTGGTTCGTATCAGAGGAATAAAAAGAGCAGAACAAAAAACTGGTTGAGTGCGTGACGGACGTCGCACATTTAGGGTTCTGTACCGAATGTAAAATAATTTGTGATCGTACAAAACGAAAAAACTGACTTCATATGCCGCGATAGTCAAAGTACAAGCTAGTTATAACCATGTCATCAAAGTATACAAATTTTCTTATATTGTTTATCTCCATATCTCCAGAGATAATTGTCAGATTTCGATAAAGTTTGAGTGGAACCAAACGGGAGGTATAATCTCTTAAACGAAAAAAGATTTTTAAAATCGGTTAAGATTTGACGGAGTTCTGAGGTAACAAACATTTAAAAAAAAATACAGTCGAATTAAGAACCTCCTCCTTTTTTGTGAAGTCGGTTAAAAATATAAGCATCGGTAGCAGTGACGTGCCACCGCCCGCATCCCTTCTGTGTAATGCATTTGACAGCAAAATTAAGTTAGTTGTAATAGGCATAAACTGGCCAAGATTGAACAAAATTTGCCGGAAAAATAAGTTTTTTGTATGTTTTACCCTATTGATTTTTAATTTAATTTAGTTTTTTTTTTATTTGATGTTATAGCAACTATTGTAATACACAATATGGGCAAACTTCAAGTCTGTCTATTACGGTTCTTATGATCGAGCATAAAAAGCTTGAAAAAAAACACGTTTCTTGTATGAGAATCCCCATTTTATTTTTATTTTTTACTTTATTCTGTTCTTAGTATTTATTGTTGTAGCGGCTATAGTAATGCATACATTTTAAAAATTTCAAGTCTCTATTAATTATGTTTCACAAGTTCAAGCAAAAAACGCCGAAAAAACAATTTTCTTGTTAGGGGACCCCCTCTAATATTCAATATTATTTTGTTTTTAGTATTTGTTTGTAAATCATAGTTTGTGAAAATTTCAAGTATATACCTATAACGGTTAAGGAGATACAGCCATGTGAAATGCGGACAGATGGACGAACGAACGCGAAACAAGCGAAGTATTAGTACTATGGTTCCTTAGGTATCCTTTGGGTTTTGGGTACGGAACCCTAAAAATGAGGGAATTTTAAAGAAAAATCTGATTTAACTATGTAGGTAATTAATACTCGTTGGATTTTTTTTTATAGCACAGTGTGACCTAAACCCGCACTTTACGCACGCTTTTCCGTGACTTAAATAGTCGATTATTTCACGCCGTGCAATGTTCTTCTATTTGACGGAAAAGCGTAGCAAGCGTAAAGTGCGGGCTTATGTCACGCTGACAGCTATAAAATAATATACGATACTAGTGACTTAAGTTGTCAATTATTGCACGACGTAGCACCCGAGCGCAGCGAGGGTGCTGCGCCGTGCAGACAGACATACAGACATGACGAATCTATAAGGGTTCCGTTTGGCTACAGAACCCTAAAAAGCTGACTGCTAGCTCTCATTTCTTGGTTTTCGATAGTAGGTTAAAATACATTTTTCTTCTTGCTTTGAGCTTTGGCTATTGTCTTTGGGTCAACAAGATGCTTTTACTGTGAAAATATGAAGACTTTCTTTAACCGTTTGGCTGTAAAACCTAAGTGACAGATGACGTATGGGTGGACAGACGGGCATAAGAGAGACAGCAATAGGGCTCCCTAAAAATAAAACACCTACCTCCAGTAGGCACATATAGAACCAAAAATCTAGTTTAGAATTAAGTTCTATCCTACGAATGCAGAAATAATAACCCGTGGGTGGTGTCCTTATTAATTTATTTTTGAAACATTTACAGGAAACCGCGGAATACAGTAAAGCCAGACCGAAAAATATTAATAAAACTGTCAATGATGTTACGAAAATTGGGAAAAAAATCAACAGAGCAGTAAGTCAAACGGACATGCTTTCTGTGGATAACAATCAGCTTACTACTGCGATGAATAAAGATTTCGATGTTATCTTGCCTTCTAAAAATATATCGAAATCTATTAATCAACGAACAAATAAACCTTTTTCTAAAAAAATTAATCCAATGTATGCCGTCAATGTGTGCTTGTGTACCAATCAACAACGACGTAAAATACCAAATGTTAAAAGTAAGTCAGTAGCTTCAGCGTGGAAAAAAAAACGTTCTAAAGATGTATCCCAAATTCTCAATGAAAATCAGACAAAGCCCATGAGCCGTCTTCTTCCCAAATATATTAACGAGCTGACATGTGAAGAAGATACCAATAAATGCCCTAGTAAATGTGCGTGTTTTAAAAAGGCGCCATCCAACTCATCATTAGATAAGCTTTGGGAAACTTTGACTAAGTTAAAATCTGATCTTCAGGGATCTTGTAACATGACGGATACGCAGTGTATCGAACAAAATAAACAATATATTGAAAGTATTAATTTAATATCTAATGCTAGTATCCAATCAAGTATCATATCACCGAACTGTTCTCAAAAAGACTCTTTACGTGATATTTTTAACCAAAAAGGCAACATATATGTTGAAAGCTGGAAAAATTCGAATGGAACTGAAAATTCACAATATGCTGGCGTACAGTCAAATGAACCAATAGGAATGACTGAATCTGAATATATGGGTGCTGTAAATTTAGACAAAAGTAATGAAGACCCTTACAAACGTGTTATTGTTTCTGATATTGGTAAAAACACGCATTTGAAAAGTGTCACTGAACATAAATGTCCATGTAAGCATAATAAAATGTATGAACTAAACAAACAAAGCAACTCTGAAGTCAAACCTTCCATAAAAAGATCAAAACAAGCGATTGTTGTAGAAAATATGAAAAACGATAAAATAAATGTAGCTCATAATAAAAAAGATACAAAAATACAGGATCCAGAACGCGATATTATAGAGTATAAGCAAATACAAAATCCACAATATTCTAGAAATATTAAAAAAAAACAGAGAAGTGTGACATCTGATTCGTACGATCGTAATGATCACAACATCAGATTTCAAGACAATGAAAGAAATAGCAAAACAGTTAATAATTATGAAAAAAATTGCAGTGGTAATGTTTGTCCTTATCAAGTGAAATTACTCGGTGTTACATTGGCTGATATTTATTTACAGAAAAATAAAAGGGAATGTGATGATGATTACCATAAACATAATGTAAATAGAACTCAATATCAGCCGAGTATAAAAAGTGCAAAAAACGGAGTATTTAATATTTACGATGATGATACAAGTGTCACTAGATATACAAAGTTTTTAAATGGCATACCAGATGAAAGTTCACATTTTTACAGTAGTAAAGGTATACAGATTTCTAGCACAGACCCTGAAGTACGATGTTGTCCAGTATTTGACAGGACATCAGCACCTAAACAAGATAAAGTAGAGTCTTCGCTCACACAAATTTTACCATTAAATTACGTTAAAAAAACAGATATAAATGAAGCCAATACAAGTGTAGTACCTAAACAGAACTATGTTCTATATAGTAGTGATAACATGACTAGTACTCAAATAAAAGTATGCAAAAATTATGAAAGTGGAAAATGCCGTGCACAACGCAAAATAAAAAAATCTACTTCAGAAACTTCTAAAGTTAACTCAAATTTGCCAGAAGATGTTAAACCACCAAGTAAAAACAATAATGATATTAAGAAAAAATCAGTAGATGAATCAACATCTTACAAAGCAGATAACGCACAACCAGACAAACCAAAACTGATTTCATGCCAGTGTAGTGCGCAACTTAATGAATTCAAAAAAATTATAGAAGGTACTTTGCATAATCAGGTAATTAATAAGGACGAAGCTTTAGATGTTCCAAGTTTCAATAATGTAAACGAAACTGAAGAAAGCTGTGTTTGCCATATTCAATCAAATACAGCTGAATCTAAAGATTTAGAAGAAAACACGTTTCATTTACTCGAAGACTACTTAAAACAAAAATTAGATGAGTTAAAGTCTACATCTTGTAGTTCAGAATGTATTCCGCGTGAGGAAGAAGATAAACTATTGTGTACAATATTACTAAGGGTAAAAAAGCTTATTACAGATAGTACCAATCAAGTTACATGTAATTGTATGAATCAACCACTTACAAACAACGCACAAGGTAGCTGGAACAGAGCTTATGGCTTATTACAAGAGTATTTAAAAACAAAAATTAAAAAGGTGCAGTGTCCTTGCATTTTAACAGAAGATAATAATGATACCATATTACCTAGTGTTTTAAGCAAAGTTTCCCACTTGATTGAGTATGATTTCCAGCGGTTAAAAGAAGTATGTGGTTGTAAAGACGGTTTTCATTCTCAAGAACCTAATATACTTATGAAAGAAATGGGTCTTAATACTGAAATGGCACAAAAACAAATCTTTCAAATGCCTAATGAAATAGTAGAAGATGACAAACAAGTTAAAACTATATATAATCATCATAATGTGTCACCACAAGAATCAATTGGTACAGGTATGGATGAAAAATCCTTTAAGGATGTTTTACTAGAAACAGATCCAGTGTGTGATTGTGATGATCAAAATATTTCTCCAAATAAATATTTAAAATCACGATTAACTAAACAGAGAGTTACAGTTGTCAAAAAATATGAATCATTAAATACCAAAAATAATCCTAAATATCGAACAGTTGCTAAAAAAAACCAAAAAGAATCCTTTAATATACATTCTAATGAGAAAAGATTTAAAAACTGTACCGCTAAGAACAACATTGGCAAATTTAATAATAGATTTGTTGAGAACGTTGCGGTTACCGATAATAAAGATAAGCCGATGGGTAGCTTGCAACTAAATTTAAGATCACAACATACGACAAATGAATTTTCTGTCACATCTAAACGTAAAAAGCAATTACAATCAAAAGTAAAAGTCAGTACAGAAATAAAACGTGATATATTTGTGAATTCTGTGCATGATACGAATACGAAAACTCAAAACAATGATTTTATTTCAAGTGGTACAAGTGGTGAAAAAGTGAAAACACAATTAGAAAATTCAACTTCAACGATATTTCTTACTGCACCTTACATTGGCTGTACACTGGAGTGTTCTAATCCTAATTCGTTAGAACTAGATAATGTGGCCACTGATCTTATCACTACCATTTGGAATAAGTCTGTGCCAGATGAAGCTTATTTCAAAAAGGTTTCATATAATATAATGAACAGCCAACCCAAAGAAAACGATGATTGTTTGAATACTGACATAATAGAAAAAAAAGAAAGTATACAAGAAGTTTATACTCAAGAATGTCAAGCTGAGACAAACGAACAAATAGTATTGAAAAAATCTGTAGAGAGTATTAATAAAACTCATACGATGACTAATACCTTTGACGAAAACACTAGTATAGACACAGACTATTCGGCCAATGAAGAGACTTTAGACTGGTGTGAATGTTGTCCTCACTTCAATCCTATTAAAGGTCCTGATACCGAAAAAATAGAAACAAAAGATATTGATATTAATGTAAAAACGGATCGTCATCATTCACATGATTCGTTTCAAAGTAGTGTTAGTAAGTCAAAATATAAATTATGCGAGTGTGATATGGTACCAATCTGCCATGTTAAAATGTTGGTTGAAAATATTGAGAATAATTTAATAAATTCCAAATGCACATGTGATTTATTGATACCAAAACTGTGTCCAAAACATTCCCCAAAATGTGAAAATGTTGACAAAGTTATTATAGTATGATATAATATAGATCATAATTTATTGTATTTTATATAGATATTATATTGACCTTGTATTTTTTGTCTAGCTAATAAATTATAAAACTGTGAAGTTTCTGATTTTATTTATCGGTAAGTAGGTACTTATATTCCGTAATGTCGTCATTATATTCATGTTACAAATAATACATATTTTTAAAATGGAGGACAGTTTTTGGAGCCCCAGGAAAGAGATGGGATGTAAAGGAGCACAATTTCATGTTAGTGCTCCCAGCAAACCTCACCTGCCCGCGGTGCATCCTGCCGAATAGAGAACGAGGCTCTGGCGAGTGGCGACCGACCAATGGCAGTATAATACTTACAAATAACGTAGCTAAATGCCACAGGCCAGTGACGGGCTGCAGTGTCACTTGTGCGAGAACTATGTTCTGCGATCACCCAACCTGCCAGCCCAGCGTGAGGTAATTACGGGCATTTCTTCTTATGGGAAGCACACCACGGCCTCCAGTTCCCTGGCGCCCTTCTATTCCTGGCCAGTGCGGCTATGGTCACGGCGGGGGGTGCTAAGAATCCCCAGGCTACTGTAGGCCGCCAATACCGACTGACTCTGGCTACGTACAAATGACGAAATTTACTGTCAGCGATTGCAAACAAAAAGCTGAGATCGAGTTCAGAGGCGTGCCATAGGTGAGGCCTATGTCCAGCAGTGGACAGATATAGGCTGCTGATGATGATGATGATTAAAATGGAAGCTTAAAACCCAAAAGGATTTCGTCGTGCTCTAAGAATCACAGCGCATCTAAATTCGTCGCGTTTACACACATCTCAAAAAATAATATGATTCATATTTCGTGCAACGTTAGGCATACATACATTTATCATTACGATTTGTATTAATTGTTATCATTTCGTCAATAATATCGATAATATAGCAAATAATCATAATGGAGATTGATATTTCAATTCATTATCAGTGTACTAAGCGAGTCACGATTGAGGTATAATAGGTAAATTTACTGCTTTATATTCAGTATTGTAGTGATAATGGTGCCGCGTGTGCGCTCGTAGTCAATTAGCCAGTGTTAAATTAGTTGAAATAAATGCCAAATCAATAAACAGTTACCTCAGAGTTTGCTGTCGTTATGATTAATAATTTATTTTATAGTGTTCAATAATTTAATTGAACATGGATAACGAGACTAAAGAAAGCGCTGCCTTCGAGAGTAATATGAAAAATTCTCAGAAAAAAAGACACAAACCTAATGTATTCTCCAGACTATTTTTTTGGTGGATATGTCCGGTACTCATAACAGGAAATAGAAGAGATGTGGAAGAAGAAGATCTGGTAATTCCTCCGAAAAATTACGATTCTGACAAACTTGGAGACTACTTAGAAGGGTAACTATTATATATGTTGTTTTGTGCTAGTTCGTAAACTTTGTTTTAGCATTTAGTATATACATATTTTTTTAATATTATTGTTTGGGATTCAATTGCTACTCGTAGTAAGGAATATTTTTAATTTCTAAGTCATAGAGAAACACGCTGAAACGAACTATGAGATCATAGTTCATTTCATAATTAAAAATAAATTGCAAATATGAAATTGCCATTGGAATTTATTAAAATAAAATATATAAATATACTAATTACTATGAGTGTACCGCAAATCCACATCAAGCCGAAAACTGATTATTGCCAGCCAATTGCATGCACCAACATATTTTTGATTATTATTATTTGATACATTGATTGCCTCTAAAATTATATTATAGCCTGGAAATGTTTATAGATAACATTACCGTGATTTTATACTACGTGAGTTAATAACTTTAAGAAAATTATTGACTTTCATTCGAGCTTCCAGGTGAAGTCTACACGCTGGAATACAATATGGGGTTCTTCAAGAGAAAGGCAGGCAGGAAACGCATCAGCAACGCTACTTGTGTTTCAGTAAAAGCGGGCCGAACGTTTGTTTGCCGCTTTATATTTACTAACATATCTTCACCTTGCCTATTGCTCATTTTTAGGGTTCCGTACCCAAAGGGTAAAACGGGACCCTATTACTAAGACTCCGCTGTCCGTCTGTCTGTCTGTCTGTCTGTTTGTCTGTCTGTCTGTCCGTCTGTCACCAGGCTATAGCTCATTAATCGTGATAGTTAGACAGTTGAAATTTTCACAGAAGTTAAAAATTAAAGGGGGTCCCCATACAAAAAACGTGTTTATAAACGCCATCTATCTAATTAGTTTCGGCAAAATGACATAGATGGCGCTAGTAAATGAGCCCCGTCTTTCTAGATCGCGACCAAACCAAATATTCTTGGTAATATCAATTAATCAAATATATGAGGTTGAAACTCTGTTATGTTTGGTATTGTACGGAACCCTCCCTAAGTGTGCGATAAGAGACGCGATGCTATGTATAGTAGGTAGTAAGACAGTATGGTAGATTGATTAGTGATTGGGATAGTTGCGCTCTGCGGATTAGCTTAAATCAGTTATCCAAGGCCTCGTCTCAGCGCAGTCGTTTAATTCCAAAGCAAGATTCCATCAAAGACCACATCTTAGTCTAACATCAGGTGAGATAACGGTCAAGCTTATCTGTAATCTAATAGAAAATAGACATAAAAGAAAAATAATGGGTGTTAATTATCTAATTTTGAAATAATCATACTCGCATAAGACAACTCTCTCATCTCTCTCCGAGGTCTCCGTTGTTTCTAAACTAAGTAAGGATCTTCAAAAATTCACCCCTTAAGGGGATGAAACGGGGGTTCACAGTTTATATGGAAAAACAAGATTAGATAGTATTTTCTATTCGAAAATTCATACAAGTGCTTCAGGTTTTTTCGAAACTCGAATCCACCCCATAGAGGGTGAAGTGGGGTAACAAAGTCTGAAATCAATATGTTTCGGATTGGGCTGAAATTTGGCATGCAGATTTTTCAAAATTCACTTTTGAAAGGGATGAAGCGGGGGTTCAAAGTTTGAATATAATAGTAATTTTATTCAACATTTCACACAAGTACTTTCTGTATATAAATAAGTAAATACGAGTTTCAGACTTTTTCAAAATGCCACCCTAAGAGGGTGGACTGGGTTTAAAACGTCTTAAAATCAATATTATTTCGGATTGCGCTGAAATTAAGAATGCAGATAGTTATTATGACTTAGGTATCCGCTCTATAAGGATTTTCAAAAAATTCCTCCCGGATACGGAACGGGGATTCAAAGTTTGTTTGAAACAAGATGAGATAGTCTGTTTTATTCTAAACTTTACACATAAGTACTTCTGTAAATAAATAAGTAAGTACCTGTTGTAGGATTTCTCGAAATGGGGTAGGTAACAAAGTATGAAAATTTGGGTTTTTCGAGTTTTATACATATGAATCCCGATTTGCCTTAGTCACGCGATAATATGAAAACCGTTGAACCGATTTGGCTAATACATATTTGATGTCTTTAATGATAGAATCGTTTTTACAAAAGTAAAGTTTTAAGTAAATATATAAATATATAAATAAAATAATAAAAGGAGTTCTTAACGCGGGCGAAGCCGCGGGGCACTTCTTGTATACAATATAAGTACTCAGTATAAGTATATTAATTTTTAATGAGGACGTTAGCCACCGACTCAGCTAGTAATAATGTATGTTGCACTGCACCTTACGAGTACTTTTATTACCCGCGTGAAAGCGTAAAATGTTTACGATTAATATCATATAAGATATATCATAGAATAAATACAATGTATTGATTGATTGGTAATGGAAAGTACTTTGTTTTCTGTCAGGGAGTAAACTGGTTCATATTATCTTAGTGTAATTTACAGACTTATTAAATCTTTGAAGGTTAGGTTGCGCATCATACACCTTTATCAACTTTTTGTGTGTAACCAAGATTAGAATAAAAAGAGTCCTATGGCACATATGAACTTTATTTTTAAACCGAATTCACATAAAAGAAGGAGATTCTCTATTCATCGGAATCTTTTTTTTGTATGTTCACCACACTCATAGACGCGTGATATGATTTGGAAAATTCTTTTTTTGTTTGGAAGGATATTATACTTCACAGGTCCCATTTAAATTTCATCGAGATTTGTTCAGTATCTCCAGAGATATGGAGGTAACACCTCAAAAACTTGATACTGAAAATTAATAGCGCGGCATTTGAAGTCGATTCTTTTATTTAGTATTTTAGGGGCCAATTCCACCGGTTCCTGATAGCCCTATTGCCCCTATTAGGATCTTATCTCAGAATTTTTGACAGCTTTTATACAGATCTGTCACTTTTTCATGAACCGGTGAAATTGGCCCTAATTATAATACCTATGCTCGGCGATCGCGCTAGGGGTGTCGTCGCTTCGTCACACCCAGTGGCCCATGCGCTGAGCACGCGTTGATCCTGAAACCACTGAAAATATACTAGATCTACCTGGAACTGTATATTTTTCACAATGCCAAAAATACGATATTGTAAAAATACTATCTAAACACGAATCTAAAAGTGTGTGTTTGTGTACCTTGAGCAACGATAAGTAAACTTGGTATTCTTGTGTATCTTCGGTGACAATACAATAATATAGTAGCATCGAGTTGACCTGATGATGGAGCCGGGCTTTAAGGACTGAAACTCTACAATGGCATTTGCATGGTAGTAGGACACTATCTTGAGTCCGCCTGGCCAGCTATCACCCTCAAGTTACAAAATCTCTCGCCAAACATATAATATGTTCCGGTAGCTATCCTTGAGAGCCAGTTCCTATTCTAGGCTTAGCGTGCTACCATCGTAGACCGCATCATCGCTTACCAACAGGTGAGATAGTGGTAACGCTAGCCTTCTCTTCTTAATCTTCTTAACGATGTTTTTCCTTCACTGTGAAATGCGCACATAAATTTTAGATAGAAAAATCCATTGGTGTACGGCATGGATTGAACTCGGTACCTCTGGCGTCAAAGCCGACCATTCCCCCACTACACCACTACACTTCTCTGCCTATTTGCTATCTGCCCATGGCTTTCCTTATTTTATTTAAGCTCTTTTACCTACTTATCTATCAAGTTTTATTAGAATCGGTCTAGTATAGCTGAATAGAGAGACAAAATACAGAAAGAGCTAAAGGGAGTCACTGCCAAGTACATTACTAGAGTTTATCGTGACTGTTGTATGGCTTACGTTTGCTTTAGATGTGAATATTGTTTATTACTTCTTATAACCGACTTTACAAAACAAAGGAGGTTCTCGAATCGTCGGATTTTTTTTTTCACCTATTATTCAAAGATGCCTGAACTGATTTGAAAGTATTCTTTTGTTTCAAAGTATTCTTCCCAGGTGGTCCCATTTAAATTTTAACGAAATCGGTCTAGCGGTTTTTAATATATGAACATGTGTATTATGATGTATTTGTATACTTCGAAGACATGATACTGGCTACTGGCTACTATGACTAGCGCAACGTTTAAAGTCGGTTTTTTAAGTTTTTTAAACGATCTTAAATTATTTATTTAACATACATACATTTTATTTAATTTCATAGGTACTGGCTTACTGAATATGAAAATGCAACACGTGAAAACAGGCCGCCAAAGTTATGGAAGGCATTATCAAAAGCTTATTGGCTATCTTACATGCCTTCATCTATTTATATTCTTATTCAATCTGGACTCAGGTAAGATATTTCGTTGGTAAAATTATAGAGAAAGAAAATTAAAGGGTGCTTCACTATCAGACCATATGAAGAAGAATGCCGGAAATTAAAAACTATTTTTTAATATGAGGATTTATATACCTTTTGAGAGAGAGTAAATTATTGATATTAGATCTGAAAGTTTTGCCCTACGCTAAAGTTAATGCAGAATAACTAATTGTACCCCTTTATAAAATTCTAATTAATTTATTGTAAAACCATGTATGCAAATTTTTTCACGCTGGCAGATCCGCCTCAGCTGTTCAACATTAGTAATCACAAGTGTGACCATCCAGCAATGTTTTTGTTAATATATTGTAGGGTATTCAAACTAAAATTATATATCGTAGCATATAATGCAACAAAAACAGTAAAAGATTGACGACCGACGCTACCTTAATTTCTATGACGATTCTCTTTTTGCACAGACTCTGTGTTGTGAGCACAGTACTCCTGGATCAAATATATAATAAATTATATATATATATATATATATATAATTTATTATTTATATATATATATATATATATATATATATATATATATATATATATATATATATATATATATATTATATAGTATCCGCGGATTGTAACGAGCTGAAATCTTGAATAATTGGTCAGCGTGCGGTATTTCGCTTGTAGAAATCCACTTGTTTTGTCATCATTTTAAGCAGTGATAACCAATTAGGCCTATAATCAACGTGAGTGATGATGATGATGATTAATTAGGTTATTTAGACTTTACCCTACGCGTGATCCCTGAGTGGTGCTAAATAGAGGACCATCAGTGTTAGGGTTCAGCCGTGGCTCAAACAAACCACTCACCGGTAAAAAGACATAACGCGAATTCGTTGGCCAAGTTTCGGCATGATGTTAGGTGCTAGACCCATTTAGCACCACTCGGGGATTACGTGTAGGTTAGTTTAAAGTCTAAGCTTACGGACGCGGAAAGGCAGCAATGACCTTCCGTAGGTGACAATAATCAGCTAAATCTACACATTTTCAATACTTTAAAAAATAAAAATTTTAGGATGTGTTTATTTAATACGTTAACATTATGTTATTACTGTAAATCCGAATTAGGCAAACGGTTCTTGATAATATCAAGTTCATGATCGAATATATATTTTTTTAATTACTCACACAGGATATATTTTTGCAGGATATACCAACCGACTTTATTTGCCCAGTTGTTGTCTTACTGGTCTGTAGGAAGTCAAATGACAAGGACAGAAGCATCGTTTTATGCGCTGGCTATGCTTGGCTTGAATTTCGCAAACATGATGTGTCAGCATCATAATGCAGTGTTCGTTGCCCGATTTGGTATGAAAGTTAAAGTAGCATCCTCATCTCTCTTGTACAGAAAGGTAAGATTATCTTGTTTTCTTCTATCTAAGTAACTCAGTCAAAGGTGTAGAATACTGAGGCGTCAGATTGTTCGCAACTTGAAGAAAAGAACATTTTTACTAACTTTTATTTAACTTGCAATGTTTGTACCTGTGTACGTCTGTATATAATTTGGGTCAATGCAAGCCTAATTTGGCCCATTGCCCGGTGTTCGATTGAGCTGAAGTTTTGGACACATGTGAATCTGATGACAGTGCAATGTTATGACACCGTCGAGCTCGTCTGATGGTGGAGTGATCTTTGGATAAGTACTATCAAAAGGTGAGATTCTTTGGTCTGATGATGAAACCGGAAGGTGGCCATAGAAATTCTTAAACTACACATGATACACTCTTCGTGTTTGGGTTCACTGGATTTGTTTTGACTTACTCTGGTTCTTGATATTGTAAAAGATTTTTTTTTGAAAAATAACTTATGTACTTAACTAAAACTATTTCTTATTTTGTCATTAATAAGAAGAATAAAATGAAAATAGGTATAATCCTAATTTAAAGTCATTCATAAAAAATGTTCTAGCATTAATTTTTTGTATCATGTATTTCAAACTAGCAAAACAATCTATTATACACACACGCCTTAGCACTTTGACGCCTGATTTTGCGCGCATATACCAAGGCACCAATCACCGATTTTCGAATAGATTCAATAAAAAAAATGTGTTCGATTTTTGACCTTTTTTTGACCTGAAAAAATAATAAAGTGTTTGACATAATTTTTATCCACTCGCTATGTTAGGCCGGGCAGGGTATAAAACCAAATTTTTGGTTAAACTTAAGGCAAGTTTCCACAATATAGTAAGCTTGATACTTCTGCTGATTATATTATATTTAAGAACAAAAATAAGAAAGTATTTGTTAGCAAGATAGTTTAAAGACAAATTCCGGTCGGATCTATCATTTTAAAAGAGAAGAGACAAGTTGAAATGATACAAATGTATTAAACGTATGAAATGTTTTCAGTTATTACGCATGAGCCAAGTGGCCATGGGAGATGTAGCAGGCGGCCAACTGGTGAACCTAATGTCCAATGATGTGGCTCGGTTTGACTACGCCTTTATGTTCATGCACTATCTATGGGTGGTGCCGATTCAAGTGGCCATTGTCTTGTATTTCCTTTACCAAGCTGGTGGTTGGGCACCTTATGTGGGTTTCTTTGGCGTGGTCATCATCATCTTCCCTTTGCAAGGTCAGTAAAAACATTCATGTACGAGTATGAACAGGTAAGTACGCACGCACCGAACGAATGTAAGCGTAAAGGTGCGTACAAATTACACGCGGCAGCCGCGCGAGCCAATGTTCGACCAGAGTTGACGTTCATTGGCGCGCGAGCCAATATGTAGAAATAAAATTTCGTAGAACGCGGCTGTCTCGCGTGGCAGGTGATCCAGTTCGAACAATTCACCAACGACCGTCCCTACTGCGCGCGTGCCAGCGACTGAAGCTCCTTTGATACGGTCTCAAAAACCGACAGCGAACGGTGCGCCCCGCGGCACGTTCGAGCGCGGCAATGCTCGAGTCGCCGCGCGCGGCGACCCCGTCTAAATAGCGCGCGGCCGCCGCGCGCGCCAATGTTCGATGGTTTGCTGCGGTTAATTTGTACGCACCTTAAGATTGCAGGCTTTTTGACGGACTAACCTTATTGGCCTATACCGGTTTCTCTCGTCGTTTGAAATTTAGGGAGAATCATCCAAACACGTAAGAGTGGCTTTGATTACGATCACTATGCCACAGCATGTGTTAAGGGCTTATTTCGTTCGTTTTGACCTCAAGCAAGACCTCGGCAAGATCGGCGTCTGATTGCGTAATCCTGGTTACCTACAAGGGTTTAGCTTGTCCGACTTTTATATTTTACCTCAATGAAATCAAACCCTATTCATTAGCCTTCCTTTTCAATAATTTATTTGATGCGTGCCTTTATATACAAGATTAATGTGGTGCCTAGAAGTGTATTTCTAGCATTAGAAACATTGTTGGCAGAAGTAGAAATAAAATCCGTCACGTTTTAATTTTCGGTAAATATCTTATTACTAGCTGTTACCCGCTTTTTAAGACGAAATAAACAAAAAAACAACTAAATAAACTGACTATCGCTTTGCACTATTATTTATTCTGTGCTATCACATTTAAATCAAGTAATCAGTCAAGCAGTTTGACGTTGAGGAAGTCCCAAACAAACAACCCAATAAACAAACTGACTATCGCATTTATAATATTAATGTTGATGGTGTTGATTAAAAGGAAATATTTGTCCAGACAATTATCATCATTCTCTTACCTTATCTCAATGAATTTGGATTCAACACAACACTCATTGTTCATATATTTTTGCCTGTAGTCTTAACAATGAATATTTTAATTTTATGTTATTTATGTTGCCAAACATCTAATGTGTTCCGGCAGCTATCCTTGAGAGCCAGTTCCCATTCTAGGCCTAGCGTGCTTACCATTTTCGACCGCATCATCACTTACCAACAGGTGAGATAGTGGTCAAACGCTAGGCTATTAGGTATTAAAAAGAAATTTTGAGGCCTCAAACATATTTTCAAATATACGTCGTTAAATGTCATGTGACTGTTTGTTGATATTTTTATGATGATTATGAGGTTACAGGACAGCCAAGCGATGAAAGCGATGAAGATGTACCTATTATGTTATTACAGTAGGTACCTAATACAACTAACATAGTTTTTACAATTTCAGCCGTTTTAACGAAACTAACCGCTACTGCAAGGCGAGAGACTGCCCAGAGGACTGACAAGAGAATTAAGCTTATGAGTGAAATCATCAATGGAATTCAGGTAAAATATGATTTATCTTGAGTAAGGCCACACGGGTGAGTTGTGCTGCGTTGTGACGAGTTAGTGGTATCGCACACTATACGTAAAGGAAACGGAACATCACCGTAGCATATCAGCAGTGCCGGCACATCTCCGTAAGGGATGTCACTGAAGGCATTCTGAGTAATACCGCAGAATAAATAATAGTACCATATATATATATAGGATATTTCCCATAAAATTAGGCAAAAAATATGTTTTATTTTTGAGGCATATAAGTAACTTCTTTTATATGTTATTTTAGTATTGTAAAAAACCGTCGAGGGAATAAAAAGTTTCATTCAAACTTCGGCACCCATACCCTGTTTCACACAAAAAATAATTTTCTCAATCCATCCATCCATACTAATATTATAAAAAAGTTTGTAACTCTGTCACTCTTGACTGTTTATTACCATATCACGCCTAAACGGACGATCCGATCTTACTGAAATTTAACAAGGAAATACTTTATAGTATGGGGATGAACATAGGCTACTACATTCTTGGTGTACGAAAACGAAGTCGCGCGGCTATCAGCTAGTCGGTTTATAAATTACGAAGTTCTCCATCGTAAGGCTGCGTATCTACCATGGCTGGGCGAGAAAGTGAAGCGGCGTGCGAGGAATTACTCAACCAATCATCAAACCTGCGCTAAGTAAGGCTAGGCAAATTAAGTGATACTATTGGTTCCTCGCCCAGCTATGGTAAGTTCGCAGCCTTTGGAAAGTTATATTATGCTGAATTTATTCTTGCACAGGTGATCAAAATGTACGCATGGGAGAAACCCTTCCAAATGGTAGTGAAAGCGGCCAGAGCGTTTGAACTGACTTCGCTGAGTAAGTCCATGTTCATCAGATCAGCGTTCATCGGATTCATGTTGTTCACAGAAAGGAGTATTATGTTCCTCACTAGCTTGGTATTAATCTTGTCTGGAACTAATGTTACCGCTACCTTGGTAAGTGTTCGTATTTTACGTACCTATACCAAATGAGTAAAGAAAAGGAACAGAGACAAAGCTTCATACAACTGCGCTGTGATGATGACGTAGACGCGCGTGTGTGCGTGAGCACTAGCGTCCTGTGTGCCGCCTGTCACGTACAGAGTGAAACCGGTTTTCGGTACATTTCATGAAATTTCGTGGCATATCATAACATTTTGTTACATTTCATGACATTTCGTGACATTTTATAAAATATATGATACTTCATGACTTTTCGTGATAAAATTTATGACATTTCGTGACATTTTGTGACATTTCATGACATACAATGACGTATCATAAAATTTCGTGACATTTCATAAAATTTATGACTTTCATGCTATTTATGACATTTTGTAACATATCATGACATTTCGTGACATTTGATGACATTTCGTGACATTTAAAGACATTTCGTGACAAAGATTTTTCTTGTTTTTTTTGTATCAACCCTACAAGAATAGGTAAACATTTTGTCCGTTCCTTAGAAGGTTTGTATCCGTTCCTTTTCTTTACTCATGTGGTAGAAATGTATAAAGTAGATAAACCCTTAAACTATAAACTCGTAGCATAACTCGTAGGGACATATCAATACGTATGGAACGGAATAGGCCAAAACATTCCTGATGTTCCAACAACAATCAATGAAATTATACCGGGGTTTTAATGCTTGAATCCTCTATCTCACAAAAAAGAAGTTTTGTTGTATATATATATATATATATATATATATTAACTTTATTTCATCATCATCATCATCATCATTATCAGCCAATTTCCGTCCACTGCTGGACATAGGCCTCTCCCATGGCATGCCACTGAGCTCGATCTTCAGCTATTCGTTTCCAACCGCTGCCAGCCAGCTTGCGTATATCATCGCTCCATCTAGTTGGAGGGCGTCCCACACTACGTTTGCCGAGCCGTGGTCTCCACTCTAGAACTCGTTTACTCCAACGGTTATCGGTTCTGCGACAGATGTGACCGGCCCACTGCCATTTCAGCTTGCTAATCCTCTGAGCTATATCGATTACTTTGGTTCTCTGACGGATGACTTCGTTTCGAATTCGATCCTTCAGAGAAACTCCGAGCATAGCCCTCTCCATAGCTCGCTGAGCGACTTTGAATTGGTGAACTAGTCGCACTGTCAGTGTCCACGTCTCGGCTCCGTAGGTAATAACAGGAAGGACGCACTCGTTAAAGACTTTCGTCTTCAGGCTTTGTGGTATGGGCGATGTAAAGACTCGACGAAGTTTTCCGAATGCTGCCCATCCAAGCTGTATCCTTCTGCGAGCTTCCTTCTCGAAATTGTTTCTGCCCAATTGCAAGATTTGCCCAAGGTAGACATATTCGTCAACAACTTCGAGAGGGACTCCATTTAAGGCAATCGGTTCCGGAATAACATGTTCGTTGAACATGATCTTGGTCTTATCCAAGTTCATCCGGAGACCGATGCGCGCAGAAGAATCAGCGAGGGTGGTCAGCATGTATTGCAGGTCCTTCACGGTTTCAGCCATGATGACGATGTCGTCCGCAAATCTCAAGTGTGAGAGGTAATTGCCATTGACATTTATGCCCCGTCCTTTCCAGTTCAGCGTTTTGAACATATCCTCTAGAGCGTTTGTGAATAATTTGGGGGAAATAACGTCTCCTTGTCTAACTCCTCGATGTAAGTGGATATGTTCAGTCTGCCGATTTTGTACTTGGACGGTCATAGTTGCGGTGTCATATAGACCTCTCAACACTTGGACGTATCGCCAATCGACTTGGCACCGTTGCAGAGACTCCAGAACAGACCAGGTTTCAATGGAGTCAAAGGCTTTCTCATAGTCCACAAACGCTAAGCACAGGGGCTGGTTATACTCTTCAGTCTTCTGTATAACCTGCCGCACTGTGTGGATGTGGTCTATGGTGCCGTATCCTCCTCGAAACCCAGCCTGCTCGGGGGGTTGAAATTCGTCGAGCCTACGCGCGAGACGATTTGTGATGACTCTAGAAAACAACTTATAGACATGGCTTAAGAGCGAGATAGGTCGATAGTTCTTCAAAAGGGTTTTGTCTCCCTTTTTGAAGAACATAACAACCACACTCTTACTCCATGTCTTCGGAGTTCTCCCCGAAAAGAGGACGGAATTGAAAATACGCTGAAGCTGTAGTAGCGTAGGAGTTCCACCGGCTTTTAAGAGCTCCGTTGTAATTCCATCCTCTCCGGGGGCTTTTACGTTTTTAAGCTGCCTGAGAGCCATCACAATTTCATCTAGGCTGATTTCTGGCAAATCTTCGGTGTAGTGGCGGGTCAGAGTGGCTCTAGGATCCTCGATGCCGGGTTGGGGAAGGGACGCTTGTGAGGTGTATAATTGGCTGTAGAAGTCTTTTACTTCCCTAAGAATCTCCGGCTTAGAAGCGACGACACTCCCGCTAGAAGTGGTCAACTTCGTCAGATGGCTTCGGCCCAGCTGTTGGACAAAGACTTTTGACCCCCGGTTTTGCTCGATCGCTTCTTTAATTGAGCGTGTGTTGGAGCTCCGGAGGTCACGTCGTACCAATTTAAAAATCTTTTTATTTAGGGTCCGTTGATCTGACGAAGTGACTGCAGGGTTATCACGTCGCTTTTGTATTAGCTGCAGAGATTCCTCTGAAAGCTTGGACTTCTTGCCAGCACCTCGCGTCTCACAGAATTTTGTCCCTTCCTCCCTGAGGATGTCCACCACATGGTCGAGATCCTGGTCAACGTCAATTGTGGTTTCCAGTGCAGCAAATCGGTTTTCCAGTTTCAGCTGGAACGTTTCAGACCCGACCACGGATTGTAGCATATTGGGTCGGAGCGTGGACTTCATTAGACGAACACGTTCAAGTTTGCAGTCAATATCTAGAGAGCCTCGGACTAGTCGGTGATCACTGCCGGTTTTAAACCTAGTGATCACTGAGACATCCCTAAATATGCGCTTTTTGTCCGTCATAATGAAGTCGATCTCATTTTTGGTCATAGCGTCGGGGCTTTGCCACGTCCACTTCCGCTGGGGATTTTTCTGGAAGAAAGAGTTCATCAGAAAAAGCCCCTCTTTTTCTAGGAAGTTGACGAGCATTTGCCCCCTATGATTTCTGCTTCCCAATCCGTGTGGTCCTACTACCGATTCGCCGCTTGTTTGTACTCCCACTTTTGCGTTGAGATCCCCCATGACAACGTCGAAGTGGGCCTTTTGGGTTCTGTGCAAGGCTTTGGAAATGTCCTCGTACATTTCCTCCACTTCATCGTCCGAGTGTTCCGAAGTCGGTGCGTATACTTGGATAACCTTGAGGTTATACCTCTCGGTGAGTTTAATCACAAGATACGCTACCCTTGTCGACACACTGGAGATTTCTAAAACGTTATCAGAGAGGATCCTATGGACCAAGAACCCGACGCCACCTTGGGATGGTTGTTCTCCCTCTCTGAAATACATAAGATGGCCTGATTCTAGGGTAACGGTGTCCTCCCCCTCTCTTCGGACTTCACATAATCCCAGAATATGCCATCTTATGTTTTTCAGCTCTTCCTCCAGAAGTGCCAAGTGTGTATCGAGCCGTAGCGTGCGTCCGTTAAATGTAGCCAGGGTCAGTCGGTTTTGGCGGCCTTCCGTCGCCCGGGGATTCTTAGCACCCCCTGCCCCGCCGTTACCGTAACCGCCGCCTTGGTCAGGAATAGCGGGGCGACCGGGAACTGGGGGCCGTTGTGTGGTTGTGTCTGCCATGAAGGGTTTTTTGAACTTTATTTAAACAACTTAAAAATAATTACCTAATGACAATATCAAAATTATATAAACTACAATAATAATATCTATACTATAAATAAAAGACAGAACCTAGGTCGCTACCTGCGGGTAATGTTCCCAAAAAGCTAACGACGTTACCTCGTTGTATAGCTAGGCGCTAATACGTTATAGTGTATAGCGCCAGCTCTTTGGTCACGGGTGATGTCAATTAGGCGTCTGGACAACTCCTTAACAAAACCTTGGGCATCTCGACCCCATGGGCCCATTGTTTCGACCCCAAACGGAAGAAATATGTATCCATCACCAATGGTAGCATATTTCCTCCGTTTGAGGTTTTCTGCAGCATCCGCTGCCGCGCGCGCTGACCGTGAGGTCTCGCATATATGGGACGCCGCTAATGTGTCAGCACATGTGGCGTCCCACACCAATGGTCTTCCTCAACACCATGGCACTAACGTCATACCGTCGGGCCTCTTCCCATCGTCACGTGATATACCGTTCGGCTCTAATATGGCCGACACGTTCACGGTGGCAAGGGCCCGACGGATGACGTCGTTTATTGTGGCGTGGCGTGAGAGACGCCCTGCACTGCGGCGGCATGACAGACCGTGGTGGCCTAGTAGTTATAAATAAAAAACAGAACCTAGGTTGCAGCTGTCTGCCGGTAACGTTCCCAAAAAGCTGGCGACGTTACCTCGTTGAATTGTTAAGCTAATCCGTTGGCTGAGGTAAGCGCCAGCTCTTTGGTCATGAGTGACGTCTATTAAGCGTTTGGACAGCTCCTTTACAAAACCCCGGGCATCTCGACCCCCACGGACCCATTGTTTCGACCCCAAACGGAAGAAAAATGTAGCTATCACCAATAGCAGCATATTTCCTCCGTTTGAGGGTTTCTGCCGCATCCGCTGCCGCACCCGCTGCTCGTGAGGTTCCGCATATGTGGGACGCCGCTAACGTGTCAGCACACGTCGCGTCCCACACCAACGGTCTCCCTCGGCACCACGGAACCAACGTCATACGGTCGGGCCTCTTGCCATCGTCACGTGATATACCGTTCGGCTCTAATATAGCCGGCACGTTAACGGTGGCAAGGGCCCGACGAATGACGTCATTCAAGGAGGCGTGACGTGAGAGACGCCCTGCACTGCGGCGGCATGACAGGCCATGGTGGCCTAATCTGTCTACTTCACTGCCGCAGTGACAATTGTGGGGTAGTGTCAGGGAGATGCCCAGACGTAATCCCACAGCAATGGAGAAGCTGTCATCGTCCATAAGGGTACCTATGTTGGAAGAAGGTAATGCGTGTAGCCAGTATCCAGATTCTTTTTCACGCGTGGCAAGGAGACGAGCCCGGTCCCTAATATCGACACTATTTTGAAATAAGTTCATCTTGAATCATTTTACAAAGGGGCTCGTCCCATAGCCTTTCTGAACTAAGTTTTTTGGGTAAGACTTCACCTGGACAAGCCAAAGACCAGGCCGTTTTAGCTTCTTCCATGTATGTTATGGAAATTTCAGATGATGATTTTGAAATTATTTTTTTAAAAAGCGCTGAATCACTATTAGTAGAAGATAAAAAGGCCGGTAGCGAAACACTTGAAATTTTGCGAATGCCAATGCCTCCAAACCGAATAGGCAGAGATAGTCTAAGAGCCCGTGAACCCCAGACCTTCGTTATTTTATAAAAGCTGAAAGTTTGTCAGCGCATGCTCCCAACACAGGTCAGAACGATGGACTATTATGAAGTTTGGGTTGCCGTGGCTTTGACAGGTAAACGGTACTAAAGGTGTGTAAAATACCGATCTAAATTCATCAAATAATAAAGTGTGAGTTTTTGGTATTACCTTCAGAATATTATTAAAAATCACGTTATTGATTGCCAGACACTTAACATCGTGGCAACCCCTTGCCAGACACCCCTAATGTTCATGAAATTATAATTCTACTTATGTTATAGTATAAAAGCTGATTTTTATATATAATACTTAGGTAATAATTAGATGATGTTTCCTCATCAGCCAGACATTTTTGATAGTTCCAACCCCTTGCCAGACAATGATGTAGGGTCGCTGTAGGAGCGAGCGCGAGACAGTATATGTATGGTGGGTGCGAGTGAGATGGCGAGATAGGTCTATCGCGATCTCTCAATAACAGATTATAAAAAAAAACCAAATAAATAATACTCAAAAATTTAATTAAAAATATATTAATGACATTACAAGTTATTATAAAGCATAAAAAAATAGATTGATGACATTACAGATTATTATTATAGTGTACTAAAGAAAATATTATTTTATTCATTATCATCATTATAATCAATGTTATCATTTTCTTCGTCACTGTTACTCCATTCCATATCGTCGTCTTCTTCTTCTTCGTCAGTTTCTGTAGAAATATGAAAAAGTTAATGGGATTGAAAATATAAAAAAATAATGTATAATGGTTTAAAGTAGTATTATACCTGAGACAGTTTTCAGTGATTCTCTGACGAAATTTGGTAACTGATCACCTTCGAACCATTTAAAATGGTACTGATTATCTTCGAGAACCCAACCATTATTCTCGGGTTGATAAATTGTTGGAATTTGCTGATTTGCATTATTCCAAATGCTAGACACATAGTTATATAGTGGAGTCAAGATAGAAAGTCTTCCTATAAGTCTTCTTCTGCGTGCAATGAAGGATGATGAAACGGTTTTGAAAGTGTTTTAATCGAAAGTGTTATAAGCTCTAATACATAAAAATCTGTTTAGCCGTTAAGTATGAGCATTTTTCTAGTTGATGGCGCTATGAAATCAACTTTCATAGTGATTAATTCGAAATTCAGTATCCTTTTCTTCAACGACAAAGGACACTGAAGCATTGACATGATGCTGGGATATCTTCTGGAATCTGCTGAATTCTCAACTCCTCGCCAACTTACAGCTGAGATGTCGTATTCAGACTCATTGGAATATTTTTAATTTTCATTATAGAAAGACCATATATAGATTTATATATGAGAGAACAAAATAATAGTCCTGTAGTCCAGTAGTTTTTGAGCTAACTCAATACAAACATACATGTTACCTCTTCATAATATTAGTATAGAAGTATATATAGCTTTGTAGCTCAAATTTGTAATATTTAATTGACGTATTGAAAAGGCAAAAACATTTAAGATTTGTGTTTAAGAAAAGCTAAGAAATCTATACCGCCAGATTTAAGGTTGCCTAATTACAGTTAAGTACTGTAGCATTTTTTATCAATAACTAATTTCCGTAAGTTCAATAAAGTAACTACGTATTTTATCACATAAATTGTTTTCTTTTTACATAAGTTTTAGTTTTCTACATTTTTCACCTTTTTATCGATATGTTCTACACTAGTGATCACTTCCCTACTCAGGCACACTCTAGCAGTTCTAGACACTAACACAAACAGAAAATGGACATGCTGCCAAAGTTTTGACGCCATCCATTATAATCCATCATCCTAGTATCATACACTAATAATATATTGAATATACTTTATAGTCTGTATATATTCGAAATATTTTATGTTGTTAATTTATAATAACTATTCAATTAATAATACTTGAAGATAGCATATAAGATTATTTTAGCTGATGTAAACATGTACTAAGTACTAAACAATACATGCGCAGTAGAAATAACAACTGCGCAGTGAGAGATCGCGATAGACCTATCTCGCCATCTCACTCGCACCCACCATACATATACTGTCTCGCGCTCGCTCCTACAGCGACCCTACATCATTGTCTGGCAAGGGGTTGGAACTATCAAAAATGTCTGGCTGATGAGGAAACATCATCTAATTATTACCTAAGTATTATATATAAAAATCAGCTTTTATACTATAACATAAGTAGAATTATAATTTCATGAACATTAGGGGTGTCTGGCAAGGGGTTGCCACGATGTTAAGTGTCTGGCAATCAATAACGTGATTTTTAATACTATTCTGAAGGTAATACCAAAAAATCACACTTTATTATTTGATGAATTTAGATCGGTATTTTACACACCTTTAGTACCGTTTACCTGCCAAAGCCACGGCAACCCAAACTTCATAATAGTCCATCGTTCTTACCTGTGTTGGGAGCATGCGCTGACAAACTTTCAGCTTTTATAAAATAACGAAGGTCTGGGGTTCACGGGCTCTTGCTCTAAGAGGCTTGACACCATGAATTATTTGAAAGTGAACAATTAAGATTTTGGGTTAAAATAATTTTGATCGCGTCATCTAAACTTAATAGTAAAGGCATATGATTCCAAAGAGGACTACAGCGTAGTATGTATGTAAATTTTGGCACAAAAAGACAAAATTTAATTAGATGGAAAGCCATGTGGTTATGAATTTCGGTGAGACGCTTAGACGTATCGTCAAATTTTTGACGATGTTCATCCACAAAGACCGGGAATGACTTTTGAAGGATCGGAGCTCCTAGGAGGCGTAGACTTTCTTTGTTGACTAATTTTAAATTTGGAGCCAAACTGTTAAATTTATTATACAAATCGTCTCTTTGGTCCGATGGTACAATATCTGTGATAAAAAGTTCACACTTAGAAAAATTTAATTCCAGGCCAATCAATTTAAAATTGTCGACTAAAAACTGTAAATCTTGTAATACAGTTGTAGCTTTGCCTCCGAGGGTTCCGTCGTCCAGATAGCATATGTTTAATTTTGAATTTAGACTCGAAATTACGGGGTGTATTGCTAGTCCGAAAATTGCTGGCCCAAGAGCATCACCCTGTCACCCTGAATTTATTAAATGGTCTCGGTAAAGTAATTTAGAATCCAATCAACATTGCCAAAGGTAGTCAAAAGTTTCCGGAATATAATTTTGAATTTCATTCAAAAGAGTAGTACAATCAACAGAGTTAAAGGCGTTTTTGACATCCACCTTCAATATCACCTCACCGCAATCGTGATGTACAAATGTACGGAGAGCATGAACAGCTGCCTCGCATCCGCCCTTAGTGCCAAAGCCTAACTGAAGGGGCTGGAACTTTTCAGTCAGTTTTGTATGTATGTGACGGCAGCAAACCTTGGATGCGATTCTCCTATATGTGCAACCTACGGCTATTGGCCTGATGCCGCCATTTTCTTTTTCAATGCGCATAGGTTTGCACCATATAGGAGAGGGGCAATCTGTGCATGCACCTTACCTGATAGCATGAAGTTTATAAGGGCGGTGATGTCTCGCAGTAGACTCTGGCCCTCATCCCCAGTAGCTCCAAAAATAAGATCTTGGATGTGTTGGGGAGTTAGGCCATCAAGTCCACCGGCCGATCCATTTTTAAAAGACATCACTGCCACCCTTATGTCTTTTTCTGTCGCCTGTAAAGATTCAACAGGAGTGGTGGTAACCGGAAGGTAAGGCGGTGATAGCGATGGTGGATGCTTGTCAATCAGGGCTGATAAAGTGTCTGGCGTGTCTGGAGCGATGGTGTCATTGGTAAATAAGAGCTGAGCAGCTCCCTTTAAGTCCCCATCACTTATTTTAGTTACTTCTTTTTCGAAAATACTATGAGATTTTTTATGTTGTGAATTATTCTGCCAATGTGAATGTTGTTGGAAATTTGGAATTTGGGAAGTATTATTGTGCCTAAAGTGACACTGTGTGAGACAGTTATTTTTAATTGCGGTAGTGAGAGATTTCGTGGTATTTTTAGAGTGGAGGACTTTGAAGGGAAAAACCAACAATTATTCCCAAGCGCTTTCAGAATTTTCTTGTATCACTTTTTGAATTTTAATTAATATATTTTGATCAACTGATATTCGTGCACCACGGGGAATGCGCTTAACGATCGAATTGCATGATTTTAATTTAGATAGATATTGCCAAAAAGGTTGTGAATTAGAACATTGTGTCTGAATAGGAGTTGGAGTCAAAGCGGCACCAATGTTAACAGAATGTACACTCTGAGAAAGAGATTTGTGGCTCTTCCCAATGCGTATATTAAGTCCTCGCTGACCCTTAAAGAAACGCGCTTGGGAGCAATCAGGACACTGCACCAGCTCATTACCTTCATACCTGGTCCAACATAGGGAGCACCGGCAGGCTGCGACCTTCTAACTACATCACTAGTTTCAATGTCCATATTTTTCCTTATAAAAAAAATAATTACAAAAAACCCAATAATAATTATAAAAACAAACATTGAAAGACATTGTCACTGAATTTCACTTGAATCAAACTCACAGACGACAGAGGGGGGTTTATCAAACTGCATTTTTTTTTCAATAAGAAGTTTCTTCTTTAATAAGAAATTACTTCAATAAGAAGTTGTTATTCGGTTTCTATTTATAGACATGTAGGTCAACCCGTCCTATCGCACCAAACAATAATTGTTAAATTTATGTATGTGGTGGGTTTCTGATGACCACTTTATTACGTTTATGAAACGTAACGTAGGTATATAAGGCCCTCGTAAGGGATTATTATTCTATTTTAACTCGTGGGCTCACCCAAGGGTGCGAAAAAAATATTTTATTTTATTGAAATATAATATATATATATATAATATATTGATATATTGATATATTTTATAAATAATATTATAAATGCGGAAGTAACTCTGTCTGTCTGTCTGTCTGTCTGTGTCACTTTCACTCCAAAACCACTGAACCGATTTAAATGAAATTTGGTACACAGATAGTCTTGAGCCTGAGAAAGGACAGTCTACTTTTTAATGCGAAAAAAGAGTTATAAGGGGTTGAAAGGGGGGATGAAAAGGGGAGGGGACGTGTAAGTGAGGGTAAGGGGGAGAGGGAAGGGAGGGTAAGTGAGGGGAGGAGGGAAGGGGGGATTAGCATGGCGTGGTAGGGTGCAGTGTAGCTGGGATAAGTATGTGTCTTATTAGTTAATATACCCAAAGACATTATTCCACGTGGACGAAGTCGCGGGCACAGCTAGTATTATTACCGTGCCCAGCGTGTGCACCATCTTCGATCACATCGCTTACCCCAGGCGATATAGTGGTCAAACGCTAGCCTATCAGATAAAAAAGCGAACTACCAGGCATATATTTTGATAGTGTGATTACAATGACATTACAATCAATATGATACATATTTTATTAAGTATGGCACATATGTGCTGTATGTCTATTAATATTGTAATAGTTTGCAAGACCAGCAATGACATGTAACGATGCTAAACATAATTAATAAAAAAAAATGTATTTGTATTACTTCTTACAAATAAGTATTATAAAAATATTATATGTTACAGATTTACCCAATTCAACAGTACATTAGTGTGATCCAAGTTAACTTGACTATGATATTACCGTTTGCATTTGCTAACATTTCCGAAATGTTAATCTCATTGGAGCGTATCCAAGCATTTTTAGTTATGGGTAAGAATTTTTCTAATAATATAGATCCTATCACAATTATTTATATAACACATTTAGTAACTCATACCATACGTACAGTTCAGCTTTGTAACATTTCTGGGTAACAAAGTATCATCTAAAATTGTTCAGTTTACATGTAAGTATGTATCAATATGTAATATTGTATGCTACCGACCGTATTTTTAGGGTTCCGAAACAAAAGGAACCCTATTACTGAGACTTCGCCGTCCGTCTGTCTGTCTGTCTGTCTGTCCGCACTTTACAGGGTTGTATCTCCTTAACCGTAATAGGTACTAGATACTTGTTACGAAGTATGTATTCCTATGGGAGATTTAAAAACAAATACTAAAAACAAAATAATTTTAAATATTAAAGGGGGTCCCCATACAAGAAACGTGTTTTTCGGAGATTTTTGCTTCAACTTATGAACCATAATAGATGGAGAATATTATGTTTCTTGAAGTTATTTGTTTTATAGCGGCATAATGTGGCAAAAAAAACAGAATAAAGTTTAAAATAAACATACAACGAACATGAAACGTGTTTTTTCGGGCGTTTTAGATTTGACCTTACAAAACGTAATATATAGTTGAAATTTGCTCATAGTTTGTATTACAATGATTGCTATGACATCAATTAATAAAAACTAAATAAAATTAAAGGGGGTTCCCCCATACATACATCCCACACATATCTTATTTTTTCGGCAAATTTAGTTTCTATAGTGCTAATGAACGACTAGAAAATTCACAAAAAATTTTTATTCAATCGTTAAGTGCCATAAAAATGCATTTTAATTTTGAATTTTCAAATTTTGCTCGTGAGCTGGTGTTATGAAACAGATTAAAATGCTAGAACTTTTGAATTTAATTTGAAAATTAAGTTCGCTATTTTTTGAACTAAAGCTAACGTTTTCCGCCTGCTTTTTGGCTAAGCTATCTCAATAATATATTTTTAGATTTTTTCTTATATAAAATAAAATACCCTATTATGCATGCCGCTGTATCTGTAACAGGTAGACGTTATCGTTTACCATCAGGCGAGCGTCATGGTTGTACTTTAACCTTATATCATAAAAACATCGATAGGTACCGCCAATCGTAAATCCTGTCTATTCCATATTCTGATAGTTGTCTATGTAAACAGTGTTTTAATTTGTGTGCAGTAAAGTGTTCATCTTTAGTGCTTTAGTTTTTTATTTCATACATTTAGAGTTTACTTTAAATCAAATAATATTTAAGGGTGGTAATGCAGCAGGATATATTTATTTCAAATAGATGAGAGAGAAGACCTTGCGAAGTCACCCGTATTGAAGGGTGGCGCCAGTGGTAGTCCAACCAAGTTCAAAGGGAAGTCCATGCCAGTGGAACCGAGCTACATTGTCCCTAAAAAATTCGCACAGAAGGAGGATGGATCAACAGGAGACTTGTCAGCTGGTACGTACTGATTAAAGTGATTTTAAATGTTAAAATTCATTTCATTTTTTTATTTTATTTTATTTTCCATTATTTTTCCCTGAAACGGGTTCCCAAAACAAGGCTGAAGCTATAATTTGTCGGCAGGAATATTTAGGATTTATACTTTTCGACACATTTTCTTAAAAAATACATTTACGAAGTATACATTGTTCGAATTTCAAAATGACGCACCATACAACTGAGCGTGCGGTAAAATAGGTACTCTCACCTAAGTACCTACTTTGCTGTAAGCTCAGTTGTATGGCGTCGTGCGTATCCTTTACGTTTTTTTAATTCTACCAAAGGGTTTCGGCTTGCGAGAATAAATAAGCTGAATGTTAGAATCCTTGGAAGCGCTTTTCAACCGATTTCCTAAAAGGAAGAGGTTCTCATGTCGTCTGTATGTTTTTTTTATATGTATGTTATGCTAATACTCCGTCAAATGTGTGATTCTAATGATTATTTTTTTCATTGAAAAGGTGAATTCGTAAGATATTATGATGATATTATAATATGTCCCATTGCAATATCATCGAGATCTGATACGTATCTGCAAAGATATGAAGATAAACGTCTTAAATTTGCTACTGAAACTGACTCATGCGACATGGAAGTTGGTTGTTAAAGTTTTTAAACTACCTATTTTAATTATGCTTAATACGTTTGTCTCACTTTAATATTAAAGAGTAAATGAGACGAAAGACGTAGTTCTAATGTTTACTACACGTGGCCCCATTTGCAAATTCGCGCCATTTTTATATTAGAAACGTAAAAGATTGTTTCGACTTTCCTACGTATATATTTGTGTTTGTTTTACCACATTCATCTACTTGTTTGTAAAAACCAGCTTACCGCACTAGTATCATAAATAACTATTTCAACACATTTGCTCAAAAAATGCATTTACGAAGCCTGTAAACATTGTTCGAAAATTAAAAATGACACTACAACTGAGCATGCGGTAAAATAGGTAATCTCGCCTAAGTACCGACTTAACCGCACGCTTCCTTGTATGGCGCCGTGCGTATCCTTAACGGTTTTTTCTTTATTCCACCAAAGAGTTGCGATAATAAATAAGGTGAATGTTAGAACCTCCTTGGAAGCTACGTTTGTCTTACTTTAATACTAAAGAATAAATAAAACGAAAGATGTAAGTTGTTATTTTGACTACACATGGCGCAATTTCCAAATTCGCGCCATTTTCCTATTGGAAACGTCGAAAGATTGTTTCGTCTTTCGGACGGATATATTGTGTTTGTTTTATTACTAACTAGAAGTGTCCCGCGGCTTCGCCCGCGTTAAAAACTCCTTTACTTAAAACTTTTCTTGTGTAAAAATGTTTCTATAAAAGAAATAATATAAAATAAATATATAATATTATAATATAAATACATACATTAAATATTAATTAGCCAAATCGGATCACCCGTGTGCATGTTATCGCGTAACTAAGGCAAATCGGGATTCATAATTATAAAACCCGAAAAACCCAAATTTTCATACATTGTTACCTACCCCATTTTGAAAAATCTTACAACACGTATTTACTTATTTATTTTCAGAAGTACTTAAGTAAAGTTTCGAATGAAACAGACTATCTCATCAACATTCAACTTTGTATCCCCGTTCCGTCTCCATAAGAAGTTAATTTGGAAAATCCTTTCTTATCGGTTACCTACGTCATAATAACTATCTGCATTCTAAATTTCAGCAATCCGAAACAATATTGATTTTAAGCCTTTGTTACCCCAGTTCACCCTCTTAGGGTGGCATTTTGAAAAAGTCTGTAACTCGTATTACTTATTTATATACAGAAGTTCTTGTGTGAAATGTCGAATAAAATGACTATTCAAACTTTGAACCCCCGCTTCATCCCTTTGAAAAGTGAATTTTGAAAAATCTGAATTGCATGAATTGAAATGAAACATGAAATTTTGCATGCAAAATTGAATTTTGCATGCCAAATTTCAGTGCAATCCGAAACAATACTCTCTTTGGGGTGGAATTTCGAAAAAATCTAAAACATGTATTTTATTATTTATTTACTTAAGTACTTGTGTGAAGTTTCGAATAGAAAAGACTATCTGATCTTGTTTTTCCATACAAACTTTGAACCCCCGTTTCATCCCCTTCAGGGTTGAATTTCGGAAAATCCTTTCTCAGAGGGAACTATCATCATAATAACTATCTGCATGCCAAATTTCAGCGCAATCCGAAACAATATTGATTTTCACACTTTGTTACCACATTGCACCCTCTTAGGGGGGGAATTAAAAAAAAACCTGAAACATATGTTTACTTATTTTTTTACTGAAGCACTTATGTGAAGTTTCGAATAGAAAAGACTATCTGATCTTGTTTTTCCATACAAACTTTGAACCCCCGTTTCATCCCCTTCAGGGGCATGCCAAATTTCAGCGCAATCCGAAACAATATTGATTTTCACACTTTGTTAACCCATTGCACACTCTAAGGGGTGGAATTTCAAAAAAACCTGAAACACGTATTTATTTATTTTTTTACTGAAGCACTTATGTGAAGATTCGGATAGAAAAGACTATCTAACTTTGTTCTTCCATAGAAACTTTGAACCCCCGTTTCATCCCCTTCAGGGGTGAAATTTGAAAAATCCTTTTTCAAAGGTACCTAACGTTGTAATAATTATCTGCATGCCAAATTTCAGCGCAATCCGCAACAATATTGATTTTCACACTTTGTTACCCCATTGCACCCTCTTAGGGGGGGAATTAAAAAAAACCTGAAACATATGTTTACTTATTTTTTTACTGAAGCACTTGTGTGAAGTTTCGAATAGAAAAGACTATCTGATCTTGTTTTTCCATACAAACTTTAAACCCCCGTTTCATCCCCTTCAGGGATGAATTTTGGAAAATCCTTTCTCAGAGGGAACTATCATCGTAATAACTACCTGCATGCCAAATTTCAGCGCAATCCAAAACAATATTGATTTTCACACTTTGTTACCCCATTGCACCCTCTTAGGGGTGGAATTTCAAAAAAACCTAAAACACGTATTTTTTTTTTTACTGAAGCACTTATGTGAAGATTCGGATAGAAAAGACTATCTAACTTTGTTTTTCCATACAAACTTTGAACCCCCATTTCATCCCCTTAAGGGATGAATTTTGAAAAATCCTTTCTTAGTACACCCCTTCGTACTAAGACAAATATACCCTCCAAATTTCAAGTCTCTACGACCAGCGGTTTAGGCTGCGCGTTGTCTGTCAGTGAGTCAGTCAGTCAGTCAGTCAGTCAGTATGTCCGGACAAAGATTCTTATAGTATTAGATATAGATATAGATAGATTTGTACTGTTTTGTCGTAAATGTGTTGAAAAACGTATGTCACACGTGCGGAATTGGTAATTACACACTCGTGACAATGGTAAGCGCACGATTTCGTCTCAGGGTTACACTCGTCTACTCGTTTGTAAAAACCTACTTACCGCATAGTATTATAATATTTATCATCAATAAATAACTGTAGTCATACCTAGGGATAATTCATAAAGCATGTACCCCAAATTAAACGAAATATTATTGCGAAAGATATCTTCAGCATATCGGTGTACTTTTAAAGCAATTCGGTGGTAAAGATTTTTTTTTAATTTTGTCCAGAATTAGTAACTCGCCGTATATCAATCCAGTCTGATGCAGACTTCCCCATCAAGCTAATGCAAGCGAGCGCCTCTTGGACGGGATCTTCGGAACCTTCAAAGCAATTCCTAAAGAACTTGTCTCTTCGGGTGCGCAAAGGCAAGCTGTGCGCTGTCATTGGACCGGTTGGCTCAGGAAAGGTAATATATATATTGTTTTACTTCACATAAAAATGCTTTGTCGCTAAGCGACCATATCTTTATTATATACGTGAGATATTTAAAACCAAACTTAAATTTAATTCAAAACATTTTTAACCAAACTATATACCATAATATATTATAATATAGTATACTATAATACTTCCATATAAAAGGAAGGTTTTTTCAAAATCTAATCACATTGCCCTGACATTAAAACATAAGAAAAATCTAAACTGTGATCTAACTCTAGCATTTCCATCACACCCCAACAATATGTGTTGCAAAATCGTCTTCCATTCCACACACTTCATAATTTGGTGAAGACGCTTTTTTCATCAGGTTAGCAAAACTGTGTCTTTGAATGTGTCGAGAACGCAACCTGAGAGCAGTTACTAAAATGTTTCAGGTGAAAATAATGGAGCTCAATAATAAACACGGATGTGTTGAGATTTGCGCGTTAATAGTTCCGTTCAATAATCCTTTCTCTATAGACCTCTTATTGTATTATTCTTGCCAACTGATTCTACGCTGATTTTTAATCAACGGAATATAATTGGAATAATGAGGATCAATTGATAAAAGACCGTCACTGTAGGCCTGTTTAGCTAACAAGTCAACTACTTGATTGTTTTCAAATTATACACATGAAGAAAAGCATTGAATAGCTATGCTTCTATTTGTCTTAACGTATTAAATAAGTGGGTGAAATGGGGTAACAAAGTCTGAAAATGAACATTGTTTTTTATTTTGTATTGTTGAAATACAATATTTGGATTGCGCTAACATTTGGCGTGCAGATAGTTATTATGACGTAGGTATCCGCTATGAAAGGATTTAAGGAATATGAAACGGGGGTTCCGTTTCATTCCCTTAAGGAGTGAATTACGTTTAATCCTTTCTTAGCGGATACGTACGTCATAATAACTATCTGAACGCCAAATGTTAGCGCAAAGTTCCTATGGAGAAACAATATTAGATAGTATTTTTTATTCAAAACTTCACACAAGTACTTCTGTAAATAAATAAGAATATACGCGTTTCAGGAATTTTTGTAATTCCACCCTTAAGAGGATGAAATGGGGTAACAATATCTGTAAATCGATAGTGATGGTTTTTCAGGTTTTATACAAAAGGGAAATATATCCCAAAAATATCCCTTGGTCACGCCTTAACTTGAGGATGGGTGGAACTATCTTTTATTTATATTTGTATATATAAAAGCCAAAAGTTACTGACTGACTGACTGATCTATCAACGGACAGCTCAAACCACTAAACGAATTACTTTGAAACTTGGTATGCAGGTAATGTAGTTATTATAACGTTAGTAACCGCTAAGAAAAGATTTTTTAAAAATCACCTTTTAGAGCATGAAACGGGGCTCAAAGTTTGTATGGAGAAACAAGATTAGATAGACATTTTTATTCGAAACTTCACACAAGTACTTCTGTAAATAAATAAGTAAATTCCACCTCTAAGTAGGTAAATTGGGATAACAGTCTAAAAATCAATGTGGTTCGGATAGCGCTGAAATTTGGCATAAAGATAATTATGATACGGCGCAGCGCGGCGCAGCCAGAAGCGGCACGGCGCACCCCGACGCCGTGCGGCGCAGCAAAACGCGCGACACCACCAAATTATCTCAATGCAATTTGTATCTTATTATGTAGTTAACTAGCATCTGCCCGCGGCTTCGCTCGCGTGGCATAATTTTTTTATATTTTTTTATGGCTGACAGTTTTATGACCTAATTAGTCACTATAGATGACCCTAAGGTCGAACTCAGTATCCTCTGTTGCTAAAGAATATGAAGTATTCAGTGGTTAAAGTCAATAGTCAGTATGGTAAGGTAGACCTAGTTGTGCATTCTAAATGTTTGAATCAGTCTGATGCATAAGGCTGTTGAAACACAAAAAAATATGAAATATTTCCTACAAAGTAGATAAGGCGAATGGTCTCGCGAGCGTCGCGAGCGCTATTATTGCGCGAACGAAGCGAGCGCGAAAATTTTTTACGACTTTTTATAACCCCGACAGTTTTATGACCTCATAACCTTTAATAAGTCACTATAGAGGACTCCAAGGTCGAACTTGATATCCTCTAGTACAGTGTCTTTCAATGTGTAGGCCGCCCGGCCCCACGTCTATAAACTACTACTACTAAAAGTTAATTAAACATTTCTTAAATAGTAGATAAGGCAAACAGTTGCGCGAAATTTTTTATGACCCTGACAGTTTTATGACTTCATAACCTTTAGTTAAGTTATTAGAGAGGACTCCAGGGTCGAAATCGGTATCCTCTATCGTAAAAGTAATTAATCATGATGGTTAGGGTATACCAAGTTGTGCTGTTTAAGTATTTGCCAAAATAAAAGTGCCCTAAGTCCTACTATGCTCTACTGACTATCTTTGTACAAAATTTCAGCTGAATCGGCCTAGTCGTTGATCTGATAAGACGTAACTCATTTACAAAATTCAATAAAAATACTGGACATCCAGACTTGTAAGCCAGAAAAAAAGTATTCAATGTCCTTGTATGTTCTATTGACTATCTTTGTACATAATTTCGGCTGAATCAGTTAAGCCGTTTATCAAATATGACGTCACACATTTACAAAATTCAATTTTTAAAATCTAAATATCCAGACCATTCTGCCAGAAAAAAAATCCTATGTCCTTGTATGTTCTATTGACTATCTTTGCACAACATTTCAGCTAAATCAGTCAAGCAGTTTGGCCGATCAGAGGTCAGGCTTACAAAATGCAATAAAAAAATATTGACACCCTAACTCGACTGCCAAAAAAAAGTATCATATGTCCATTTTTGTCTTATTGACAAAATGTCCCTTGTACAAAATGTCAGTTGAATCGGTCCAGTCGTTTATCCGCGAAGAGATCTAATAATATTTACAAAGTTCAATAAAAAAAATCTGGTGACCCATACTCGACAGCCAGAAAAAAAGTATCCTATGAAATGTCTTTATACAGATTTTCAGCCAAGTCGGTCAAGCCGTTTGACCGTGAAGGAGTCCCAAACAAACAAACAATCAAATAAACAAACTGGCTTTCGTATTTATAACATTCGTGTTCATCTCTAAGACCAGCGGATTAGGCTGCACGTTGATGTATCAGTAAGTTAATTAGACAAATGCGTAAGGGATATTTTGGCGATTTTGGAAAAACTGTGAAGCACATGTCTCATAATTTTAATTCAAGAGTATGTGTACATATTTTCAAGTCCATCGCCCTAGATAATAAAATGTTTCAAATTTAAAATGTCTTTAATACAGCAGATTATGTTGCACGTTGATATATCAGTCAGCTAATCAGCCAGACTAACACGTGAGGGTTGATTTAAAATAAACGGGCCAAGTGCAAGTCAGACTCGCACTAGTAGAGATCCGTACCACACTACAATATTTTATAAGATCGAGCAAAAAATACCACTATCATTTTTCGCCAGCAAAAAATAATAATTAATAAACATTTTATTTTTTATAACGCCATCTAACATCTAACAAAGGTGTTAGGGATCGACATTTCAATATAACGCCATCTATGGGACGTTTACCTAACTAAGCGTTCATAGATTGCGTGAAATGCCGAATAAAACACGTTTCTTGTATGGGGACCCTCTATAATTTTTAACTTTATTCTGTTTTTAGTATTTGTTATTATAGCGGCAACAGAAATATATCATCTGTGAAAATGTCAACTGTCTAACTATCACGGTTCATGAGATACAGCCTTGTGACAGACGGACAGACAGACAGACAGACAGACAGACGGACAGCGGAGTCTTAGTAATAGGGTCCCGTTTTACCCTTTGGGTAAGGCGGCAATAGCCCAATGGATAAGGTGTCGGACTGGCGATCGAGAGGTCGTGAGTTCGATCCCCACCCCACCCATTGCACTATTGACGTGAACCCACTCCAGATACAAGCATATTTAGCTTAGTTGGAGGGGTTAACAAGAATACTAGTAATGTGCAACCCACATTCCGAGTAATCTTTTAAAAAAAAAAAAACCCTAAAAACTATGACACACGTGTCTCATAATTTTAATTGAAGAGTATGTGTACCAATATTCAAGTCTAATGACCCAGAGAATAAAATGTTTTACAAAAAAATGAACTTTTCATTTCATCCACTTAGGGGTGGAAATTTCAAAAACCGTTTCTTAGTAGATAGCTGCAATTTACAAAGAACTCACTCTTAGTTTTATGATTAGGCTGTACGTTGATATATATATATATAGATATATCAACGTACAGCCTAATCCGCTGGTTTAAGACACATAAAACTAAGAGTGAGTTCTTATATATTATATATATATATATATATACTAGCTGTACCAGCGACTTCGTCCGCGTGGAATAGTGTCTTCGGGTAGCATTTTTCATTATTTAGGCTAATTATTTTACAAATAAGACACATGCGTATCCCACCTACACCGCACCGTACCACGCCACGGTAATCCCTCCTCCCCCTCTCCCTTCCCCTCCCCCTCTCTCTTGCCCTCACTCCCCTCCCCCTCTTCCACTCACTTTTCTCTCCCCCTCCCCTTTCCCCCCACTTCCCTCTCACCTCCCCCTCTCTATTGCCCTCATTCCCCTCCTCCCCTTTCCTCTCCCCTCTCTCTTCCCCCCACTCCCTCCCCCTCTCTCTTCCCCCCACTCCCTCCCCCTACTCTTCCCCTCACTTTCCTCTCCTCCCCTTTCCCCTCACTTCCCTCTCCTCCCCCTTCCCCTCACTTCCCTTTTCCCTCCCCTTTCTCCCCACTTCCTCCTCCCCTCCCCATCCCCTCACCTACCCCCCGCATTCCCCTTCACCTTCCGTTCACTTCCACCTCCCCTCCCTTCCCTCCCCCTTCCCCTTACCCCTCCCCCGTTCTCCTCACAAACTTTGAATGTCATATTTATTTATATCGAATCAACAGCCTAAACAATAAGTTTCAAGCTTCTAGCTTTTACAATGACGATACTTCCATACAACTTTTCATCCCCCCTTTCAACGCCTTACAACCATTTTTTCGCATTAAAAAGTAGCCTATGTCCTTTCTCAGGCTCTAGACTATCTGTGTACCAAATTTCATTCAAATCGGTTCAGTGGTTTTGGCGTGAAAGTGACACAGACAGACAGACGGAGTTACTTTCGCATTTATAATATTAGTTAGGATGATAGAGATAGGAGCACAAATACGACCTCGGTGCTCCTAGCCAACCTCACCTGCTCGTGGTGCATCCAGCTGACCAACAGACGGGGCTCTGGCGACCGATAAATGGCGGTATAACCATTTCATATCTATGGCGTAGCTAAATTCTGATGACTGGCAGCAGCGTCACCGGTGCGAGAAGCTACGTCCTGCGAACGCCAACACGCCTGCCCAGCGTGGCGATTAGGGCATATCCCTCCCAAGGGATGCAAAGTAGTATGGAAGGACACCTAAAGCCAGGGCCCCCAGTTCCCGGCCGCTCTGCTGTTCCTGACCACGGCGGCGGTCTCGGTAACGGCAGGGCAGGGGGTGCTGAAAATTCCCGGGCTCCGGTAGGCCGCCAAAACAAACTGACCCTCACAACCTACAATGGACGCAGGATTCGGTTGGACGATCATCTCGCGCAGCTGTAGGAGGAGCTGAAACACATAAGATGGCACATACTGGGGTTATGTGAAGTCCGAAGACAGGGGGAGGATACCATAGCCATAGAATCGGGCCATCTTCTGTACTACAGAGAAGGAGATCAGCCATCCCGAGGCGGCGTCGGGTTTCTGGTTAACAAGGTTCTCAGTGACAACGTTGTAGAAATCTCCAGTGTGTCGACCAGGGTAGCGTACCTCATAATTAAGTAAACCAAGAGGTACAGCCTCAAGGTTATCCAGGTCTACGCACCGACCTCGAAACACTTGGATGATGAGGTGGAGAGCATGTATGAAGATATCTCAAGAGCTTTACACACCACCTCCAAGGCTCACTACAACGTTGTCATGGGAGACTTTAACGCCAAAGTGGGAGTACAAACTTGCGGCGAATTGTCTATAGGACCACACGGATTTGAGAGTAGGAATCACAGGGGGCAAATACTAGTCAATTTCCTCGAAAAAGAGGGGCTTTTCTTGATGAACTCGTTCTTCAAGAAACAGCCTCATAGGAAGTGGACAAGGCAAAGCCCCGATACTGTGACTAAAAACAAGATAGACTTCATCATTACGGACAAACGGCGCATATTCAGAGACGTCTCAGTGATCATGAGGTTTAATACTGGAAGTGATCACCGACTTATACGAGGCTCTCTGGATATCGACTTTAAAGCCGAAAGATTCCGAATGATGAAGTCTACGCTCCGTCCAAACCTACTCCAAACCGTTGTTGGGTCCGAAATATTCCAATTAAAATTGGAAAATCTATTCACTGCCTTGGAAACCATTGATGACGTAGACCAGAAACTCGAAAAAGTGGTGGAAATCCTCAGGGATAAAGGGACGAAGTTGTGCGAGAGCAAACGTACGGGCAAAAAGTCCAAACTTTCGGCAGAAACACTTCGGCCAATGGAAGAGAGACGAACAGACCCTTTGTCAGCTTTGTTAACTAACCTGGTGGGCAACAAATCCATAAAAAAGCTGGTACTACGCGACCTCCGATCCTCTAACACGCTCTTGATTAAAGAATTAATTGAGTAGAATCGGGGGTCGAAAGTGTTCGTCCAGCCTCTGGGTAGAAGCCACCTCACAAAGCTGAAAACGTCAACGGGGAACGTGGTCACATCCAAGCCTTCGGAAGGAGATTCTGTCGGAACTTGAAGACTTCTACGGCAAGCTCTACGCATCGCATGTTTCAAGGCCCGAACCCGATACTAAGGATTCTAGAGCCACCTTAACCCGCCACTTCACAGAAGATCTGCCCGAAATTAGCCGAGAAGAAATCGTGATGGCCAACTCAAAAATGGAAAAGCCCCAGCAGGGCTAGCATGGCAAGGGGACTATTTTGTCTTTCCACCTAACCGTGTTTTGTTTGGTAGAGAAGAAATATTATAAGTAATGCTTTTCTACAATTATAAACGCCTGCTGACTTTTAATCAATTCTTTTTTTAAACTTATTAATACGAAACAAAATCAAAAGTCGGGGTTAAACTTCACCAAGCGTTTAAATTGTTGTGTTGATCTCCTGTCAGTAGCGAAAAACAGGGAAATAATTTTGTATTTCTCCCGGTGATAAGGCCATGCTAGCCCTGCAGGAGAAGACGGAATCACAACAGAGCTTTTAAAATCCGGAGGAGCTCCAGCAGTTCAACAGCTTCAGCAGATCTTTAATTCCATTTTTGCACTGGGAGAACTCCACAGGCATGGAACAGAAGCATGGTGGTTCTGTTTTTCAAAAAAGGAGACAAAACCCTCTTGAAAAACTACCGCCCGATTTCGCTTCTAAGCCATGTCTACAAGCTGCTTTCAAGGGTCATCACGATCCCTCTTGCGTGAAGACTCGAAGAGTTTCAACCACAGGAACAGGCTGGGTTTCGAAGCGGTTACGGCACCTTAGACCACATCCACATGGTGCGGCAGATTGTACAGAAGACCGAAGAGTATAATCGGCCCCTGTGCTTAGCATTTGTGGACTATGATAAGGCCTTTGACTGAATCGAAATCTGGTCTGTTCTCGAGTCCTTGCAGCGTTGACAAGTCGACTGGCAATATATTGAAGTGATGAGATGTCTATATAATGCTGCAACGATGACTGTACAAGTACAGAACCAGCGAACTAAACATGTCCACCTGCGTCGAGAAGTGAGACAGGAGGACGTCATATCCCCGAAACTGATCACTAACGCCTTGGAGGATATGTTTAAGACGCTGGACTGGAAAGATTGTGGCATTAACATCAATGGCAAGTACATCTCTCACTTACGATTCGCAGATGACATCGTCATTATGGCAGAGACGCTGCAGGACCTACAAAGGATGTTGAATGGCCTAGCTGATTCTTCTCGTCGCATCAGTCTCCGGATGAATTTTGATAAAACCAAAGTCATGTACAACGAGCACGTTGTTCCGGAACCGATTGCCGTAGATGGAATTCCACTCGAAGTTGTCACTAAGTATGTTTACCTAGGGCAGCCGCTCCAACTAGGCAAACGCAACTTCGAGAAGGAAATCCAGAGAAGAATTCAGCTGGGCTGGGCAGCACTCGGAAAACTCCGTCGAGTCTTCTCGTCACCTATACCGCAGTGTCTAATGACAAAAGTCTTTAACCAGTGCGTCCTACCTGAAATGACATACGGAGCCGAGACGTGGACACTCACAGTTCGACTGGTCCACCAGTTTAAAAGTAGTCGTAAAGTCGCTCAGCGAGCTATGGAGAGAGCTATGCTCGGTATCTCTCTGCGGGATAGAATCCGGAACGAAGTAATTCGCCAAAGAACTAAAGTTATTGACATAGCTCAACGGATTAGCAAGCTGAAGTGGCAGTGCGCTGGTCATATCTGCCGCAGGACTGATAACCGTTGGGGTAGACTTGTGGACCGCGAATCGGCAAACGTAGCGTAGGACGTCCTGTAACCAGGTGGAGCGACGACATAAGAAAAGCGGTGGGCAGTGACTGGAAGAGAAGAGCCGAAGATCGGGCTCAGTGGCGCATCTTGGGAGAGGCCTACGTCCAGCAGTGGACTGACACAGGCTGATGATGATGATATATCAGTCAGTCTGTCAGTTAGAAAAATGCGTAAGAGATGATTTGGAAAAACTGTGATACATGTGTCTTATAATTTTAATTAAAGAGTATATGCACCAATTTTTAGAATTGAGAGAATTAAAAAATCACAGAATTGTTCAACCTTACATCATACTCTCTTAAGGGTAGAATTTCGAAAATCGATGTCTTAGTGGATACTATACCAAATATCATGTCTCTAGGACCAGTGGTTTAGGCAGAGCGTTGATATATCAGGTAGTCATTCAGTTAACCAGAAAAACACGTGTGGGATGATTTTTGAAAAACTGTGATACCCGTATCTCACCATTTCAATTTAAGAGTATGTGTACCAATTTTGGAGACAATTGACCAAGAGAATAAAAAGTTTTATAGAAAGTTCAACCCTCCATTTCATCCACTTAGGGGTGGAATTTCGAAAAATCCTTTCTTAGTGGATGCCTACACTTTATAAAGAATACACCCTCCAAATTTCATGTGTTCCAGCGGTTTGGGCTGTGCGTTGATATCTCAGACAGTCAGTCAGTCAGTCAGGACTTAGAATTTAATATATATAGATAAAGTTAAATTGTTTATCAATTGTTTCTTCCCGCTGCGCCGCGCAGTGCAGCGCGACGTCGCGCGGCGCAGCCAGAAGCCGCGGAACTAACTCAATGAAATGTGTAATCTTTTTGTACAATAAATAAAGTTCTTTGTTGTAATACTCTCTTAATAAGTGCGCGCCGCGTCGCGTCGCGGTGTGAGCTGACCCTAAGGGGATGTAATGGGAGTTCCATTCTATGCCTTTTGATCTTGTTTTAAGGATCATTATTTATTGTTTCAGTCTTCATTACTTCAAGTACTTCTAAAAGAACTGCCCATAACCAGCGGTTCTATGAACGTCAATGGGAAGTTATCGTACGCCTGCCAGGAATCATGGCTGTTTCCGGGAACTGTACGGGATAATATTATATTTGGACTACCCTACGATGCCCGAAAGTATAAGGATGTAAGGGAAACCTGAATTGCCTAATTGGATATTTGCATGATTTTATCTCTTTTTTTATCGATTTTATTTTTTTTATATCTGATAGGCTAGCATTTGACCATTATCTCACCTGGTGGTTAGCGATGATATGGTCGAAGATGTTTAACGCGCTAGGCCTAGAGTGGTCTCAAGTCTGACTATCAAGGGCTATGCAGCTGGATCATCGTAAGATTTTGGCGGCAGATTTTCTCCTTGATATTGGTTGTTGTATGTGACGCTACTTTTTGGTAGCAAATCAGACGGAAAATAATGCTCTTACCACTAATGGACGAGCACCTATGAATGCATATAGTAAAATCCAATAGCCGCATCCAGACCGACCGAACACGGCTTGCGGGCAGTCTCGCGAGCCAAGCCTCGGCAGTTGTGGCCGTGGCTCGGGTTGCCTCGGGCGCACGTTGCTTTGGCTGAGCGCCGCTCGACCGCGAGCAATACGTTGTCTGTTTTTGCCGATGATCAAAAGCGCCTCAGTTGGAGCTGCTCGCGCGGTACGGACGAAGATAAACTTAATGCTTAAAATGGCTCAACTTGGTCCACGAGACCCGTGCGCAACCTTTCAAAATTGCCTCGTGTGCCAAGGCTCGCGAGTCGCGAGCAGGAAGTCCGAGCGTGACTCACGAACCGTGGTCGGTCGGTCTAGACGCGGCTATTGATGCGGCTAATAGGACTTGAATCTGTACTGGCTTTTATGAATGTTCTGTACTTGGCTAGGAATAGTTTTTACATTTGTAAGCCTTTGTTTCAAACATTTTTTTTGTTACAGTTTAAAAGTAAATCATGAATTGTTTAGAAATTCTCTTGTCTTTATTGATTTAAAAACGGGAATTTAACGTGACTTTTGTAATAAAAAAATCTCATGTGTCAGGGTATTTCTATTTGTTTTATTTATTTTAGGTTTGTGGCGTGTCCTGTCTGCTGCCAGATTTTAAACAATTCCCTTATGGAGATCTGTCCTTGGTGGGTGAACGAGGAGTGTCACTGTCAGGAGGCCAGAGAGCAAGAATCAATTTAGCCAGAGCTATTTACCGCGAGGTAAGAATATTTTCGTTTTGCCTATTTAATATTTTTATTAATTGAACTTAGTCTCATTGCTCCTAATCTAAACTTTGCTCTTACTCGTAAGTAAGTCTCTGTTACAATGTAATTAAAATACCAGATGTATTTTAATCTAAGTACTTATTTTTTTATATATATATCATATAGGCTAGCGTTTGAACACTGTCTCACCTGTTGGTAAGTGATGATGCTGTCAAAAATGGCATGAATGCAAGGCCTAGAATGGGAACTGGCTCTCAAGGATAGCCGCCGGTACACATTAGATGTAGGGCGACAGATTTTCTAACTTGAGGGTGGTAGCTGGCCAGGCAGCCACTAGATAGTGTCTTGCCACCATGCGAGGGTTAGGGGTTTCTTAACGATGTTTTACCTTCACCGGAGGGCCACTGTAAAAAGCGCGCATACAATTTTTGGCAGTAAGATCCATTGTTGCACGGCGGGGATTGAATTCGGTACCTCTAGCATCAAAATCGACCATTCTCCTACTACACCACCGGGCCCTCAAAGGCTAATTTCATTATATTGTGTTATAGGCCGACATCTATTTACTGGATGATCCGTTATCTGCTGTGGACGCTAACGTCGGCAGGATGTTGTTCGACGGTTGTATCAAGGGTTACTTGCGGGACCGCACTGTCATTTTGGTCACTCATCAAGTTCATTATCTTAAATCGGCAGACCTTATTGTCGTTTTTAATGAGGTAAGTAAGTAACATGGTAATATATAATTAATCATTTTATAATATTACTGTTATACACCGTCAAATGACGTTTTGCTGATTGATTTTATAATGCAAGAGATACATATCTTATACGACGTTCACGTTGATGTTTTTAGGGAACTATTGAAAATATGGGCACTTATGACGAACTGATGAAGACCGGTAAAGAATTCTCACAGTTACTGGCACGTCAAGAGAGTAAAACTCCCGACGAAGAAAATCCCAAGGTATTCTCTTATGCTACATATTTATTGGCTTTACAATAGGATAAGATAGACCGATTTAGATGTTTTATTGAAAAGTTATAGGTTAATTTCGTGTCACATTTTGTCAAGCTATTGTTGGTATCTTCAGAGATATGCGGAGTAAAATTCCAATCTCGCAACTAAATTATAAATAACAAGTTTATGAGCATATTTAAGAAGCGAGACGCTTGGAGTCTGCATTAAATTTCAAATTTGTTATTTTCCACAAGATTATTTCATACAGGGCTGCCAAAACCTACACACCAGCCTGCATTTGCAAGTCGGCGATCCGTGGTTGTTGCTTTGGTGTGTAGAGCTTTCATTTAAAACGAAAGTTATTCAACAGAAAAGGTCGTCGCTCCAACGCTGTGAATCGAAGATCTCAAATAAGGAGGAAAATGCACAGGAAGTAGAAAGGATACAGGTGCAAGCGGCAGAAGAAAGATCCAAGGGGTACCTAAAGTTCGATATCATCTGGCAGTACTTTAAGGCGGTGGATTCTTGGTTCATTCTCTGCATGATGTTATTTACCCTGATCCTCACGCAAGCAGCCGCTACTACAGCTGATTACTGGCTCAGTTACTGGTAAGCTGATTGATAATAAGATGCCGTTTCACTAGTTTCTAGTAGTCATATTTAAAACTTTTTAATCAGATTTTTGACAACATTTATATTGCGTTTATGTTAGATCTGAAACTTAATCAAGAACCAGTGAACTAGCGCGGGGTGACAGACGGTGGCGGGGACGACATACCGTGTGTAGCCGTGTGCAAGAATGACGCGCTACCTCGTCCCCGGCACCGTCTGTCACACAGATATATAAATACATATATATATCTGTGGTCTGTCACCCCGCGGGACGATCGCGCACGAGATTGCCGGGCTATAGAAGTAGTTAATTATAATATTGTATTTATTCAGGTAAATAGACATCTGCAATCAATTCTTATATACCTAATTAACGTCTGGCGCAGCTGACCTTTCTAGAGAGTAGTAGAGACATACTTCATATTTCAGATGCATTGCTTTTAATAAAGTTTTTAAGTTGGGGAAACAATTATGCTCATTCAAGCATTTTTAGGGTTCCGTAGTTCTAACAAGGAACCCTTATACTTTCGTCATGTCCGTCTGTCTGTCTGTCTGTCTGTCCGAGGTTTTGCTAAGATACCGTTAGTACGAGAAAGCTGTAATTTTGTATGGATATGTATATAAATTACGCCGACAAAGTGGTAAAATAAAATTTTGAAAAAAATTTTTTTTTAGGGTAGCTCCCTTATATGAGAAGTGGGGATGATTTTTTTTTTCATCGTCTACCCCATCGTGTATACCCACCCCAAAAGACCTATTCAACGATACCCCGAATTGGTCTTTTAAAATGACTTAAGGGTTTCTAATACCATTTTTCGATTGAATGCTCTAATTACGAAATATTGAACTTTAAAGTGCAAATTTTTGTTCCAGTAGTGCGCCCCCCCCCCCCCCCCCCCTCTAAAAGCTAAACTGCTGGCTTGAAAAATCTAGAAAAATTCGTGATAATAGCGCATTTCATGATCTTTAAAGGAAAATTATAGCGGTTAAGATAAATTTATTAGTTTAGCAGTAATAGTCGTTGAACTTGGGTATTAGATAATTTTTTACCAAATACAAAATCCTTATAATAAATCCTTTAAAGTAACAAAGGCGAAGTACCTAGTTGCTTGTTTATAACGCGTAAAGACTTGCATTGAATAACGGGCTACTACGGAACCCTACACTGCGCGTGGCCTGACACGCACTTGGCCGGTTATTCTTTCTGAACAAATTGTATTTGCATTTTTGTTTTCTGTGTTCAATAGTCTTTTTAGCCCTTTTAAAATATGTATTGGATGTTTTATGTATTTTTACTTACGTTCTCATGATCATCATCAGCCAATTTTCGTTCACTGCTGGACATAGGCCCCTCCTATAGCACCATTGAGCTCGATCTACAGCTATTCGTTTCCAAACGCTGCCAGCCAGCTTGCGTATATTATCGTTCCATCTTGTTGTGACGGCGTCCTACCACATGAGTAAAGAAACAGAATAGAGACAAAGCTTCATACAACTGCGCTGAGATAAGTATATACGTAGTGGTGCGTGTTTGCGAGCACTAGCCGCCTGTGTGCCGCCTGTCACGTACGGAGCGAAACCGGTTTATACTGGTTCGGCGGGTGCTTCAACTCAGGGCTTTCATATTTGTGACTTTATTATACGTTTTGTTAAATGTATAGTGACTTTGTCAAATATGAAGTTTGTTTATCAAATTTGATCGCTTAGGACAACGATGAAGCTTAAAAAAAAGAAAATAAGGTCATGTTTACTTGAAGGAGGATTAATTACGAAGAAATTTTTTTCTCATTATTTATTACTAGCAACCCGCCCCGGCTTCGCACGGGTAGAGCATATGTACCTGCATTTTTGCATCTAGTATCAATTAACGTCTTCAACAATAATTGCTATATTTCAACAAATTTACACAGAAGCTTAACGAATTATACACAAACTTCGCATTAAGGCAGTATAAAACAAAGTCTCCCGCCGCGTCTGTCTATCTGTTTGTTTGCAATAAACTCAAAACTACTGAACAGATTTTTAAGCGGTTTGTTCCAATAGACAGAGTGATATCATAAGGTTTTGTGTTCATTAGTGGATTCATACTCGACGCAACAAAGTCAGTCAGTCAGTCAGTATGTCAGGACAAAGATTCTTATAGTATTACATATTTTGTTATGTTACTGTGGTGCGGAATGTTAGTCCGACTTGCAACTTTTTTGGTGCCAACCCGGAAAAAATGTATACCTATTCTTGTAAGAATAGGTATACATTCTTTCCGCTTCATAGAAGCTTTGTGTCTGTTACGTTTCTTTACGCATGTGGTCCTACACTACGTTTGCCGAACCGTGGTCTCACTCTAGAATTCGTCTGCCCCAACGGTTATCGGTTCTACGAAAGATGTGAGCAGCCCACTACCATTACAGCTAGCTAATCTTTTGAGCTATTGCGATAACTTTGGTTCTCTGACGGATGCATTCATTTCAAATTGGTTCCTTCAGAGAAACTCCGAGCATAGCCAACGGAGCTGAGACGTGCACACTGACGGTGCGAATAGTTTACCAATTCAAAGTCGCTCAGCGAGCTATGGATAGCTCGCATCAAGCCGTAGCCGTGCATCCATTAAACGTAACCAGTGTCTGTCGGTTTTTGCGGCCTTTCGTCACCTGGGGGTTTTCAGCACACTCTGCCCCGCCATTACCATAACCACCGTGTGTGTAACAATGGTTAGGAATTTAATAGTGGGGCAATCGGGACCTAGGCGCCGTTGTAAATTTGTGCGTGCCATGCCGGTTTTTCCCAAATAATCACCACACACTGGGCAGTCGACTTGGGTGATCGCAGGACGTAGCTTCTTGCACCGGTGACGCTGCTGCCCGTCACCGGCCTGTGTTATTAGTTATTATTGTTTAGTTGTATTGATATCGTATTTAGTTAATGTTTATTATAACTTCTTCCAGGACAAATGCAGTTGATGCATACGAACTGGAGTTGGAGCCAGGTGAAACGCTTGGTAAGTATACATGATAAGTAATTGATCTTCAGTAGTTCAGACGAGAGCTTCCCCTGTGAAGATTGTTGTTTTGTTTTGGGATAATAACTATAAACCCATGACTCATCATCATCATCTTTAACCTAACCTATATAACCTTTGAAGTTAATGCCTATCTCTTACGGTTGACCCACAGTAACTATTTTTATCTTTAAGTTTTAGTAAACAATATAACCTTATGTCCAAGGTTATTTTCTGTATACAGTATTAATCCTTATCCAAATAATTGTTGTGTTATTAACCTTATCAACATATTATAGATTAAGATTGTCGTTCTCAGTATATACTTTAAATGAAAGCTTTGGGAGGAATCACAGATTTAAAACTATGCGCATCGCAATTAATAAAATATTTGCAGGGAAACCAAAGACCATATATAACATTAGACCATAGACATTCCTACATAAACATGATTAGCTTTTTTTATGGTAAAAGGTAATAAACAGGACAAGCACGACGCTCGCCTGATGGTAAGCGATGACGTCTACCTATTTCAGATATAGCGGCATTCAAAATTCTGGCAGTCCCGAATTTTTCATGTCACTGCACTGCGCCTGTTACCTTGAGACATAAAAATTTTGAGTCCTGCCCTGTAATTTCACTAAACACCTTGCTATTTCAACCGAAAAACATTCTATTTAACGGCTGAGAATTATTTGGCAAAATGGTGGTACAACCCCAGGCGGACTAGCAGAAGTCCTACCACTACAAAAACCTACCACTACATAGCTATTCTGTAGATCCCAACCGATATAAATCAATTTGATGTCAATATAGTTTGATCTATTCTATCAAACTAACTGTGCTCCGCGCCTTCGCCCGCGTTAAAAAGTATCCAATGGCCTTATCCATAATGGCTATCCCTGTGCAAATTTCAACTAAGTAAGCGGTCCTGCCGTTTGACAGTGAAAAAGTCCCAAACAAACAAATATCCAAACTGATTTTCGCATTTATAATATTGGTGTTGATAATGATGTGGTCGAGAATGGTGAACACGCTAGGCCTAAAATGGTCTAACTCTCGGGAGCTGTGCTGCCGGAATACCGTAAGGTTATGGCGGCAGAATGTCTCCTTGATGGTGGTAAGCTACTTTTTGGTTGCAAGTCAGGCAGAACATCGATTTACTGATCCCACATTGATTCATGAATGCACATAGGAACTCGAGAAAATCCATTGGTATATATAGGGTTATTGGGAATTCGACGTATTCTCGGCAGGAGCAGATAGAGGGGCTAAAATGCAACATAAAACCCCCAATGTATGTCCGAAAATTAAAAGTTTTACGAGATATTTGGAAATTAGTAATGTTTTTCCTTTACGCCAACGAGCCGTCCAATATTATGTATCAATTTCATCGTGCGGAGCCTACCTATTAAAAATTACTAGGTTTTCGATGGTCGTGTTCCAAACAGTTTGTGAACCGCATATTGTGAAGTTGCAGTTTTCTATTCTATTAACCTTGGTAAAACAAACTCAGCGCTAGCTTATTCTGATAGATCATCACTACATAGTATAAAACAAAGTCGCTTCCCGCTGTCTGTCCCTATGTATGCTTAGATCTTTAAAATTACGAAACGGATTTCGATGCAGTTTTAATAGATAGTGGTTCAAAAGGAAGGTTTATATGTATAACACATTCATAATATAGTAGAGAAACATTGATAATTTTAGAGGTTTCTAATGTTATGTCGTAAATAAATTTCGCACTTTTTGCGCTTACATTGCAAACGCTGGCTGAGCCCTAAGAGATAGATCAAAATAATGTACTAAAGTATTTATACACCTTAAAAAGGTCTCCAAAAAATCCGCATTGGTATATTATGTCTATCTCTAAGGGATAACCCACAATACCAATTTTTATCCTTTACTTTTTACGAGATGTAATGGCTTAATTACGAAGCGATTTAAAGCAATACAGCATTAATCCTTATCCGATAGAGTACCTTAAACGTATTGTGCATTTAATATTAATTAATGTGGCCCTTAACAGCATGCAATTTAAATGAATATTTTCGAAGATATTACACATTTAAAATGCAGGGACACAACGGTTGCGGTGGTATTAACAATTATTACTCAGCATTGCACCCGTGCAAAGCCGGGGCAAGTCGCTAGTTCTGTATATAAAAATGTTTGCAGACACTAACTTGGACACACAAATGGGACCTTTAACAACCGGACAATACCTAATAGTGTACGGATCTGTAATTGTGGCAATCATTGTGCTCGCGCAAATAAGGATCATCTCGTTCGTCAGAGTGGCTATTCGCGCTTCGGGTAATCTCCACGATATCATCTATAGGAAACTCATTGTCGCTGTGATGAAGTTCTTCGATACCAACTCTTCTGGTGAGTACTTTCATAACAAAGTCAAAGGTCAAAGATATTATTATCCAATATCTTGTATACTCAAAGCTTCTAAGCTCACACTACTAGTGCAAAAATAAAACTAAATCGTCAATTCTGAATTAGCACGCCTAGATGGGCCTTTTATATAGGCTAACATTTGATCACTATCTCATCTGTTGGTAAGAAATTATGTGTATGCAAGATTTTTCAGGAATATCTGCTGTTCCTGTGGGTATTTATGGATTTTTAAGGTTCTTCAAGTATTAAATTATTATCAAATTTTGAGGCTTTTTGAGACCAAGATAAGATAATGGAGGATGCTTAATTTTTATACATTTTCTTTCAAAACAGACATCTGTACGATGTTAAAAGGCAATGTGTTAAATGTTTCTTACGAAAACCTATAAAATCAAAAGTTTTTTAAAATAACATGCTTTTTACTATTAAACATAAAACAATTGACTAATTTGAACATAAAATTAGATCCATGAAATAAAGATTAACTATGCTTTTTCAGGTCGCGTCCTCAACAGATTCTCCAAGGACATGGGTGCCATGGACGAATTCCTTCCTAGAAGTATGTTGGAGACGATACAGATGTACTTGTCTATGACGAGTATCCTCGTTCTGAACGCTGTCTCGCTGCCGTACACCCTAATTCCCACAGCAGTCTTGATGGTCATTTTCATATTCACGCTGAAATGGTATCTAAACGCAGCACAGGCCGTCAAGCGATTGGAAGGCACAAGTAAGTAAACCTATTTTTTGATAAACAAAAAATCGATTGATAAACAAATGAAACAAGGAGTCTTGACAGAAACGCTTATTTATGCATTTGGTCTTATTTTTATTTTTCCTAAAAGAAACTATGCTTCAGATAGTGCAGACCAATCAAGTCTGCACTATATGAAGCAGAGTCAAGTGACGACAAATTGTCCATATTTAATTCTTATCTTACTATAAGATCTCCATGCTCCTCTGAGATTGATCAAAATAAAACATCTTCCTGCTCCGTGGATTACAGATGATATCAGGAAAGCTATATGTTGTAAAGAAACTGCCAAATCCAAATATAAATCCTGCCTTAATGATACCACTAAAACCAAATATTCCTGCTCCAGGAATCGCGTCAGCACATCCATAAATGTATCTTTCGAAAACGAGGATCCGGCTAAGTTCTGGAAGTTTCTCAGATCCTTGGAAATTGGTAAATCTCGTCAAAATTATTTTCATAGCAAATTTATTCTAAAGTTATTGGTTCGTTAAGCTCACATTTTTCTTCATCTACTAATTTTGACGGGATCACCAAATCTCGCACCCTACAACTTCTCTCTTCTATTCCAACTCCTAATTTTCCTCCCTTTGTCTTCTCTCCATTATGTGCTGACAGCGTTAAGAAGAGCGTAACATCCATCGTTTCTAACGCAGTGAGCAGTGACGGTATTAGCCGAAACATGATAATTCCCATCCTTGACCAAAACCTTCCAATCCTCACACATATAATAAACCACTCTGTTACTCACGGTGATTTTCCTTCCCTTTGGAAATAATCTCAAATAATCTTTTAACCAAAAAAATAATAACCTAAAGTCGTTTTCTAAATATCGTTCCATTTCCATTCTCCTATTTCTCTCCAACGTCCTCAATATTGCTTGTTCATTCCCTGCTTCCCAGCTCCTTGATTACCCGTAATAATCTCCTAAATCCATATCAGTCTGGTCGTCCTGGCCATATTACCGTCACTGCTCTAACAAAAATAACAGATGATATCCGTCTGGGCATGGAGCATGGTCAGCTCACAGTACTAGCTTTGTTAGATTTTAGTAATACGTTCAATACGCTCGACTTTGATATACTTTTAGGGACCCTGTGCTCTATTACGCTTCTCCAGAAGCAATTGATTGGTTCCGTAGCTATCTATTGTCGTCGGCAGCGTGTACGTCTTGAAGAGAAATTCTTCTCTTGGTGCGACATGACGGCTGGCTTACCGCATGGCCACCGCAACTCTATTTGCCAATACCTCTCTTCTTTCTACCACCTTTATGCTTATGCTACCTCCAAATCTATTCGCAATCCTCCTTAACCCACCTTTCTGATTGCTGTTAATATTATAAACAACGATCTTTGTCGCATAACGAAGTGGGATGCCACTTTTGAACTTAAAATAAACACAGCCAAGACACAGGTCATGATTGTAGGCAGTTCTTTTATGTATGTATAAAATAGACTGGGCTCAATGTTCGTCTGTAGTTTTCGATGGAGTCACGATACCATATGGCAAAGTCGTTAAAAATCTCGGTATTCTAATTGACCAAAACCTGTCTAGGGCTTATCTACTCGAAGCAGTGAGCTGCAAAATGTTTTGATCTTCGGGTTCACTTCGACGTTTACGAAATTTTCTTCGTACCACCACTAAAACTGCGCTTTCATAATCCCTTCTTCTTCCTGTTCTAGACTATGCGGACGCCAGTTATGTGTACATTTATTGGTAATCTGTACTACTACTTGACATTTATGCAAATTTAATTAAACAACTGTTAGATTGCAAAATTAGATTATTTATTTTTGTGCTAGAAATGACAATTTAAGTTCTAACTTAGATAACGTAATTTTAGCTAAAAGTCCTGTGTTTGGAATGCTCAACTCAACGATATCAGGATTGTCGACGATCAGAAGTTCCAACTCGCAAGAAAGACTGCTCACTAATTTTGACAACGCCCAGGTAAATACGATAAAAATAAGATAATCTGGTTCCTTCATCATATTTGAAAGATATATTATTGCAAGCGTTGATAGTAGCAACGTGTAAGCAACTTTATCTTTATGAATGCAATAGTATTATTAAAATCTCGTTATAAATGTATTTGCTAAAAATAAAATGCATGCTAAATATTCGAGTATGTACTATAAATAACAATAATTTCAGAATCTTCACTCGAGTGCTTTCTTCACATTCATTGGGGCTTCCAACGCATTTGGTTTATACTTGGACAGCTTCTGTCTCATATATCTTGGCGTCATCATGGCGTTGTTTATTATTGTTGACTTCAGTAAGTATTTTTATATACCTATCCGTTAGGTTAGCGTTTGATCACTATCTCGCCTGGTGCTCAGCGATTATCCAGTCGAGGATGGTGAACACGTTAGGCCTAGAATAGTCTGACTCTCAAGGGCTGTTACAGCGCTCCGGCATCAATGAATTAATTTTGATTCTCCTTTACGGTGGTAAGCTGCTTATTCGTAGCATGTCAGAAAGAATCAACTTAGTATGATTGATTATCAAATTTAATTCAATTTAATATTTTAATTTTTTCCGTAAAATCACAATGTTTTTGGTTTTTAGCAAAAATACAGGGCCTGTGAGACTCAAAATCTACATGTCTCAGAGTAGTTATTGGGCGCAGTACAGTGACGTGAAAATCTGGCCATACGTCGTTTTCCTTTCACAGTTTCTCAGATATCCCTTATCATCATGGGAGACTCTTGCTTGTCTTGCTACCTAATAACATAAAAAATTACAAACTGATAAAATATTGATGATTTATGAATTTAAAACACTTAGCTAGTGAGTTCGAAGAGCCTTAAAATAAAACATTATTTTTATTAATAAGTGATAGAAAAGTGACATATAACATTTCTGGTCGAGATCCTTGCTTACATGTGATCTGAGGTCAAGATGTAATAAATGTGTTTTCCACAGCGTCAGTGATACCAGTGGGTAGCGTGGCTTTGGCTATCTCGCAGTCATCAGTACTGACCATGATGCTGCAAATGGCGGCTAGGTTCACTGCAGACTTCCTCGCACAGATGACTGCTGTGGAGAGAGTGCTCGAGTACACTAAACTCACAACTGAAGACAACATTGATGAAGGATGTGAGTTCTGGTCCCTCATTATTTTTGTAAGCTACGAGACTGCTGTGTAGGTTACGCTTGTTTCCGCAAACGCAATTTTCAACCGACTTTCAAAAAAGAGGAGGTTTTCATCTCGTCTTTGTGTTGTATTTTTTTTTATGTTTGTCCGCCTATTACTCCGCCAATTGTTAACTAACTAGAATAATTATTTTTTTCATAGATAAGGTTCATCTCCAAAGTGGTCTCAATTTAATTTTATCAAAAGTTGATATGTATCTCCAGAGATATTATGATTAACGTCTTAACTTGCTACTGAAACTGACTCGTCACGCGGCATGGAAGTTTTTTTTTTCGTTCTTAAACGTTTTATGCCTTAATTATAATGTATCCTCTGGGTAGATTGTGTGAGCCGTAAGTTTTCTACATGATGCCGATTAAATTACCTGCACTCTTCGAACATGTTGAAGTAAACGTCATTTAAAATTTATCTCTAATAATCAATCCCGAGATGAGATAATGATTAACCTACATTTTCACAAAATGCTATGCACCACAGCATTACATTGACTTTAAATAAAAGGCGGACGCGTGCTTTTTTTCGTACCCACCTACTTTATAAACAATATTACGATGATACATACCTGCAAAAAGCTCAATAACCGCAATAAGTCTAAATACAAAATTAAAGTGACATATTGATGAAAAATGTACGAATTTGGTATTTTTTTATTAGGGTTTCGTACCTTAAAAGGTAAAAAAAGGAACACTTATAAGATCACTTTCTTGTCCGTCTGTCCATCCGTCCAGGTGGACCTAGCAAGTTGAAAATTATACCAGATATTTAGTCCCTATTAGGTGCATAAAAATCAAAGTCCTGAGTCCTGAGTGATACAGTATAATCTTGAGTGATAAAAAGATATGGGCAAATTTAAAATTTCGCAAAAACTTGTAGGTACCAAAATGTACTTTAACTTTCAACTTTTTTATACATTACACATACATACATACACACATACATTTTTTATAGATAATTTTATGATCTACAATTTTCTCGAGGTACTTTTACATCCACTGCTGGACATAGGCCTCTTTTATGCCAGCACTGATGCACGCCACTGAGCTCGATATTCAGCTATTCGTTTTATACCGCTACCAGCTTGCGTATATAACCGCTCCACCTAGCTAGTAGTAAACTTAGTTTCCTTTATTTAATATGTTTTAAGAAATGTGTTTTTCTCCAACAGCATCGAAACCACCCAAGGAATGGCCATCCAAGGGAAACATACAGTTTGACCGTGTATTCCTGAAATACGGTGAAGACGACCCGCCAGTACTCAAGAACTTGAACATCGATATCAAGGACGGATGGAGGGTATGCTTAGACTAGGAATTTTATGAATATTTTCACTAGTGCTAGTGGTCTGCGAAAAATTATAGCCCCTGTATTCACAAACAACACTACGTGATCTCACAGTGCTCGCGACAGCATAGTATTATTCAAACCAATATACTATTGACATTATTTGTGTCAAATACACCAGTATGCGTTTGTCAAAATCTTGATCTTGATACGGCCGTGAGCCAATTACTATTGAGATAGGCGTTGACACAGAGTTAAGTGGCGCTCTTTCACCTAAAAGGCCAAATATCTCTCAGCTTGGGTCAGGAAACCAGCGAAGTTAGCTTTTTTTACGAGATGCCTTTCACACCTAAGTAACAATGTAATCTACGATGTAGCACTTGCCTAAAAGACACAATCTACAATTCAACAAGATTCTAGTACTATTTTGTAATAATTTTCGAAATAAATACCTGAATTAAATGATATATGTATGAAAAGATACTTACATATTATTCACCAGCAACTTGAAAACCCACGTTGAATATTGGTAGTTACTACAGTCCCATCGGGAAACGCTGACTTGCGCAAGGAATCTTATCGTAGCAGCCGATACGATTCCTTGCCCGAGTCAGAGTTTCCATTTTACAACATTTCACAAATTGACAGACAATTACGTTACAGTTAACGTAATTTTCTGTCAATTTTACAAACAATAATTAAAATTAAGCCCTATTTATTATAATTTTATTATTTCATTAGTACAAATAACTGGCCAAGTGCAAGTCGGACTCGCACTCGTAGGGTTCCGTAACACAGTTAAGTATTCCATAACTATGATTTTTCGCAACTACAAAATTAACTTTGTTTTTCATAGTGTTTGTATGAAACACAAAGTTATTAGTTAGTACCCACCCCACACATATAGGTTTGAAGAAAAACATTTTTTTTTGTTTCAGTTCTGTGTATGGGATGCCCCCCCTTAAACTTTTATTTTTATTATTTTTGTATAAAAATCGGAAAGCGGTTCACAGAATACATCTACCTACCAAGTTTCAATTCTGTAGTCCTAACAGTTTCGGAATAAAATGGCTTTGACATACGGACGGACAGACAGACAGACAGACAGACAGACAGACAGACAGACAGACAGACAGACATGACGAATCTATAAGGGTTCCGTTTTTTGCCATTTGGCTACGGAACCCTAAAAATGGCATAAAATTACCTACCACCCAATTTGTTCAGTTATTAACCTAATGCCCTACCTGGCTCCAAGTGTAATATAGGCATTTAAACTGAACATAGGCATCTGTAAATATAGGCATTTAAACTGACTTATTCTAAAACAAAAAATGTTGTACTAAATTGTCTATAATTCCTATAGGTGGGTGTAGTCGGTAGAACTGGCGCCGGTAAATCATCTTTGATATCGGCTCTCTTCCGGCTCTACGATATTGAAGGCAGTATTAAAATCGACGGCGTTGAAACTAAGGACCTCGCTAAGAAGGTAAGCACTTAAGTAATATTTTAGTTATTAAAGTTTCCTCATACCGTTTACTAAATGAAATCATGTCGCTATAATTATAGATTTGCCGAGTTGAAGTTGATGTTCGGTGCATCCGGTTCCGATGTGAAAGGATGGTCTAGTGGTTGATTGTGGTGGACACAGACACGAAATTTAAAGTGGTGGGTTCGATTCTAACATGGGAAAATTATTTATGTGATCCACAGATAGTTGTTCCGAGACTAGGTGTAATTATGTCCGTGATTTGTATGCTTGTAAAGTCCCCTGCGGCACAGGGATATGCATATTTCGGAGTATGTCGTTAAGTTATCTTTTATAAAAACTAAACATATACACTAAAAACTTCTACATCCAGATTGGAGCACGATTTCATTATGATCTACTTCGTCGACTTTTATCAAGTAAATTCTTGTTTAAGTTATCTTCGAAATGTCTCAGAAATTACAATAAAATAATATAGTCCTAAGTATAATTTTATTGATAAATAGTACGCATATAAAAATCCATATCATGCTTGCAAACATCTTCCTATCTGATAAAAAAATGCTTTAATAAACTTCAAGTGTGTGTTAACTGAAGTCCGTTGCCCTTTCCAGGACTTGAGATCGAAGATATCGATTATCCCTCAAGAGCCGGTGTTATTCTCGGCCTCATTGAGATACAACCTGGATCCTTTCGACTCATACAGTGATGACGACATATGGCGGGCGTTGGAACAGGTAAAAACAACAAGAGTAGGTATTTAATTCATGTTTACTGATCTGCCCAAGAAGGAAGTTTCTTTGAGTGTGTACTTATATCTGTGTCCAATTCTTTCCAAAAGTTTTATGGAATGACACAACATTAAAAGTGTTAAGACTATAGGAACTACAAATGTATGTAAATGTAGAAACCTTACTAAAATATTTACATTTGGTGAGAAAACATATTGTTAAAACATAGCGTTTGGTGGTATCTAATTTAATTAACAGAACTGCTACAGAACATTAAAATTTACATTTTTAACGTGAACGTGTGACAATGACACAGAATGAAATTGAAATTGTTAAAAGTTGACAAACTGTACTTAAAACCTGAACAGAACAGAATTGTCGTTATGTTGTTTGTGTATGTCTACTCTAGGTACCTACCTTATCTTTATCAAAGTAGGATATCAAACGATACCTAATTGGACCACTATAATAACTGTTGACAGTAATTAGAATTAAGATAAGAACAATAATAAGGAATTGAATGGTTCTGAATCTTATTCATAGTATCAGAAGATATTATTCGTATTTGAAGCGATATATCGAGAGGAGTATCATGGATCAACGATCTGTGCAACTTGAATTTGCAGAATGGAAGAATATTTACCTATGCAGACAATAACACACAGGTTCTTGTGGGTAAACCTTGGAACGAGGCTCGTACTTTTGCTGAACAGGGATTTAACACTAATAAGCCTATAGCAATTAATTAAAGAACGATTATAATTAGAGCATGTCGGCTATTCTGGTCACCTAGGGTTCGAGTAACGCGAAGCAAACAGTCCTGTGTATATGGATCAATCATATGTCCATTTCTACCGCTATACAGGTCCGGATCTTTAAGTTTATAGAATATCATTATGGCGTGGCACGCACAGCGGTTGCGGTGCGTTTTTTCTACCGCAACTATATACTAAAATATTTCACCGCAATGCGCGCACTTCTATGACACTCCTTACTTCACAGAATATGCGTGCGGTAGAATAAACGCACCGTAACCGCTGTGCGCGCTAGACCTAATATAAAGTAAATGTAAATGGATCTATTTAGTTAGGTTGGGCTTCGTTTAGTTTTCGAGTGTGGTCATAGCCTATTATTGGCTAAGACTCACTTGAAAAGTCGCGCGGCGTTCGCAGCGCGTGCCAGTAACTAGCCAAAAGCTACTAGCAGTAATCATTTTGTAACTATAAATCAATACAGGCTACATATTACTTGTACTATTCATTATTCTGTGATATTACTTTATATGAAGCGTACTCTTCATTTGAGGCATCAGCTTAAATACACATGGTCTGAATGAAGATAGTATAATACAAATACAAAATACAAAATTGCTTTATTTAAAAAAATATGTTTGTTGTGACAATTTTATGTCGTACCCTGCCTTTTTGCTGTAGTCTTTGAGACTGTGTTGCAAAAGACAGTGTTAACCCAAAATATGAACTACTTAACAAAATACTATATAGAAAATAGATTACCAAGCAATTTCTAATTATAAGCAGTGTTACTTAGTTAAACTACTACTGTATATGATTAGTACGTTAAACAATGGTAAGTGATTAGAGATGTGTATGTGTGTGTGTGTGAGTATGTGTGTGTGTGTGTGTGTGTTTGTAAGTGTGTGTGTGTGTGTGTGTGACTCTTTGTGTGTGTGTGTTTGTGTTTGAAGATTATAAATGCTGTATTATACTATTTTTTCTAGTAATTTTTCCGTATTTGCATAATCACAAGTTTGTAGCCAGTAAAATATATTTTTTTTTAAGATTGTAGTTGTTTAGTGATTTTATTTTTTGTTTGCCATTAAGTGTGTTGTAAAACATAGGTGACAGGTGATAGTAGTGTCTCCACGCTATAGCGCTACGGTAAGATGGAACAGGACATTTATCTATACGCTTGTTCATAGTTGGTAAATATGGGACTACTTCTGTGTGATATCTTTTTATACATTGCGAAATAAATAGCTGCCTTACTGTTAATACATTACATTTTTTATACAAGTTACTTGTGGGATATTGGACCGGCAATGACATCAGAACTTTAAGCAGAGCTCTTTGAGCTTTCTCCGCTACAATTAGGTGGGTTTTTGCAGCTCCACCCCATGAAGTGATGCAATAGCTGATAACGCATTCAGATTCAAGAGCCTTATACGTTTGTAATAATAGTTTTTCCTCTGCTACATGCCGAAGGGTCTTGAAGACATGAATTAAGCGTCTAACTCGCATTGACACATTTTCAATATGAGGTCGCCAAGACAGTTTGTCATCAATTAAGACACCGAGATACTTTATTGTTTCAACTCGCGTGAGGATGTTACAGGTACAGTTGTTCGTTTTAAATTTAGTTCTATTGCAGGGAAATGAATGAGCAGTAATATCGAAATCATCATAATATGATTGGTGATTTACTGTACAACTGTTTTGATAGTGGCGACAGTTTTTTATATCTTATAGTGTATGAACACTATCTCGCCTGGTAAGCTATGATGTGGTTGAAGATGGTAAACACGCTAAGCATAAAATTCTCTGACTCTCTAGAAATGGCTGTGCGCTGCCAGAAAACCGTAAGGTTGTGGTAGCTGATTATTTCCTTGATGGTGATAAGCTATTTTTTGGTACCAAGTAAGGCGGATATTGGACATCAATATAATATGCTCCAATCACCTGTGTGTATAACCTGTTTGTTCCTAGGTGGAGTTGAAGGAAGCGGTTCCCGCGCTGGACTACAAGGTGTCTGAGGGAGGCAGCAACTTCTCGATGGGTCAGCGCCAGCTGGTGTGCCTGGCGCGAGCTATACTACGTTCCAACAAGATACTCATAATGGACGAGGCTACTGCCAACGTAGACCCTCAGTGAGTATCCTCTTCTTTATTATAAACTAACTGTGCTCCGCGGCTTCGGTTGTCTTAAAAAGTACCCTATGTGCTAATCCAGGTTATAAATTATCAGTGTGCCAAAATTAACCTTGAGTAGTTTGTGCGTAAAAGAGTAACAAATATTTATCCATCTTTCGCATTTATAATATAAGTAGGATTAGTAGGAAGGATGAAAATTTCCTTAATTCACGTATCCGTCATCTTCGAACCTTGCTAACTCTGTACAGTCCGGCAAGTATAACTTGGCGTGCCTGTGCGCCACTGTGCTTTTACTTTGTACTTTGATAACAGTTTATCTTAAACCACTTTTAATTACTTTTGGCATCATTAAACTATTTTAATGTAGCAGATTTATCAACAATAATGTCGCGGTAATTTCTCAAACGTCAAACTCATAGTTTCAATTAAAAGAATTAGTTCCAAAAACCACCACCGCCAAGTTATACTTGTACTGTACGTAGGAGCGCAGATGGCTGGCAAATCCACAGATTATTAATATCTTGTTGCATGGCTTACAATACAACTATCCTGATGAGTTGTAGGTGTAAGGCTGTCCAACAGTAGAAAGAGATTGTATGATACTGATGAAATTTATATCAAACTAGCTGTTCCCGCGACTTCGTCGGCGTGGAATATTGCTGTGGGTAGCATTTTTAAGTACCTATTTAGGCTAATTATTTTAACAGATAAGACACATACGTAAAAATACTTTATCGTCGTCTGTCTGTCCGTTCGGATAAGCACACTTAGGTTCACTTTCACACTTTGTATTGACTCCGTGAATGTTACATCAGATATTTTGTCTCTTGTTGCAAACTTATAAAACATTTACTTATAAAATATTTAAACATACACGGCCTTACTAATAAAAATTTGCCTATACATCTGTTAAACTGTTGTAAAGTTACACAATGAATAAGCGCTAAACACGCGCCAATCCATTGTTTGCCTTATAAACGTTGAATAGGTGGCGGGTATCTACATAGACGTTTAACACTTTTTCTTTTTCATCTAGCAACTATTAGTCAATTCGTTTGGAAACTGTTTTAAATAGTTCCGTAAATTATTAGCCATCTTTGAATAAATTGTCAATTTCCAAAGAGAATATAATCACTGCGTTTAGTTTCTTTCACATAGCTTTTCATAAACCTGTATTCGTACTTAAAATGAAAAAACTGTATGTTAAAAAAAAATGGATGTGCATGTTTTTCATAATGATTTCAATTTTTTTATTTACGAGTACCTCTACTATCTCCCAATGGTCAAATATGTCGAAATCATTTATGTAATCCATTTCAATAAGAACAAATGTAACACATACAAACGATCCTCAAATTACAGCATACTTTTTGAAGTTGGAAGAATCAAAACGTTTTTTCACAGAATACTAGTCACAGATTCCATAATAGTTAGTATGTCTAGACACAATTTCGATCAGCTGATAATAGAGAAGTCCGCCATTTTAATCCTTTACACACTCGCTAAACTAGGGTCCCAGGCTGTTTAAGAAATGAATAGCTTCCTTTTTGATAATGGCACATCTGTATACCAACTTTATCCAACGCTTACGTCAAAAATATTTTTATTGGTCAGTTTTGTGGTATACAACGTGTATACAGAGTGAAAGATAAAGATAAAGATAAAGATAAAGATAATTTATTTGTCCAAAAAACATGAGTATGCATACAAAAGTATTATGTATGCAATTTGGTAAAATATAATAATGTACATTCATGTTTTGCCTATGAAGGCGTACAAATAATATTGAATTACAGAACACATTACAATTACAATTACATTAATAAAATAATTATTATAATTCGCACTTTTTGAGATATATAATAATACAACTACCCTTTTTTTTTAACAATACATTTGAAAACAGAATCCATTATTGATTATTACAAAACTACAAATAAAAAAAAAAAAAAACAAATTAAAAAAATATACAGGCAAAATATTATATTAAAAATGTCACAGTAAATTCAATTAAGTCATCAAGCTTGTCATAGTTTGTCATTTAAAAAATCACCTATTTTATAATAGCATTTTTCATGAAGTAGATTGCTCAGTTTCTTTTTAAATAAATGTAATGTCAATAGTTTTATGTCATTTGGTATTTTGTTATAGATAGCCGGCGCCATGTATAGAACACTTTTACTTAGAAGGCTAGTTTTGGCGCTGGGTAAGCATAATTTTCTATTGTCACGTCTGCGGCGATTACTCATGTCTGAAATTGTAGGAAACAAATTAGGGTTGGCTTTCACAAATTTTGCAGTTTCAAGAATGTACAATGATGGAAATGTCAGAATATGATGCTTTTTGAAGAGTGGTATGCAAGTGTCAGTGGGTTTCAAATTAAACATAGATCTTATACACCTTTTTTGGGCTTTAAAAATGATGTCGTTGTTAGTAGAATTGCCCCAAAAAATTATACCATACCGTAATATTGACGCTACTAGCCCATGATATGCTGTTAAAAGTGTTTGTGTGTTTACTTCACTTGCTAATTTGTACAAAGCGTATGAGGTAGTACTTAGTCGTTTACTTAGATTCTCTATATGGTACTTCCAATTTAATTTTTTATCAATGTTAAGTCCTAGATATTTTGTGGCGTCAACTTCATGTACAATTTTGTCATCGTAGTAAACGATTATGTCAGATGTATTCTGTTCGCGCTGTTTAAAATGCATAACATTCGTTTTATCCAAATTTATTTTTAAATTGTTCCTCTCTAACCATAATATTATTGATGTCAATGATTGAGAAATGTCATGTCTATATGTGTCCTTATTTTTACATTTTATTGTCACGGTGCTGTCATCTGCAAACAGCGTCATAGGTTGGTCGATACTTAGTGGTAGATCGTTTATATACAATATAAACAATAGAGGCCCTAACACACTTCCTTGTGGAACACCATATTTAACAAAACGACCCGATGATACATGAGATTGCTCATTTTTAGATTTGATATTAATATCTGTGATTTCGGTGTATTGAATTCTGTTACTTAAATAGGATTTTATTAGATTCAAGATATTACCTCTAATGCCGTATGTCTGAAGTTTACTTATTAGTATATTGTGATCAACGTAATCGAACGCTTGTGTCATATCACAAAATATAGCACAAACTGGGTTTCTTTTGTCCATATTTGTATATACTGTGTATAAAAAGTCATAAATAGCCATATTGATAGTTCTGTTTTCTCGAAATCCTTTTTGCTCTTCACATAAAATATGTTTATTTTCTATAAAAGAATTAAGCTCCTTATAAATATATTTCTCAAAGATTTTCGAGATTATGGGTATGAGCGAGATTGGCCTATAATTTGATAAATTCTCCTTGCTACCTTTTTTGAATAGAGGCTTGATAATTGATACTTTTAAGGCTTTGGGATAAATACCTGCACTAATGCTCAGATTAATAATGTGGCTTAAATGACTGCATATTTGCTCAGCTACTGATTTGATGACTTTCGTAGAAATTCCATCATAACCAACACTATTAGTAGATTTTAAGTCTGCAATAATTTTAAAAATGTCTAAAGGAACAGAGGGCTGTACAAATATAGAATCTTTTTGGGATTTTCTTATTTGTTTTATATTGTTACTAGAACCCTGAAGAGGTTTAATTTTGTCTACAAAGAAGTTATTGAACGTGTTCGCTATATCTTGTGGGTCAGTTATTGTTTTATCGGATATTTGTATACTACGAATCGGCTCTTTAGGATAGTTGGGGCTTGAACTGTTGATTAAATTCCATGTAGCTTTTGATTTGTTAGTAGATGAATAAATAGCGTGATTATTATGCGCTCGTTTTGTTAGTTTTATAATATTTTTAAAAGTTCTGGCATATTTCTTAAAATTGGATTTGTTAGAGCTGTTTCTATTCAGTCTGTATTGCCAAAGTAATTGACGCTTCTTTCTACTGCATATTTTTATGCCTTTTGAAAGCCATTTAGGTTTTTTAATTACATTTAAGATAATAGTCTTAAAAGGAAAACACAAATCATAAAAGAGTTTAAATGTCTCTATGAAATTATCATAAGCTATATTCGGGTCGTTTGTGTTATAAATTTCAGTAAAACTTAGTTTATTTAAACAGTCTTTAAATTTTAAAATGTTTGTGTTGCAATAGTCGCGTCTTTTTATGCGCCAAAATTTTAGCCGACATACTCTTTTGACGGGACATGTCAGTAGTTGTGCCGTATGGTCAGATAAAGCCAATTCAATAACTTCCGCTTTGACTCGGTTTTTCAGATTGTGGGCAAAATTATCAATGCACGTATTACTCCTAATTCTTGTTGGTTGTTTTAATGCTAATTTTAGGCTAAAATTCATTAATAAACATTCAAATTCCAATGATATTTTGTTTGCTTTTAATACATCGATGTTAAAATCGCCTCCTATAATGATTTGCTTCCGTTTTACGCCACATACATACCGTAATATATTTTCTAAGATTTCGTAACACGTGTTTAAGTTAGCCTGTTTTGGTATTCTATATGCACAAATTATAATAAGATTATAGTCAACAAGTTCTATGCCACAGCACTCAAATACCCCTGGTTCGGATCGAGCTGATATCATAGGCAAGTCACGCCATTGCAGGCCGTATTTGACTAAAATGCAAGCTCCACCTCGTTTACACTCTTTTCTGCAAAAGTATGAAGCTAATTTAAAGTTAGGTAATACTAATAAATGCTCATATCCACTCATTATAAAATGTTCAGTAATACAGATAACATCTACATTAATATTTTTCTCTGACAAGTCATCAATGCAAACAGCAAGTGCATCAGCTTTATTTATTAGCCCCGCAATATTTTGGTGCATAACATTAATATGCTTCTCCAAGAAAAAGCTGATTTTCATTTATTTTCTCCAAGTTCAACATTTCGTGATCGGTCAATATTTTTAAATTGGGATTGACTTTACTATTGTTAAAGTATTTGATGGCTGCAATAAATTGTGACAATGAATTGAATACAGTGCGCATCCCAAAATTATTCAAGGTTCCAGATTTACTGTAAAACATATTAAAATCATAATTTACAAAAGCATTTGTGTCAAAAAGAAAAGCGTATTTATGAACCTTAATGTCTTGTTGCAAGATCCTATTAAATTTCTGAACTCTAAGATTATATGTATGAGCATGGACAGTAAGTTTATAAGCCGGAGCGCATATAATAATGTTTGTATGTTTTATACTTTTAAGGGTATTTTTTATATCAGATATCAGTCTATAATAGTTTTTATTGTCCTTGAAATCTTCTTCACCGATGAAAATTACGCAATAATCATTTTTATTGAAGTCTGTAAGCTTCTTTTCGATTCCCTCTAAAACTGTCGAAGTGTCTCCATCTGTTGTCAAAAAGTGGCATTTTTGATGATCTTCAAAAGTATCTTCCGCCATCGATAGTATCTTATTTCGTTTGTTGGTACTTAAGATGCAAATTTTATTTTGTGAGGTCTTTGTAATTTTGTCTGTCTTGAATTTGATGTCGGTTTTCTGTGTTTGTTTTAAGTTTAGACGCTGAGCATCTTTCTCTGTTTGATCTTCTTCGGATTGAATTTCTGTTTCAGTGTTCGCTAGATTTTTTTTCAATACGTTTATCTCCAGCCCTGTCTGTGTTTCCTTGTTGAAGCTATAATGATGTGGTCCTTGCTCCGTAGATACGTGCTCGGTTATGTTATCCCTACTCTGACATTCCTGTTCTGCCTCTTCGTGATTAAAGTTTATTAACTTCTGTCTCTTCCGTTTCCGTGTAGACTTTAATGAAAGCGGGCTTTCGAAATAGCCCACCTTTTTAAATCTCTCAATAGTTTTATTATTATTTTCGAGCTCCATTTTGAGTTTCTTATTCTCACTATTCAAATTTTCTATTTCTTGGTGTGCGGATAAAAGCTCGTTTGTCAATGTACAAATTTTTGTGCTTAATTCTTCCTCATGGCTGTCATGAGCCGAGTTATTGGGAAGGCTCATCATCGTGCACTCAAATAATGATGAGTTAGATAAGTTATTAAGTGAGTTTGATCGCCTATAATTACGAAATGTGATATGGTCGGAGTCCATCTTCAACAGGTATACACAAATTTATGTTAAAAATCTTAAATAGTATTTAGTCCAGAAATGGTATATGGAACAAAACGTTATCTTGTGCTATCTGTGCAAATCAGAACGTTAAATGTCACTTGTCAGCTGTCAGCTTGTCAAGTGTCAGTTTAAGCTATCAATCTGTCATCGAAGATCATTCATTGTGTGTCGAACACAGAGTACCTTGTATAATACTGGAAAGTGTCGAACTTTGAGTTAGTTCGGGGAAATCGGCGAATTTTGTATTTAATTGTTGCCAAAACACAAAACTATGGTGAAATCTCGTTTGAAAAAAAACTGTGTAACGGATAAGCAGACAATATTTTGTTGTGAATTACGACTTTAAATATTGCTCACCGACGTGGTTTCCGCAATCCAACGTTTTGCAGGTTATTTATATGGAAGTATTCACGCAGTAAGTTGTCCTTCGGTTCTATTTACTAATTTTCACGATTTAATTATATACAGTGCTTAGTACTGTGATGCTAACAGCGCCAGGGTTGAAAAAAACTTTATTAGTAAGGCCGACATTATTTATCTTTAAATATTTCCATACAAACGTTCATCCCCTATTGCTTTTCGTTATTTTACACCCTTGAAGGTAAAACTTTAACAAACTTAGATTTTCATAATTATTAATTATATAGAATCAACAGCCTAAATAATAAGTTTCAAGCTTCTAGCTGTAAAAATGACGATACTTCCGTACAACTTTTCATCCCCCTTTCAACCCTTTACAACCCTTTATTAATATTAAAAAGTACTAAATTTGTGTGTGTGTACTAAATTTCATTTAAATCCGTTTAGTAGAACATATTCACATAAACCTTACATATTTCCATACAAACATTAATCCCCTATTCCCTATTGTTATTTTACACCCTTGAGGGTAAAACGTTTACAAACTTTGAATGTCATATTTATTTATCAAACAACTACTTACATACATACAACATTTAATCCCCCCTTTCAACCCCTTACAACTCTTGTTTCACATTAAAAAGTAGCCTATGTCCTTTCTCAGGCTCTAGACTATATTTGTACCCAATTTCATTTAAATCGGTTCAGCAGTTTAGGCGTGAAAGCGAGACAAACAGACAGACAGTTATTTTCGCATTTATAATATTAAGTAAGGAAGTAAGGATGTGTATGTATATATATATATGATGGCTTGGTGTCTACAGAATAGCAACGTTTATGTACTTAATAACTTTTATCTAATCTGTGTTTTTGCTGCAAATATATGCGATGCGAATAATTTTAAGTCTCATAATAATTCTTATCATTTTTATCAACTTGTTTGTCGTTACAACAACACAACACAATGTTGTACAACATTTACATAGTATTCTTTTATTTAAGCGCGTTCGTAAGAACCGTGTTTACTCGACCGTTTTATTTCCGACTTGGGTTGCAGAGTAAGTAGGTCGCTGAAAAAATCCTTTTCAAACGACTTCCAAAAACGAGGAGTTTCTCAATTCTTTTTTTTTTTATGTATGTTACGCGATTACTTCGTCAATAGTGAACAGATTTTAATGATTAATTTTTAATCGGTACGGTACATTTCCGAGGGATGGGACCACCCATTGTCATATATCTGATAAGTTTCTCCAGAGATATAACGATAAACGTCTCAAACTTACTACAGAAACTGACTCGCGGGGCATGGAAGTCGGTTGTTTAAGGTTTTCAACTATCTTAATTATAATGTAAACGTAATAAGTATATCTATGTCCATCTCGGCAGTTAATTCTACAAGTATTAATTGGTGAAAGTATTTTTTAAATCCAACGGATATATTCGGAGATTAGCGGTCACATTTAAACTAAGCAAACATTACTTCTTTATAACATATAGTATAGATAATAGACATGGGCGTTATTGGCTATTCCTGGCAACGGTTTTCTAACCGATATTTGGTGTCAATATCGGTTTTGACAACCGTTGCCGAATATCGGTATCAAAGCCAGTTTTCAGCTACCTAGCTAATTCGCGTTTCTTTTGTGACTTCATTCTCATTATTTGAAGGTGGATACCTAAGGTCAGTTTGTTGTGCCAAAAAAATAGACGCATGAGCCTTTTTAAGGTGAGAGTTTAAATTCCCTGTCGAGGTTTTGTATGACAAAATCTGTTTGCAATATTTACAAATAGCAAAAATATTATCCTTTTTCTCAAAATGGGTCCACACGACACCCTTTTTTCCAGACATTTTTATGCAACAAAAACGTTTAATATTCCGTACAACACACAAAAACACTAATATCACTTACCTATTTAAAACTTTCTTTTTATATATACACTTTAGGTTCTATACAACACAACTTACACAACACACAGCAACACTAATTTCACTTACTCACTAGAACTTTCTTTTTATAATAAGACACTTAACACTTAAATAATTATATGTCTGTTGCGCACAACTATATTCAAACAATATATACACACAATTATGTACTATTTTTAATTAGTCAATAATCGATAACACACTCAATCCAAAATTAAATCACTTAGGGGCTAAAAAACACAACACAGCAATTAACACAAAAAATATGGAATTCACCGCACGCACAAATCAATCGCTCAAAGCAATCGAACGAAGTAATTAAAAGTTTAAAAGTTTGATTGAAAACAAACACACGCGTCTTGGCGCCACCTGCGCGCGCATTCAAAAACCAATTCTACATTTCTTCTATCATCTTGTTATCGTCAAGTTATTACGGCCTTATTTTGAAAGCGGTAAGGTGCAAAGTTGTAACTATAAAAACCTGTCAGAGGTCAAGCTTTAATGAACGCTTTTCGGTTTCGCGCCAATTCACGCATGCGCAAAGCAAAGTGTAACCAACTGTCCATTACAGTTCGATCTAACGAACCTCATTTTTTAAGCCTTAGCGAAGTAGAGATAAGGTCGTCTTTGGTTTCATCAATAGTAGTGAAATGTTGCTGGATAATGGTAACTATGGCGATTTTGGCGATAGCAAATATTCGCTCTGTCCCTGTCTTGTACGTGATGAATAAAAGAGAAGGCATAATTATTTATTTTGGTTATTGTTGGCAGCGTCGCGCGTAGGGTTACCATACCATACCATATCTCAGGTTTTGTCGTGTCGAGAGATTTCAGGAATTTTCGACTCTTCTCAGGATTGCGGCCGGAATTTGCAAATCTCGTGATATCTCAGGATTTTCAATAAAACACAGCTTACATTTAAAAGATCACTTTAATTAAAAGTTAAACAACCTAAAAATAATCTTCTATTGGTAACAATTGAACAGTTAAAATCAACACTTATTTATACAAGTAAAACAAACTATAATTAAGATAGTTTAAAAACTAAAACAAAACAACCGACATGAATGCCCCGCGCGCGAGTCAATTCCAGTAGCAAGTTTTAAACGTTTATCGTCATATCTCTAGAGATACTTATCAGATCTCGATCTCTAATTTACAATGCGACCACCTCGGGATCGTACCCTACCAATTACAAAGAGAATCATTCGTTTCATTTTCATTTCAATCGGTTCACAATTGACGGAGTAATCGCGTAACATACAAAAAAAAAATACATACAGACGAATTGAGAACTTCCCTTTTTTTGGAAGTCGGTTGATACTTAATCTTCTTTTGGTAAAAAATTAAAAATTGAACATTTTCAGAACAGTCAGAACAGAAAATTCTCAAACAGTATAAAATCTCAGGACTTTTCCATGGAAATCAGGCCCTTTCTCCGGTCTTTTGATTTTTTCATCTGGTAATGGTAACCCTAGTCGCGCGCGTTATCGTAGTTATTGTACGTAACTACCTATATGTATGTATATGTATCGTTGTTGAAGCTATAAAGTATAATGTGTAACTGCAAAAACCAACTCTCCACTACAGTTCGATCTAACGAAACTCATTTTTTAAGCCTTAGCACAGTAGAAATAAGGTCGTCTTTGGTTTCATCAACAGTAGTGAAATGTTGCTGGGATAATGGTAACTATGTCGATAGCCAATATTCGCTCTGTCCCTGTTTTGTACGTGATGAATCAATTAGAATAAAAGAGAAGGCATAATTATTTTGGTTGTTGTTGCCAGTGGTTGGCAGCGTTGCGCGCGCTATCGTAGTTATTAGTTATTGTACCTAACTACTATATGTATAGTTTTAGTTGCCGCCGTAGTTGGTTTGGTTGGTAACCAAAAAACCGTTGCTAGCTATGTCAATATCGATACGGTACGTTAGAGGAGTGGCAACCGATTTCAGTTACGTTTCGCTATAGCTGACCCATGTCTAATAGATAAGCCGGACTAAAGTTGGTGCAATATTAACGTCATATCTATACCTACAACAACCAATATAGCTAAACTTACTGCAAATTGTTTATCAATTCAGTCCCTCGTCAATATTCCGATGATAAAGCTATTTGTGTTGCTATGCAGTTATGTTGTTAATGAAGTAATTTTTTTGTTGGAACTATGGACGTTAGTAATTTTATAGCAATAGAAATTGATGGTTAGTAAAGCAGTAACTAGGACTGAAATTATCCATGAAAAATGGTGTTAGCTTTGATTTTAAATGTTTAAACCAAAAAATAATATTTAACGTAATTGTAACGGTATACATTGAAATGCAATGTATACCGTTACAATTATTTACCAAACCTACCGACGTACCTACAAGCATAATCGCAAAAAATGTTCAGATATTACTGCTGATTTACCTATTGGGGTTAAAATGACGTAACGGAATAAGGACATTAGATTACTTATATCTTTATCGATAAGTAATGACTATCGTAACAAATATTACTTTTATCGTTGAATGTCCTTGTTTATTAGATTTTGATGTATCGATCGCCTTTTTGACGGTATTTTTTTCATGTATGCTTCAAATTATGTTATAAAGTATTGAGTTATGAAATCAAACCCATTATAATTTTGTAACTCCCACAATTATTACGATCTCGTCTGCTAAGTTTTTCTAACATTCACATAATTTCTTTCAGGACTGACGCGCTAATTCAAAAGACAATCCGTCGCGTATTTTCCGACTGCACTGTGCTAACCATAGCGCATCGTCTGAACACCATCATGGACTCCGACCGAGTACTGGTCATGGACAAGGGTATGGTGGCAGAGTTCGACCATCCACACATCCTGCTCTCTAATCCCAACAGCATCTTCACCTTCATGGTCAAGGAGACTGGAGAAAGCATGAACAAAGTACTTAGAGAAATTGCCAAGGAAAAGTACGACAGCAGGCTGGAATGATACTCGACACCAAGATCGAACAGTCAAGGGTTAAACTTGGTATTTTCCAATATGAAATAATTGTTTAATTTATTTTGTAGGAGTCAAAAGTATGATATTGTTAAGTAGGCTTTGTTTTGTACTGTAAATAAATTGATTATTGAAATTAAAAATATGCAGTTATCTCTTAAAATTAACAAATCCTATATATAGGCATCATATATATTACATAGGCGAGCCTTATTATTTCAGTTCAGTTAATTACTAATTGAGTGACCACTAGTGGCTCGAACCAACAACCGAACAAAAAATGTTTCCATTAGGTTCGCTGAGTTACAGTAAGATATTTGGTGCCAGCCAGTGTGGCAGACGGGTTGGGATATTTGCGTTCTGTGTATAGGATAAAGGCCTGTTATTCAGCTCTTGTCTCACTGCTGTCTTCTAATTACAGACAAACGCTTCTATATGAGACCGCATCTCGCACTAAATGCCCAAAAAGTAACTCGATCACAGTAATCCTACTAGGTAGGTACATAGATGGACTTTTGGGTATTTGCGTAAAAACCGGCCATAAGCGAGCTGGACTCGCCCACCGAGACTTCCGTACCAACTTCTCAAACTAGGTTAAAAGACAAACAACTTTGCAATTCGATCCCTATATCGATGCCTAGACACTTAATTTTGCGTATTCAACGGTTGAACTATTCGGTTTTACTAGTAGGAATATATCTATGACAAGGAAAGCAAGATGAAGTAGTAGTATGAATTTGAATGGTGAAAACAGAATTAAATTGATTTATCTGCACCATTGATGGTGCAAATCAATGGTGCAAACGGTACGACGGCAATGCAACCAACCGCAAATAATGAGTTTGTAATATTAATATATTAGATTTTGTTTTGTTACTATATTACAAATTTACGGTTTTTATATTGTTTCCTTTAAAAGTGCTGCAAGACCTTGCTTCTTGCCAAATTTCATAATTCTAGGTCAACGGGAAGTATACCTACCCTACAAGGTTTTTTTTGATCTTTAGATCCACAGAAATAGGCATAATAAGGTAGTTATTCCTATTTCTGTGTTTAGATCACGTTGATATACAAGTTTCATTTTTTCACAGCTGAAAGATACCGTAAACCCGAGTATTTCATGTAAGTTTCAACTTGATACCTTTACGCGTTCCTAAAAAAAAGGTCTTGACAACAAAGTGATCCTATAAAGGTTCCTTTTTCCTTTTGAGGTACGGAACCCTAAAAAACATGCGTTCTCGGAGACAACATATCTGTTGAGCGTACATAAGACATCAAATATAGAATTATAATTACACATTATAATTATCTTCGAATTATGTCGCTTTTCCGCCGTCTGTCCCTCCCTCTGTACGCATAGTGGTCAAAGAGAATATAAATACTACGATAGTGGTGTTAAACTACGCACCGGATAAATGTGTTGTAATACGAATCGGTTGCGGATAAGCGCGAAAACGCTAGCAAGGTCCGTCTTTTTAAACGACTTCCAAAAAGGAGGAGGTTCTATGTTCGTCTGTATGTATTTTTTTTATCTATGTTCATCGATATTTTCCTTCGAGCATTTAACAATGGAGATGTTAACGCAAGGCGTACCCCTCTGCTGGCCATATAGCCATTTTTGGCCATATGAGCGTGCGTAACTACGCTGTATTTTTAATACTGTGTGCAAGTTTCAAGCTAGTGTGCGGGATCGCTAAAGTAAGTGATTTGTGTGTGTGTGCAATGCGTGTTTACCTCGTCCCCCGTAAGTATCGGCAGAAATAAATGTTTGCGGATTACAACGTTAACATCTCCTATTATGTTTCTTTGAAGTGTCTCACACTTTATATTTTTGTAAATTGTTAAACACAATCCAAAATTTCATCGTACCGACGGGACTCGAACCCGCACCCCCCGGATTACACGTCCAGGTGCTCAGCCATTTAAGCCACGGTTCGATACATCGATACGACGAAATTAGTGGATTGCATTTGTTAATCCAATTATGCATTGGTGGCGCCATCTATGACTACTTATTACGTAAGTTAATCATTCGGAAGAAATCATTACAGTTTTTCAAATCCGACGAGAGATGTTGCACTGCGTAAATCAAATATTATGTTTCTTTGAAGTGTCTCACACTTTATATTTTTTTGTAAATTGTTAAACACAATCCAAAATTTCATCGTACCGACGGGACTCGAACCCGCACCCCCCGGATTACACGTCCAGGTGCTCTGCCATTTAAGCCACGGTTCGATACATCGATACGACGAAATTAGTGGATTGCATTTGTTAACCCAATTATGCATTGGTGGCGCCATCTATGACTACTTATTACGTAAGTTAATCATTCGGAAGAAATCATTACAGTTTTTCAAATCCGACGAGAGATGTTGCACTGCGTAAATCAAATATTATGTTTCTTTGAAGTGTCTCACACTTTATATTTTTGTAAATTGTTAAACTCAATCCAAAATTTCATCGTACCCACGGGACTCGAACCCGCACCCCCCGGATTACACGTCCAGGTGCTCTGCCATTTAAGCCACGGTTCGATACATCGATATGACGAAATTAGTGGATTGCATTTGTTAACCCAATTATGCATTGGTGGCGCCATCTATGACTACTTATTACGTAAGTTAATCATTCGGAAGAAATCATTACAGTTTTTCAAATCCGACGAGAGATGTTGCACTGCGTAAATCAAATATTATGTTTCTTTGAAGTGTCTCACACTTTATATTTTTGTAAATTGTTAAACACAATCCAAAATTTCATCTTACCGACGGGACTCGAACCCGCACCCCCCGGATTACACGTCCAGGTGCTCTGCCATTTAAGCCACGTGTAAGACGTGTAATCCGGGGGGTGCGGGTTCGAGTCCCGTCGGTACGATGAAATTTTGGATTGTGTTTAACAATTTACGTTAACATCTCCATTGGTAAATGCTCGAAGATATTTTCGCTGTATACTGTGAACCGATTTAATAAAATATTTTTTAATATCCAAGTATATTAGGTAGTAGATAAATACTACCTACAGGTATCTATCTACTTACTACATACATAGTATCTATCTACTACACATGGATTAAATATTAAGCGGATGTGGCAGTTAAATAATGATAATAATATGAGAAGGATAAAACTATACAATCACTAGTATGAGAGAGCGAGATGAACAAAAAATTTTTATCCCTTACTTGCGTATGCGATGGATTGCTGGCAATGTTTGGAACAAGTTCTAGTGCACCCATTGGCTCTCACCTTTTATCTTATAGCTGGCATATGTATCACGTGTTCATCGTTTTAGTCGGGTTATATCTCTATAGTTATTTCATTCGCATACGCTAATGTTTTCTCTACATATTATATACTTTCTCTATGCTACTACATAACAGACTTGGCTGGCACCAACTTCAAATAGATGAGTGGGTAGCGCTTATACTAATTATTTTAATTTATTTTACGCAACAGATAACTGTATATTAGTTTTACGCTTTTGTGTGCCTTTTTGTGGTTTTGAAGTTGGTATAATTTATTTTTTTAATTATTTATTTTGGAATTGAATACCAACCGAATAAAGTCGACAAACGCCCTTTTTACATATTTTTACGTACACTGAAAAGCTAAATCTTGATATCAGTCAAAACCCTTCATGATCAAACAAAACACAACTTGATGCTTGAAATCATGAAGAAATAAAACTATTGTCATAGCATCCAGTTAATCTGTAAATAAGAAACGTATTTGAAGTATTGTCCATGTATTGATTCTGTGCAGTACTCAGAAAAATGACGTGCAGAACAAAGAGCCAAAAATGTAGCCAAGAGTAAATAAAACTAACAAAAACAAACACTAGAATAAAAGTAATAAATGTTGGTGAATCTAAAACATGGCCTCCTCAACAAGATAGCATTGCATAAAATACATCAATGGCCAGCTTCACACAAGCCTCAGCATCATCAAAAATGTGTGACAACTCACTGTTCGCAAATCAAAATGTTCTGTACTTCACTATAGCGGTCATTGTGATATCATTGTACCTCATCTGGCTTCTCTACAATTGCCGCAGATGTGGATGACAGTGGATGAACAGATAGATACTACACTTGTGATGAAAATAAATAGAACACGTAGTATAAACCCTGTAGTAACTTCATTGTCCAGTCTTTACGATTATACGCCTTAACCGCTGAAACTTTTCTCGAGCGAATAAGGAATAACAGGTAGAATACTTTAAAAAAATAGTAAGTGTTCGCGTAACTTGGTTATATTATGTATCTTGAATCTTATAATTTAGAGCTTTAAATAGAACGGATACCAATAATTGTGCATAGTTTTCTTTTAAAACAAACGTTAGCAATATAAGTATATTGAAACAGATTAAAAAGCTGAAATTTTTGATTCAATCTTAAAATTTAGTTTGGTATTTTCTTATTTAAAACTAACGTTTTCCAACTGCTTTTTGCCTAAGCTATCTTAATAATATATTTTTAGATTTTTTCTGAAAGAGTAAAGTACCCTATTTGCGATGAACGCTAAATGTTATTATTATAGTATCAATCGAATCAAAATTTTGGTTTTTTGAGAAATATGTATTTGAAATTCGACTCGATTACTACTATATTTTTGTGCTTAGAGTCTACAAATATGTTTCATTCTTTAATGATATTTTTTTGAAAATAAATAATTACTACATATATTACGGTATTAATTTGATAGCAAAGGACCTGTCTATCGAAAGATAATAATAACATAATAAATAACGATGGCAGAAAAACATAAGCAGTCCAAAGAATCAACAGGAGGAGAAATTAAAATTATCATGGTCAGCGACTGACCGCGATTTCTTCTGATGTTGTTTCTTTGGGCTGCTTATGTTCTTCTGCCATCGTCCCCTTGTAGTGTGTGAACCGTGCCTATGTAGTAGTACGATCACTTATGTATACCTACGCATTTTAGATACGCGTCCTTAAGTACCCTTTAAAGCGACTTCACAAACAAGGAGGTTCTCAACTTGTCGGAAGCTTTTTTTAAATAAAACAACCAAAAAGAATATCAAACAGCATAAAATAGCAGTGTTGTCAGGAACAAAGGATTTAATAAAAGTCAGGGCCAGCCATTGATATCCTCTTTATAGAGGTCGTTTGTATGACAAAAATAACAGTATATAGTAGAACAACGAAAAAGCCTAACCTAGATAAATAGCACGCTTTAATACATATCTTCATTGCTCCTCATTCTACGATGAGTCGTTTGTAGTTCGGCCTGCCAGGGTCTGGCATGACAGAAGTAAACTAGGTACGCAGACCAAAAATTACCACATTTAAAAAAAGTTCCAAAGCGTGAGCTTTGGAACTTTTTTTTAAATATCATGCTTAATAATGTATATTACTACTTTTGTCAATGTTTATCATCTTTTTGTCTCAAATATTTACTTATTTAATAGATAATTATAATATGTACAAGTATTTTTGTTTTACTTCTTCCTTTCCTTTTATATTATATAATATATAAAAGTAATGAAGTTAGTATTTGTTAGTAATAAAAAGGTAATGGTAAACGAGGTTAAGAGAAAGTAAAAGAAAAATAAGTTAGGGAACTCCACCCAAAGGAAAAGAAAAAATAAAAACAAATATTTACAATAATCATTACGAGATATAAAAATAATACACTAACAGTAAAATACATATAATAATTAAACTTTAATGTTATTATAGACAAGAAAATTACTTATGATTCTAAATATTTGCAAATTATTGGATGATAGAAGGGTAGGTATGGAAAGTAGGAAGAGGGATAACAAGACTAAGAGAAAGATAAAAAGCTGAATGATTAAGAAGCGGACATGAGAAGAAAATATGATTGAGGTCTCCCTCGTCCAGACCACATTCGCATAGGGATGAGTCCCTTATGTGCAATTTATTTTTAAAATAGGTACAGCAGTGCCCCAAACGCATCCGGATGATAGAACTTGACAGCTGCTTGCTGAGGTGCCATTTAGCAAACCAAGGTCTCTGCGGGATATCAAGTTGGAGAGCAGCATACGCTGAGCCCCTGGTCTTGCTAGAGGCAGCCCAGCAGCTTGCCCAAGATCTGAATAAAAGTACTTTCGGAATTGCGAAAAGATGGATGGAAATGGAATTTTATCACCATGGGCTGCATCTCTTGCCACTCCGTCCACTCGCTCACTTCCCAAAATACCAGCGTGGCCGGGAATCCAAATAAAATCAACTTCAAGTCCTTTCGATTGACATATTGCTAAAGACTCTTTAATAAGAAAAATTACAGAAATAGAAGATTTAGTACAAAATGGATTTGAAAGAAGAGATCGAAGAGAACTCCGAGAGTCTGAAAAGATAAGAGAGCGACGAAGATTATGAAGAAGAATATATCGAACCGCTTCCAGTATCGCCCAGCATTCACCCGAGAAGGCTGAAGTTTCAGGTGGAAATTTAACTTTTTGAACGATATTGTATTGATCATGGAAAATACCACACCAAACACAACCAAGAGGGGAAAGTTTCAAAGCATCAGTATAAATACATTGCCAACCACGCCAATCTCTCCTCAAAAGGCCTTGGTGATATTCAACAGCATGCGGGTCAACAGCACAGATGTCAAAGTCCAAAATTACAGTAGGCTGAGCAATGATGACTTCGTAAGTAAAGAAGAAAAGGGGAAGAGAAGGAGAACGGATAACTGGATCTTTAAGTGACTTATAAATATCAAAACACCGCAAAAGAGGAGGAGGTTTCTTGCTAAGCCAGAACCGAGATGTAAACGAGATACGCCGAAAAAATTGAAATTTCGGAATAAGAGGATGGGTCCTCCCATCCGATGGTCAGTATTGTCCACATCGGAAGAAGAATCGTTTAGCAAGAAACTGACGACGAAGGTAGAGCGGGGCATCAACACACTCTATCTGGAGTGCATTAATAGGGGACGATTTCATAGCATCCGATACAATACGAAGAGCTTTGGACTGGATAAGATCTACCTGCCTCATACTGCCCTTATTAGCAGGCTCCAGTAAAAAGGAACCATAATCCAAGACACTACAAATAATGGCATTATAAAGCAATTTCACAGTAAATGGATGCGCCCTCCACCAAACACCCGAAATACATCTTAAGATGTTGAGATTTTTTCACATTTTTCTACTATGTAGGCAAAATGTGACTTACCAGTTAATTTACTATTTAAAAGAAGTCCAAGAAATTTAACAGAATACTCAACCCGAATTTTGGAACTATTACAAAAAATTTGCACATCAGGAGTATAGCGCTTACGGAAAAAAATAACTATGTTACTCTTTGAGAGTTTAGACATTGAAGCGCGAAACACAATTGCTAGCTAGATCAATTTTGTTATGTGATGAATATAAAAGTATATCATCAGCATACTGAAGGATACGGCAAAGACCGACAGACCTTTCCAAATCATAAGTGTAAACATTGTAAAGAAGAGGGCTAAGAACTGACTCTTGGGGTAAACCACGCCAGATAGTTCTATGAGGAGAAATAGCGGGGTCACTACAACGAAGGTATATATTTCTTTCAGCAAGAAGGTTCAGAATGAAGTTTAATTTAGGGGGCACTTTCAACAGTAAAAGTTTATTCTTAACAAGAGGAAGTTGAACACTGTCATACGCTGATGATATATCAAGAAATGCACCGACAACAGAGTCGTTCCGGATAAAGGCAAGCCTAATGTCAGTAGTGAAGATACTGAGACTGTCCATGGTGCTCCTGCCCTTCCTGAATCCATATTGAGACTCCAGAAGATCTTGGCTTTCAAGGAACCACTCATACCGGTTCTTTACCAGACGTTCAGCAAGTTTAGACAGAATCTAGGAAAGACCAATAGGGCGGTACGAATTATGATCTTGCGAATCTTTATTGGGTTTAAGGATTGGGATAATATACTAAGATTTCCAACTAACTGAAACAAACCCAACCAGCAAAAACTACACTTAAAATAATCTCTAGACCACTGTTTTCTTGCTCTTATACCATTCTTATATCGTCGTATAAGCCTGGATTTGGGCACCATTTATAAGCGTAATTTGTTAATATCTTTCTAATATCAGTCTTATTGAATGTTGTTTTCACTTAAATTATTCTTACCAAAACTAATTTAAGCGTACATAGGCTTACATTGTTTTGACGTTAAGAGTCCTGTGAGCGTAAGAAAGTTTATTTTGATTTTACATATGATCAAACACAATCGTAAAAATCTCGGTGTAGTGTTTGTTTGAAAGTTACAACTAATAAAAAAGAAATCTAAAACAGTAAGGATAAAGGTATTTAATAATTATATTGTAATAACCGTACCATTATTAACAAGTGTTTCGTTTTATGCTTTTCGATAAGTATTGGAAAATATTATTTACTGTAAAGTAGACCCTAGTTTATGCTTCACAACTCGTGCGCTTCATCAATATGTAGTATTTAGTATTCTTGTTTAAGTATTTTATTTGTTAATTTGTATTTAAAGCGACGCCATTAGTATTGCATTTATTAGAATCACTATAAGACTATTTTAAGCTCATTTAGATCATTCCAACATGACTCCATGTTGGAATAACTTAGAGATCCTTGAATTGACATAAAACATTTATTTTCATTTAAAAGTGAACGTTTGGGATGTGACATCTCACATCGTTTATTTTATGTGACTGCACTAAAATACATTTGGTGAAATATAATAGTCAACATCAAATGTTACTCTCACAATTTTAGTCACAAATTCGATTTAAGATCAAACTTTCTTAAATTAGACTCGTTTTCTCTATTGTAAGTATGATGAGTCAATATCACTCTAATACTGTGCCTATCCACTGCTGTTGATCTTATAATAGTTTTGAATAAGATCAATATTTACATGTTTTAAGTACTCTAATTAAATGCTGATATTAGTCGAACATTCTTACAATAGCATTTAGAAAATATTTAATAAAATTAAATGAGCTTAGAAAATGTGGATATGAGAGCTAATTTATCTCAAGTGTGATAAGTCTTAATAAATGCTTTTTTAGGAGAGTGTGGCTTACAACGGCACTGTAAAATAAACTTATATGCATAATTAAGACAAGGTATTAAGATCAAGCGTATTAGAGCCTGTAACGGCTTGTCAGAGACTAATATAGGAGCGATAGCAATGACGAAAACAGATAAGAGACCACTATAAGCTCAGAACTCTTATAAAGTGAGAAACGTAAGACGATTTTGCTAGTTGGGAAGCCAGTGTCAAAAATACAATTAACTAGGCGCAGATAGTGTAAAAGTAAACAGTCACTCGCTTTCGAAAAAGAAGAATGAGGTAAGCCATCCATGCCGGGGGCCGAATCTCTGACCGATTTGAGAATGTTTTTCAATTCTATCATAGAAAATGGACAATCCAAAGGATCATTTGATAAAGGGACAGACAGCGATGGTAATTCAGAAGTAAGAGGACTATATTGGGGGCTAACTTGTTCATGAACGCTTCAGCCCAGGACTGAGATGGATTACATGGCCAAGAAGGGGAAAACCACGAACGCCTGTACCAACGTCTTTTCGTCCATATAACAAAAGCAGGGGTACTAGGGCTCAAACTTGTACAAAAATATTTCCAACGATCACGCTTTTTAGAATGAAAAAGTCGTTTGGATTTAGCAATACACTTACTAAAAGTTTTTCTGTGTTATATCACAGCAAAAGGAATGTTCCGCTACCTCACGGGCCTTTATGGCATCATTTCACTCCCTATCCCACCAAGGAGGAGGGGGCAACTTATTAGATGGAGGTTTTTTAATAGAAAATGATTTATTTGCACACTCAAGGAGTGAGCGAAACAAAAAATCAGAAGGAGAAGAAATATTGTAAGAGTTTATAACAATAATTTTTTTAGAAACTGAGACCGTGTGATCATGAAATTTTTGCCACTCAGAAAAATCATTATTATTCAAAATATATTTCAGAAGCGGGGGATTGCCAGGGGGGATAGGTCAGGAATTACGTTGAGGAAAATTTAAAAGAATAGTAAAATGATCACAACCATGAGTACAAGGAAGAACACGCCAAGTCAGAAGAGTCGCAAGCTTCTTTCATTGTGTTCTCCTGGATCACAATGAAAGATCAACAGCACTACGGAATTTATTTGGTCGAGTTCTCAACGTAGGGAAACCGTCATTAAGAATACAGAGGTTTAGGGACTCAAGGGAGTCTAATAAGAACTTCCCATATTCGTCCGCCTTACCACAACCCCAAACAGGATGATGACAATTAAAATGACCAAGAACCAGAAGAGGCTTTGGGAGAGAGCTCAAAACTGAGACTACATTACGGAGGATAGCCTTAGAAGGGTCAGGCAGGAATGTATATCGATACAAAAGTGTATTATTTAACTCAAACCGCAATTATCTGAAAACCACTATAAAAGGGGACATTAAACAAGAAAAAGAAACATTACTTAAAAAAAAAAGGCAACGCCACCGTAGCCATAATGCCTGTCACTCCGGGCATCAACAAATCCCTGGTTCACATAATGAGAACCAGGCTTAAGCCACGACTCGGTAACAGACAAAACAGCTACGTTGAACTTATTTATTAAATAAACAAGCTCAGAGTATTTATTATTGGGATGTAAGGGAGCACAAATACCACCTTAGTGCTCCCAGCCAACCTCACCTGCCCGTGGCGCATCCTGCTGACCAACAGACGGGCCTCTGGCGACCGGCAAATGGCGGTATAACCATTTCGTATTTATGGCATAGCTAAATTCTTCAGGCCGGTGACGGGCAGCAGCGTCGCCGGTGCGAGAAGCTACGTCATGCGATCGCCAACACGCCTGCCCAGTGTGGCAATTAGGGCATATCCCTCCCAAGGGATGCGTTTTTATATGGAAGGTAACCTTCAGCCAGCCAGGGAGAGGGCGCTACTGTGCCACGGTTCACATCGGCTCTGTTAAAAATCATCCAAATAAAATATTTAAACAATATATTAACTCAAAGTAAAGTGTTATTGTGGAAGCAAACTCGATAATTTTAGTGATATATTGAAGTAATCAACAAAGACACTACCCGAAGAAAGTTAAACGAAAAACAAATACCAGTGACTGTGAACTCTTTTTTTTTCATGTGAATTTTCCGTGATTATTACACATTGGAAGACACTTTGGCCGGTCTACGATCATTTATTCAGTGATTAAGAACGAACAATAGGGCTATTAAATACATTTTAGATAAAATATTTACATAACCTCTTTTTCAATAAGGAATCACGATTTACAAAGTCATCCAGCGATATTACAAAATTACCAACGCCACCTGTTGAATCAAGCACGAACTACCTCACAATACTGCTTGGGTTCTGTGACAGCGCATCGATCTAACGCTCAGCTCAAAAATTACCAAGACACGCCACTAGAGGGCGATACATACAGGTAAACAGACTAATCATCATCAACATCTAATCATGGATGAAATTATGAAAGCTCTTAAAAAAATCCAACTAGAGCTAGATGATCAAAAAAAAGAGATTCGAGAAAGTGGCAAAAAAGTGACTGAACAAGTTACACAAAATATCAATACAATATTAGAGGAAAAAATTTTTGTATTGGAGGAAAAACATGAAAAGTTAAAGGAAATAGTAGACAACCAGGAGAAAACAATATATTTCTTAGAAAAGCAAGCGAGATCAAGAAATATAGTTTTCTTCGGCATTGAAGAAGTGGAATCTTCATATGACACTTTAGAAAAAAATATGCTCAAATGGATAGAACAACATTTCTCAATAAAACTATCCTATAGTGACCTACAAGAAGTGAAAAGGCTAGGGAAGAAAGGCGAGAGACCGCGCCCAGTGGTGGTATCCTTCTTGAACCTGGGTATAAAAATCAAAATCTTTAAACAAAGAAGTGCACTGCGAGACACAAGTTACTATATGAAAGAAGACTACCCTAAACACGTTTTAGAAAAAAGAAACCAGTTACAAGAACAGCTAAAAACAGAGAGAGAAAAAGGAAACACTGCTTTTCTACGATATGACAAACTGGTCATACTTAAGCAAACATTTAAAAGAAAGCTTTCTACCTCACCAACAAAATATACTGGGACATCGGAGGACACACCAAAGGAAAGAAACACACAAACAAATAAGAAGAACAAATCTGAACATCATGCCCCCCCGGTAAGAAGATCAAACAGCGTCTCAGAAGGAGTAATTAAACCAAGCATGCTTAACTTCCTAATAAATAAAAACAGTGCACTTAACCAAGTACCCTCCAAAAACAATGCATAGCAATCAGCTACCCCTCTCCGAACAGATTCAACACAGAAATATTTCAAAATAAAAAACAAAACAAATTCTCCAACCCGGTTGGTCACCGTGGAGGATCATGACCATAACCCTCCAAAAATAACCACAATCCCCAGAAACAACAACACCAAACAAAGCCATCAAGTAAAACCAGCCAGCAGCAAATTAAAGGAAAAAGATGAATTATTCCACATAGCAACATATAACGTTAGGACATTATCAACCAACCACCGCCTACTGGAGCTGATAAACTCTCTGAAGAATACAGAATACGATGTAATCGGTATTTCAGAAGTCAGACGCCTTGGAACATCTATCGAGGAGTATGATAGCTTCATATTTTGTTACACAGGAGAGACACGAGGATTATATGGTGTGGGTTTCATCGTTAAAAAATACCTGAAAAGAAACATTGTGAGCTTTAGTGGAATATCGGAACGAATAGCTCTCCTAAGACTTAATATGAATGGGTATCAACTAGACATACTCCAAGTCTATGCACCAACAGAAGCCTCAAATGATGATGATGTGGATTACTTCTACAACACTGTCAGCGAAACCTTGAAAAACTGTGCAAAAAATGTGATAGTCATGGGAGACTTTAACTCAAAAATAGGGCAACCTAGAGCCGTAGAACACTTAGTAATGAAAAACTTTGGATACGGTGTTAGAAATAGTAGAGGTGAACGCCTGATAGACTTCGCTAATGAAAACAAGATGAGTATAATGAACACCTTTTTTAAGAAACCCAAAAACCAGAGATGGACCTGGAAATCCCCAGACGGAGTCACAAAAAATGAAATTGATTATATATTAACAAACCAAGCTAAGAATATTAGAAATGTACAAGTTCTAAATATCAATTTTCCTTCAGATCATAGACTTCTAAAAGCATCTCTTCTACTGAAAAATATAAAGAAAAGCCGTGTAAAATACAGAATCAATCTAAAAAACCCACTAAAGACTGCCACAGAAATAGATAATTACAGACTATTTCTAGGAAAACTCGAAGACCAACTTCAATTTGATGATGATGCTACCGTCCAAGTAAACTACGACAAAATCATTCAAAGCATAGAAAGAAGTCTACATAATGCTGAACAACACGCCACCAACCCAGGAGTGTTATCAGCATACACCAAGAGTCTCATAGCCCAGAGAAAACAACTACATGAATCTAAACATAAAACACGAACACAGAAAAATCAACTAAAAGCTTTATACAAACTCATAAGTAAAAGCATAAAAAGAGACTATACGCTCCACCGATCCAGAACATTTGAAAAACATATAAGTACTACTTGTAGCGTTAAAAGAGCAAATAAGGAACTAAATACACACAAGACATGGATAAAGGAACTTAAAGAAACAAATGAACCGTTATGCAATAGGCCTGATATTATTAAAATTGCTACAAATTTCTACAAAAAATTGTATGATTGCCAAGAGAAAAATAATATAGGAACTGACGATGTCAACTTGCAATACAGCACAGAAGAGGTCTCTGAAATAGAAACGATAGACATGATGGAAGTTTTCAAAGCTATCAAAAGCTTGAAGGCTGAAAAATGCCCAGGCCCAGATGGAATTTCAAATGAAGCGATAAAAGAAGGTTGCCAATATCTTACACGCCCTCTGACATGTATTTTTAACTCTATACTGCAGTCAAGTACCACACCCTTTCAATGGTCAGAGTCATCCATGATCCTGCTCTACAAAAAAGGCGACCCAAAGGATATAGGCAATTATCGCCCCATCAGCCTGCTGTCATCACTGTACAAACTTTTTGCATCAATTATTGAAAAAAGGATTAGTAAGAGTATAGAGTTACACCAACCGATAGAACAAGCCGGCTTCAGAAGCGGATATTCAACGATAGATCATATCCACTCAATTGAACAAATAATTGAAAAATATAATGAGTACCAGAGACCACTGTATGTTGCTTTCATCGACTACCAGAAAGCCTTCGACACGATCCTGCACTCTTCCATATGGACAGCTTTAAGCTCACAGCACGTAGAACACAAATACATAGAAGTTATCAAGTATATATACAAAAACTGCAGTAGCAGAGTGAAGCTTGAGTCGACAGGTCCGTCAATAAGCATAAAAAGAGGCGTAAGGCAAGGGGATCCGCTGTCACCGAGAATTTTTATTGCGGTACTAGAGATGGCCATCAGCAAAGTCAACTGGGAAAGAACAGGACTAAACATTAACGGAAAATTTATCAGCCACTTAAGGTTCGCCGACGATATTATTCTTCTATCTGAAAATGCAAGAGAACTAGAGTCAATGATACTCTCACTAAAATCTGTGAGCCTCGAAGTAGGCTTGCAAATAAATTTAAATAAAACCAAAATTATGACTAATAGCAAAAAATATCCCTTGTATCTTGACCAAAATCTATTAGAATACGTAGAAAGCTACATATACTTAGGCAAGCGAGTTTCTCTCGACAGGCAAAACAATGAATTAGAAGTAAAAAGAAGAATATCAGGCGCATGGAAAAAATTCTGGAGCTTAAAGGAAATATTAAAAGGAACTATACCTATTAATTTAAAGAAAAAAGTCATGGACACCTGCTTGCTTCCCTCCATCACCTATGGATGTCAGACATGGAAGTACACAGTGAGAGTGAAAAACATGATTAGGTCCTGTCAACGGAGTATGGAGAGAAGCATCACAAATGTGAGAAAAATACAAAAAATCCCACATAGCACTATACGAAAAAAGACTAAAATGATAGATGCACTTCAATTCGCACAAAGATTGAAATGGCGCTGGGCAGGACACGTGGCCAGGATGGAGGACGACCGTTGGACTACCAGACTGACGTCATGGCAGGGCCCTGCAGGCATTAGAAAAAGAGGAAGACCAACAACTCGCTGGGAATTCGATATAATAAAAATAGCAGGAAAACACTGGAAAACAATAACCAAAGACAGGGAAAAGTGGAAAAATCTGGAGGAGGCCTTCACCCTCCCTAGTAGGGGTTCTTGCATATATAAACAATAGTTTAAAAATAAAATTAAAACGTAGTATAATTAAATTAAATATAATGGAATTAAAACTAAGTATAGAATAGATTATAGATTAGGAAACAAGAATGTAGTTTATGTGATAGTGCAAGAAATAAAAGGCTTTTTTATTTTATTTATTTTTATTTAACCTTAAGCCAAGGCCCCCAGTTCCCGGCCGCCCTGCTATTCCTGACCACGGCGGCGGTCACGGTAACGGGGTCACTGTGACCGCAGGGCAGGGGGTGCTAAGAATCCCTGGGCTACGGTAGGCCGCCAAAACAAACTAACCCTCGCAACTTATAATGGACGCACGATTCGGCTGGAAGATCATCTGGCGTAGCTGGAGGAGGAGCTGAAACACATAAGATGGCACATTCTGGGGTTATGTGAAGTCCGAAGACAAGGAGAGGACACTATAACCTTAGAATCGGGCCATCTTATGTACTACAGAGAAGGAGATCAGCCATCCCAAGGCGGCGTCGGGTTTCTGGTCAACAAGGTTCTCAGTGACAACGTTGTTGAAATCTCCAGTTTGTCGACTAGGGTAGCGTACCTCATAATTAAGTTAACCAAGAGGTACAGCCTTAAGGTTATCCAGGTTTACGCACCGACATCGACACACTTGGATGATGAGGTGGAGAGCATGTATGAAGATATCTCTAGAGCTTTACACACCACCTCCAAGGCTCACTACAACGTTGTCATGGGAGACTTTAACGCCAAAGTGGGAGTAAAGACTTGCAGTGAATCGACAATAGGACCACACGGATTTGGGAGTAGGAATCACAGGGGGCAAATCTTCTTGATGAACTCGTTCTTCAAGAAACATCCCCAAAGGAAGTGGACGTGGCACAGCCACGACACTGTGACTAAAAACGAGATTGACTTCATCATTACGGACAAACGGCGCACATTCAGAGACATGTCAGTGATCACTAGGTTTAATACTGGAAGTGATCACCGACTTGTCCGAGGCTCTCTGGACATTGACTTCAAAGCCGAGAGATTCCGATTGATGAAATCTACGCTCCGACCGAACCTACTCCAAACCGTTGTCGGGTCCGAAACATTCCAATTAAAATTAGAAAATCGATTCGGTGCCTTGGAAACCACAGATGACATAGACCAGAAACTCGAAGAAATGGTGGAAATCCTCAGGGATGAAGGGACGAAGTTTTGCGAGAGCAAGCGTACGGGCAAAAAGTCCAAACTTTCGACAGAAACACTTCGGCTAATGGAAGAGAGACGAATAGACCCTTTGTCAGCTTTGTCAACTAACCAGGTGCGCAATAAAACCATAAAGAAGCTGGTGCGACGCGACCTCCTATCTTCAAACACGCTCTTGATTAAGGAATCAATCGAGCAGAATCGGGGGTCGAAGGTGTTCACGCAGTCTCTGGGTAGAAGCCATCTTACAAAGCTGACAACATCAACTGGACTAGTCATCGCATCCAAGCCGGAGATTCAGTTGAAGACTTCTACGGTAAGCTCTACGCATCGCATGCTTCAGCATGCGATGCGATGAGCTCAGTATTGAATATGGGCCTTGAAGGCCCATACCCGAGACTGAGGATTCTAGAGCCACCTGAACCCGCCACTTCACAGAAGATCTGCCCGAAATTAGCCGAGACGAGATCGTGATGGCCCTTAAACAGCTCAAAAATGGAAAAGCCCCAGGAGAAGATGGAATCACAACAGAGCTTTTAAAAGCCGGAGGAGCTCCAGCAGTTTAACAGCTTCAGCAGCTCTTTAATTCCGTTCTTTTCACTGGGAGAACTCCACAGGCATGGAACAGAAGCATGGTGGTTCTGTTTTTCAAAAAAGGAGACAAAATTCTATTGAAAAACTACCGCCCGATTTCGCTTCTGAGCTATCTTTACAAGCTATTTTCAAGGGTCATCACGAACCGTCTTGCGCGAAGACTCGACGAGTTTCAACCCCCGGAATAGGCCAGGTTTCGAAGCGGTTACGGCACTATAGACCACATCCACACAGTGCGGCAGGTTGTACAGAAGACCGAAGACTACAATCGGCCCCTGTGCTTAGCATTCGTGGACTATGAGAAGGCCTTCGACTCAATCGAAACCTGGTCCGTTCTGGAGTCCTTGCAGCGTTGCCAAGTCGAATGGCAATATATCGAAGTGATGAGATGTCTGTATAATGCCGCGACGATGACTGTACAAGTACAGAACCAGCGAACTGAACATGTCCACCTGCGTCGAGTGAGACAAGGGGACGTCATATCCCCGAAACTGTTCACTAACGCTTTGGAGGATATGTTTAGGACGCTGGACTGGAAAGATTCTGGCATTAACATCAACGGCAAGTACATCTCTCACTTACGATTTGCAGATGACATAGTCATTATGGCAGAGACGCTGCGGGATCTACAAAGGATGTTGAATGGCCTAGCCGATTCTTCTCGTCGCATCAGACTCCGGATGAATTTTGGATAAAACCAAAGTCATGTACAACGACCACGTTGTTCCGGAACCGATTTAGACAAACACAACTTCGAGAAGGAAATCCAGAGACGAATTCAGCACAGTGTCTAAGGACAAAAGTCTTTAACCAGTGCGTTCTACCTGTGATGACATTGGGAGCTGAGACGTGGACACTCACAATTCGACTGGTCCACCAATTTAAAGTCGCTCAGCGAGCTATGGAGAGAGCTATGCTCGGTATTCCTCTGCGGGATCGAAACCGGAAAGAAGTAATTCGCCAGAGAACTAAAGTTATCGACATAGCTCAACAGATTAGTAAACTGAAGTGGCAGTGGGCTGGTCATATCTGCGGCAGGACTGATAACTGTTGGGGTAGACTTGTCCTAGAGTTGAGACCACGAATCGGCAAACGTAGCGTAGGACGACTGTGACGTCTGTGACCAGGTGGAGCGACGACATATGCAAAGCAGTGGGCAGGGACTGGAAAATGATAATAATAATATTATAATAATAAAAATGTTTATTGGTTCAGATTTACAGTGTTGATGAGTTATAATACAGACAGTTCATACATGAGTTATGCGTACATCTATGCTAGAACTACCATAGTTATCAAAATGCCCTGAAATAAGCTCTTTCGAGCCTGTATTGCTGGGTCATAGAGACTTTCTTCAGTCATTCTTCGCATTATGTTACCATAATAACATTTTAAACTTATGTAATTTTCAATGCAGGTAAGGTTTTTTAATTATAACAAATTTAATTTCATTCTTTTTGTGCACGATGAGATACGTGTGCGTGCGTGCGTTTGTGGGTGTGTGTGTGTGTGTTTGTTTGAATATGTTTGCGTGTTTGTTTATGAGAGTGGGTGTGTGTGTGTTTGTGTTTGTGAAGGTGGTTGTGTGCATGTGTGTGCTTGTGAGAGTGGGTGTATGTTTTGGGTGTATGTATGTTTTGCAGGCGTGCGTACATCTGTGTTAATGTGTGCGTGTGTGTTTGTGGATTCGTGCTTGCGTTTGTGGGATTACATTTTACTTTTTATAATGCAAGTATTTTTTCTCAAAAAAAGCCACTAAGATCTTCTGTACTAGCGTAATTCAGAGTGAGTAAGTAATTATTAACTAGTTTTTTACAGTCAAACAGTGTTTTACTCTTGATGTCTAGGGTCTTGCTCACTTTATTGTATATGAATGGACCGAAAGAATGTAGACATTTTTTACCGAATTCAGTTCTGGACTTTGAATGCTGTTGTAAAAATTCTGTCTTTACATCGTTTGATTTCGCATTCTTCCAGAATGTCTGTGGTAATTAATTTATGTTGTAAGGATAAAACACTCTTTATAAAAGTTGTCTTACTGAAAGCACGCCACATTCTGTGTACAAATCGGATGTACGGGTACAGTCTAGGCTTGAAAGTCATTACTTTCAGTAATGCTCTTTGTGCCCTTTCCAATTGTATCAGATGCGTTTTTGCTGCTGAACCCCAGGTGGTGTGCAATATGTTAGGATAGACTGTGCCAAAGCTATTAAGCTATAAGTATATTAGGATGAGTTGATCATATTGCATAATGTGTCGTAGTTGCTTGAAAGGTTAGTTAGATGTCTGTCCAACATGACTCCCAGGTATTTTATATCTGTGGTGGACTCTAGGTTGTTGCACTGACAGTTTGTTGAGTCCTTACAGCTTGATTAGATGTATTACTAGATGTATTACTATGTTAAGTGTCTGTTTTGGTTGAGTAGAATTGTTTATTGTAAAATTAATATATTTGGTTTTTGCGATGTTTATTGTCAGCAAATTGGATCTTAGCCATTCTGACACAGTTTTTAGTCCTATGTTAGCTGTATTCTGTACCTCGTACCAGGACTTGCCATAAAAAAGTAGGACTGTGTCATCAGCATATGTTATTACTTTTCCTTTTTTTAGGCTCATGTCACATAGTTGATTTATGTATATAAGGAACAGCGTGGGACCCAATATACTTCCTTGGGGCACCCCAAAATTGATGCCAAGTTCATCGCTTAAGTGGTTTTCTACTCGTACTCTCTGTGTTCTTCTTGTCAGGTAGCTTTTAAACCAGTTCAGTGAAGTAACTCTTATGCATATTGCTTCAAGTTTGGCCAAGAGTATAGGAATGGATACGGTATCAAAGGCTTTTGCTAAGTCTAAGAAGATTCCGATCATTTTATAGCCCTCATCTAATTTATTTTTTATTGTTTCTGTTACATTGAGGACAGCATCTACTATCCGTATAAGTACTTCTTTTAGACCGAAAACCAAATTGGTTGGGTGACAATATATTTTTGCTTTCTAAGAATGATTTGAGCCTGTTATTCATTAGCTTATCTATTATTTTGGATAAAGTAGGTAATAGTGATATCGGTCTGTAGTTTGATGATTCGTCTTCATCCCCACACTTGTAAATTGGTCAGACAACTGATTTTTTAAGAGCACTTGGGAAAATTCCGGCGTCTAAGCTAGCTTGACATAATAAAGTAATGGGTTCTAAAATATATGGTAATATTTTTTTGTATAGTTGTGCATTAGCTTTATCCTAACCCGGGGCTGATTGATTTTTGATATTTCTTATTATTTTTAGAATTTCAGATGGATCTACAGGTACTTGTCCAAATGATTTTAGTGAATTGTCAAGTAGATGCTGCTTATGACTCAGATTTTCTTCTGTTTCGTTTAAGGTCTTAAGTGTTTTATTTGCTAGTTCATTCCCTACGTTCGTGAAGTAGTTAGTAACTTCATTAAGTAAATCTTCTACTTACGCTCTTGTTTTAGTAATTTGATCACTGGGTTATTTTTAACGGGTAAGTTTCATATATCTTTGTTGTATTTCATAAGCTCTGTCTTTTCGTAAGTCCTTTTTAGTTTTTTAAATATTTTATTGCATGTGTTTCTATAATTTATGTAGGTCATTTTTACAATAGTGTCATTAATGTCTTTTTTTTACTTCATATGTAATTTATCTCTGCGTTTCATGCACTTTATAAGTCCTGGAGTAATCCATGGCTTGATATTGAATTTCAATCTTAGCACTGTGTTGGTAAAGGAGTACTTTTGCAAAATCGATGTAATTATTAGCAGAAATGTTTTGGTTGCTCTATTCACGTCTGAAAAATCTAATAGCTAGCTCCAGGTCATCTTTGATAGCTCTTTACATATCGTTTCATAGTTTACTTTTGTTGATTTTTTGACCAGTTGTTTTGTTTGGTGGCGTTTAGTACTAATTTGTACTATAACTGGTGAGTGGTCAGTAGTTGTAGCTGGCAGCACGAAAGTTGTTGCTGTTTGTTTGATTTTTGTCATACAGTGGTGTCACGGGTAGGCAGTATGTGTGCAGGTAATAAGCCATGGCTTGCTAATAGTGTCTGATATTCTTCTGAATTTTTGTCATTCGAATCTTGTCTGATATTAATATTTATGTCTCCCATCAAAACTATATTAGGAAATGACTTGACATCATATAATATGGTGTCCAGAGAGTCATTGAACCTTGTGATATTTGAGAACGATGGTAGCCGGTATATTGATATGACACATTAATCTTGTCCTATTTTTGTTATGATACAGTTGGCATCCATGAAAACTGGTTCAGCGACGCTTACTTCTATTAGATGTTTCTTAACATATACAACTACACCACTCTTCTGATTGATATAATTTTTAGTGTGATACATATTATAATCTGGTATTTGGCTAGGGACATTGTTGTCATTTAGCCAACATTCTGAAAGGATCAGAACGTCTAACTAATACAAGAAAATCGTTTAGATTTTTATTGATACTTCGCATGTTCATAGCTAATATTGAAATATTACTTGATTGGCTATAGTTGAGGTATAATTTACATAATAAATAATCTTCAGGACCACTCAGGGAATGCGATTTTGAGACATTGACATTATCAATGTCTGAACACAATTCATTTATTCCCATCATAATGTTATAATTCTATTATGATATGTGGTGAGTAAGTTTTCGCAGAGTTCCTTGTGTAATTTCAGTAGCAAAACAAACAAAAGCATGTAACCCATTCTTATGTATAAGTATTGTGAAGGAAAGTGTTGTATTAAGAGTCGTCTTTGTGTTTATTGATAATGTGTTTGTTTTTGTGTAGAGTTGTGTGCGAATTATCGCTTTCAAACATTTAGAATAACCTATCCTAGAATAAACCAAAATTATAAAAAGTTCCTTAGATGCAATAACTTTACAGGGGTATATTACAGCTGAGACTTCATGATTTCTGTGGCGTGCTAGTCAATCCAACGAGGAAGTTCATGATTCTAGCGATTCATTTTGTTCGGCCTCCTTGATTTCGATCGCCGGCTGACCTTCTTCCTTACGAATGAATACTTTACCACCGGCCGTCCAACAAAACTTCCAATTTCCATTTTTTACTAATTCTCGGCATTTATAGTGCAAGTACTTTGCCTTTTTGGTGAGGTGCTCGTTGATATATATAATTCTGCTTGGACACACCATCACACCCATTAGGAGCAGATTTTGAAAAATCTCCCCTTATTATGTTTGAGTGGGCCAGGCGATCATAACCAACCGGAGAAGGTGCAGATGTACCAGCAGGCTTTGGTTTTATCCTATAGTGTACATGAGCAGGCTCAACATTCAGATTTTTAAAAGAAAAACTGTTACGGGAGAGCAGGGGAAGTCATATCTACGGGAGAAGAAACAACCTCGGCGAACGACAGCTTGGATGGCGGATGTAGCTTCGAAGCCTCTGCGTATGAGGAGTAATTTTGAGTCATAGCAGCTTTGATTGCAATTTGCCGAGCTATTTCAGGGCAAGCTTTGTTTGTGGCGAAATGTTTGCCCCGACACCAAATACATTTAATGTTTTCCGTTTCAATATTGCATGTCTCTCCTGCGTAGGCTTGACTACATTTGTAGCAAGTGGGTTTGGATCAGCATTGAATTTTTGTGTGACCATATCTACAACACTGGAAACACTGAATAGTTGGGAGTGTATATCGTTCTACTTGGAAGGCATTATAGCACAAATAAACTCTGGACAAAGAAAAACTTGGCCGTCAAAAATAAGTACGCAAGTTTGAGATGGCTTCCAAGTTACCTTCCCATCCAACATTAACTTAAAATTAAGGCGCCGCTCCCTTATGACGGGACCACAGTCTTGAGGAACACGAACCTCTTTTATTATGTCCTCCGGGGGCATATCAGTAGGAATGCCTCTAACCAAGCCTAATTGGGTAACATTGTATGAGGGCACAAAAGCCCTATATCCGTTGTTCGTTAAAGAACTTGACTCCATAAATGAGTTGACGCTATTGACGGAGTGAAAGGTTACAGCAATTCTATTTCGACCTATACTTTTTATTGAACCATCCACTATACCCTGGAATTCTCTTGCGCGCCCGAAAAGAAATCGTCCAAAAGTAACCGGGCGCAAAGTTGTGCCCGCAGAAGGAGACTTAAATTTTTTGGACCGGCATCTGAATTCACATACTTCTGACGAGCAACTGGCGTGGGGACGTGACCTTTTGTCCTGGGGGCAAACTGGACGACGCAACTGAGTCAGCAGATTTCTGGCCAAGAGGCAAAGATAGCGAAGTGGATGAGGATGGAGCAGAGGAGGGAAGAGACACAGCAGACGGTATGGGTGTAGTTAGAATTTCATCGTCAGCAATCTTGAATTCGTCTCCCGAGGAGTTGTTCGGGGATCAAGCTCTAACATCACGCTTTAATGCTCTACGTTTCGAGCGGTTATTATTTACTAGCTCAAAGGGTCTTTCGTCGGACGTATGGACAGAAATGAAAGCTGCTAGAGAAGGAGGAAGACTTTTATCCCCCCAAGCCCCGCCACCGGGGTCGGGGGGATCACCATCCTCCATTAGGGGGAGAATAAAAACTACCCTGAATATTAAAAAAAAAACTAAGTTATACTACAATAACAATAATAAAGTACAAGATACTAAGCTAACAAAAAGCTATTTTGGAGAAGAAAACCCTAAATTACATATAAGAATTAACTAGCTGTACCCGCGACTTCGTCCGCGTGGAATAGTGTCTATGGGTACCATTAACTAATAAGACACATACGTTTCCCAAATACACCACACCGCACCACGCCAACCCCCCCTCCCCCCTCCCCTCACTTACCCTCCCCTTCCCCTCACCTCCCCCTCACTTCCACCACCCGTCCCCTCACTTACCCTCCCCTCCCCCTCCCCTCTCCTCGATTCCCCTGTCCTCCCCTCCCCTCCTCTCCCCTTATCCCATTTAAAAGTAGCCTATGTCCTTTCTCAGGCTCTATACTATCTGTGTACACAGACAGACAGACAGATACTTTCGTATTTAACAGTTATGACAAATAAAACCCAGAGATGCCGCTAGCGTAGATTTTAATAGCTCTCCTTTAAATATTGGCTAAATGTATGAGATCCTGCATCGCGCAAACGATATTTTTCGTGATATTGAAACAGATGCACTGCGTGCGTGATGCGTGATTAAACATCTCGAAAGTTGAACTCGTTTAAAAACGTTTTCTCGCTATAATATTAGTCTGGATAAAATAAAACCAGAGAACATTTTTGAAGTCTCGCGGTACTGACGTTCCACTGTCCAAATAAAGATTCACTAAGCCGTGGAGGGAAAATTAAATCCATCTACGCACTAAGCTAATTACTTCTTTCTAATTCTTCTACGCTGATGATCTGCAGATCTACACACAGACTACTTTTGTGTTTTTTTTTTCAATATTGGTGTGCAACCAGTGCAACAAAGAGTTTTTCTATGTATGTTCCTTTATAAAACCACTAGCAGCCCGCCCCGACTTCGCATGGGTAGAACATATATGCCTACAAAATTTGCATCAGTTTGTTGCATCGAATATAAAATATGAACATATTTAACAACCATCGTCATATTTCATCTAATTTACACAAAACCTTAACGAATTATGCACCTAAACCTTCCTCATAAACACTCTGGCTTTTGGTGAAAACCGCATGATAATCCGTTCAGTAGCTATTGAGATTATTGCGAACAGACAGACAGGAGCATTGATGAACTTTGTTTTATAATACTTACGTATTGATATTGGACGGCTCTTTGGCGTAAAGGATATTTACCCTGATTCTGACCCGACAGTCGTTGGTTCTAATCCTAGCTATATACCTACCAATGAAAGTTTTATGTGCATTCATGAATCATGAGTTTTCGTACAGTGGTAGTGGAATCATTAAATCTACCAAAAAGTAGCTTACCACCAAGGAGTACATCTGCCGCCGTAACCTTACGGCGTTCCCCGACGCAAAATGTAGGGGTAATATACGTTTAACGTGTGTATCTGTGTGTCTGTCTGTAGCATCTTAGCACATAACCGGATGAACCGATTTTGTTTTTATTATTGATAGTTTTTTTTTGTTTGATAGATGTCTTCATCGAGAGTTTTCTTAGCTTTGATTCATGAAAATTCGTTCAATCGTTATAAAATTATGAGCTTTTTTCTAGTTAATTGCGCTATGAAATCAACTTTCATAGGTCTGATCAATTCGAAAATCTTCTTCTTCAACGATATTGTAAGAACATGGAAGCCTCCTGGACTCTACAGAATACTCAAATCCTCACCAACTTACAGCTCAGATTTTAAATGTCGTGTTTAGAGTCATTGGAAAAAGATATTATACATAGATCAGTCGGGTGGTTTAAAATATTATATTATATTATTATATATATAGATAAATATTATTTTATACAATAGATCATATTATTATACTATATTGACTTCAAATTGATTGTGATCGGTGGGGATCTACAGCATATCTAAGCTTATAATAATATTTTCGCAGTAACTATGACCTGTGGTTTCACTGCAAATATTTTATTAATTTTGCGATGCGTGTTTGTGAAATTCGTGATATCTTCTAGAGTTTTCATTTGAATTATATACTGTAAAGGACAATTTTAATCTATAATATGTGGCCAAGCTAATTAACGTAATTATTTGGATAAGGGTTAATACTATATACTTGAAAATAGCCTTGGAAGTTATGTAATATTTTTTAACAAAAATTTTAAGATTAATATGGTTACTGTGAGTCAACCTTAAGAGATAGACATATGCTGTCGCGGACTTTTTTGTAGGTCTTATTAAGTTGTACAACTCTTGCATAGAAAATATTCTTCTATCTATTTTTAATTAAGCAGCGTTCGTCAGAAACGTGTTTTTTCGACCGTTTATTTGCCGACTTAGGTTGCAAATTAGGTCTCCACGAATGTACCTTTGATTTAAACGGGATAATAAATAGCCTATTTTCATTCCGAGAGTCCATTCTATGTATTAGTGAAAGAATTTTTAAATCGGTTCAGTAGTTTTTGAGCTTACTCATTACAAACATACAAAAATACAAAAATACAAATGTTCTCTCATTATAATATTAGTATAGATATAGATATATATACATAGTGGTAAATAAATGATTAGTATTTTATTCAATAAAAATAATAATGAATCAAATTGTAATCCTCATTGTAAATGATGTCTGAATAAAGGCTATTATTATTATTAAGAAATAAATAAAACTTTGTAACCATGAGTTTTTCTTCCACACCTATGGCTTTGGAAAAGTGTATCTTGTTTTTCTAATTGGGGCTTCATAATTTGTAACAAGTCGTCGAATTTATTTTGAGACATTCTAAAGTATGTATAAAACCTTTTCCGATCCTTTTTAAGCCGCGGCAAAAGTGTGTGATATTCCCTAGGATGATGCTAGGATGATGGATTACAATAATAATCCATCATCCTAGGATATTCCCCTTCTTCATATCGTGAATATGGAACGTCATGAACCCATATTTTTACCTTCTTTTTTGCTTGCTCTTGTTCCATTCTTTCTTTTTCCTCACAAAGCAAAGATACTATTACAATATCCAAGTCATTTTCGTCCACCTGACTCAAAATAACGTTCAAATCTGCTAGGCTATTCTGTAAGCTATCTCGACAGCGGAATCCGCGGTGAGATTCAAATTACGTTTTACGAAATTCAACCGTATACCAACGTAATACGATTGAATTTCGTAGTACGAAATTTGAATCTCACCGCGGATTCCGCTATCGAGATAGCTTACAGAATAGCCTAGCTGTTTCTTCCATCTTCCTCAGAGATTGCCGAACGACTGACAGACAACATTTGCTGCAAACTGTCTCGGCACAGCAGTTCAAGTGCGGTATACCTAAACTACGTTTAAGCCCGTCACAGACTTAGCTATAATATATATTAATATACCGTACTATAATATATATTATAGCAAGCTACCACACACTGAGAAATATATATTTAGCCTTCATAATGCCTTCATAATTGATGGTCGTCTTAGTGTATAGTAATATGCAATAATGTATATTACGGTATCGCTTGGTGACGTCACAGAAATATATATTATAGCTGAGTGTGCGGTCACGCGAAAATTAGTATAGAAAATATATAGTAATATGCCTAGCTATAAACATATTAATATATATTATAGCTAAGTCTGTGACGGGCTTTAGGGCCTTATTCACGATCCATCCCGTCTGTACGTCAGTTCAAGGACATGCACGATGCACGATGCAAAAGTACCGTGAATAGGCTTGACGTACGTCGATAATTATTATTAATTGTTTGCTGGACTTGCACGACCGATTTTGCATCCAGCGAGCACCCCCACCACCGCGAGCGTCGTGCAGATGGACAGTGAATAACGCGGACGTACGTCAGAGCAGTCCAGCATCGTGCGGCTTGATGGTGTATAGACTTGCTGTACAGCCGATTTAACATATACGTATAATATACATTTGTAATTTAAAACATTTTTCGTTCTATTTACTCTGCTCGCTTGATGCGCGCACGACAGTCAGTATGCTACATCCAGCGCCGCGGCCTTGAGCTGACGTACAGCCGGGATGAATCGTGAATAAGGCCCTTTAACCACGGATAAAGATAGATAGTCTATTCTCCGTGCTGCAAACTGTCGCGGCACTGCAGTTCAAGTGCGGTATACCTAAAAGTGTCGCTACGTGTCGCGTCGCGCCGCTGCTGTGCAGTGTCGCTTAGTGCGGTTTAACCTTTATATGCGCCTTGTTTTCTTTGTTTTGACCCATGGTCATGGTACATGAGTGAAGAAAAGGTACAGAGACAAAGCTTCATACAACTGCGCTGTGATAATGAAGTAGACGCGCGTGTGTGCCTGAGCACTAGCGGCATGTGTGCCGCCTGTCACGTACGCAGTGAAACCGGTTTATAGTGGCTCGGCTGGTGCTTTAATTTAACTCAGGGCAGTTGCTCTCGACACGTCGCGTTATATTATATTATTTTTCATCCCATCTATTCGAAAAGTGATGGTTGGTTCCTCGATAAGTGCGCGCCCAGTATGTATTTTCCGCCCTAGGGCGGGAAAATAATTTTTAAATGTTTGGCTTATGAATGTTATTTTATAGTGACCTATCTAAGGAGCTTCAATGAAATTCCTCGACATTTCATAGTATTACATGACATTTCCTGACATTTCATGACATTTCCTGACATTTCATGGCATTTATGACATTTATGACATTTCATGACATTGATCGTTTTCGACAATGATGAAGCTTAAAAATAAAAAAAGCAGGTCATTTGGTAGTAAAGGAGGATTTTATTAAGATGAAGATTTTTCTTGTTTTTTTTTTTTACCAACCCTACAAGAATAGGTAAACGTTTTATCCGTTCCTGAGAAGGTTTGTCTCTGTTCCTTTTCTTTACTCATGTGGTCATGGTCATAAGGCCATGTTTTGACGATTTTAAGCGGCATATAGAAGAGGGGTGTCTATGGTTATACCGCCCAGGGCGTCACAGCCTGACTCGTCTCCCATAGCATCCCGTGACCGCATTGCGGCACATCCACTGCGTAACGTACGTACGTAATTAAATCCACCGCTGAATTATGTAAACATCCGGATCATGAGCACTACGAGAATGTTCCGATTCCTTACTGAGGCATTGCGAGATGACTTCGACTAGGCTTTTATTGGAGATTTGAGTCGAGTGAACATTTGGAATAGAACTAATTATGTAAATTATGTGTACAAATAGACCTGACTTATTAATAAGTAGGGCAAAGTAGTACTTACTATGAAAAGATATTTAGTTCCGTATATTATGCACTTGTTAAGTGTAAATAAATTATTTATGTATGACCTTTAGACGTTTTTTAGACTTCTACGGCCAGCTTAAAATACTTTGCAAGCGTCCCGTTCCCAGTCCTATTTCGAGGATCCTAGAGCCACTCTTACCCGCCAATATACCGAGGATCTGCCAGAGTTCAGGCTGGAAGAAATCTCGATGGCGCTCAGATAGCCTAATAATTTATGATCATACAAAACGAAACAACCGTCTTCACATGCCGCGATAGTCATTTTCAACCAACTTCACAAAAAAGGAGGAGGTTCTTTATTCGATCGCATTTTTTTAATTTGTTATGTTTGTTACCTCAGTACTCCGTCAAATCTTAACCGATTTCGAAATTTCTTTTTTTGTTTGAGAGAATATACTTTCTGTTTGGTTCCATTCAAATTTTATCGAGATTTGATAATTATCTCCGGAGATATGGAGACAAACTTGTCAGATAGGGTATTTTACTCTAAATCTAAAAATATATTATTGAGATAGATATATAGATAAAGGTATTTAAAATTTAATTCCAATGTTTCAGCTTTTTCATTCTGTTTCATAACACTATTAAATAGAAGTCGCCAGAAGTCGCCATGTTATTAAGTCATACGGCTAAGCAAACTTATGTAGAAGTGTCAACTGTCAACTCTCATATTACTGCACTTGTTTACTAACATACTGACGTCATGACCACAAAGGCGTCCACTGAGTTCGGTGTTTTCGTCACATTACGCGCGAAATTTGAAAATGCAAAATTTAAATGCATTTTTATGGCACTTAACGATTGAATAAAATTTTTGTGAATGTTTTAGTGGTTCATTAGTACTATAGAATCTAATTAAGACACTTTACAATAAACTGGCCAAGTGCAAGTCGGACTCGCACTCGTAGGGTTCCGTAACACACTAAGTATTCCATAACTATGATTTTTCGCAACTACAAAATTAAATTTGTTTTTCATAGTGTTTGTATGAAAAACAAAGCTATCTTTGCGGACGCTATATCTCTTAAACTGCTGACTGTATTTCGTTCAAACCAATTTTCGTTGTTAGTTTTTATTGAGATCTACAGCATATATTTTGTTTAGATTTTTCACTTCCATACTTTAAAAGTTAGAGGGGGGGGACACACATTTTACCACTTTAGACGCGCTTATCTTTCAAATTATTTTAGGAACTTCAATGTCATTTTTAAAGACCTATCTATAGACACCCCACACGTATAGGTTTGAAGAAAAAATTTTTTTTTGTTTCAGTTCCATGTATGGGATGCCCCCCCTTAAACTTTTATATTTTTTATTCTTGTATAAAAATCAGAAAGCGGTTAACAGAATACATCTACTTCCAAGTTTCTATAGTCCTAACAGTTTCGGAATAAAATGGCTGTGACATACGGACGGACAGACAGACAGACAGACAGACATGACGAATCTATAAGGGTTCCGTTTTTTGCCATTCGGCTACGGAACCCTAAAAATGAGTGTAACGAAGCGACACTTCAGGGCAGCGACACGCGACACGTAGCGACAAAATATTCTTTGTGAGAAATTGTATGAAGTATACCGCACTACACAGCAGCGTAACTACGCGCCGCGTCACTGCGCGTCAAAGTTGACCAACTCATCAAATCTGACACGCCGTGTCGCGTCGTGTAGTTCCGCTGCCGTTAGTGCGGTATAGCAATCAACGCGACGCGACACTTCACTTTATTCATGTTAGAACGTGATTGGTTCGTAGTACGCAAGTTGTGTTTAAAATGGCTTTCGACGAAGAGAAATTAATTGTATTAGTCAGTCAGTATCCTGAGATATATGACCATCAAAATGAACATTACATGAACAACATTTGGAGGGAAATTGGCGAGGAAATGGGACCATCGGGTGATTGTTCCATTCTTTCTTCTACCTCACAAAGCAAAGATACTATTACAATATCCAAGTCATTTTCGTCCACTTGGCCCAAAATAACGTTCAAATAAGTTTCTTCCATCTTCCTTAGAAATTGCCGAACGACTGACAGACAAAATATGCTGCAAACTGTCGCGGCACTGCAGTTCAAGTGCAGGATACCTAATAGTGTCGCTACGTGTCGCGTCGCGCCGCTGCCGTGAAGTGTCGCTTAGTGCGGGCCTTAATACCCACGGTAATATTCACGGAAAATAGACTCTGCATACCCACGGAGAATAGACTATAAAAAAAATAGTACACCTATTGTCTATTTTAGCCACAGACTTAGGATTCACTATATTAATGAATCTTAGGTCTGTGATTTTAGGTAAAGCTCATGGAGGATTTACTTCTATCCTCCATGGTAATACGCTTTTAGCTTCTAGCTTCACTTGCAACAGACATACAATGTAATCAAATCTTGGAAGTCAATTTTAACCTAGTCTTTAACCTAGTTTTTAACCGACTTCCAAAAAGGAGGAGGTTTTCAATTCGTTTGCATGTTCTATTTTTTGTATGTATGTTACGCGGTTACTCAGTCAATTGTGAACTGATTCAAATGATTAGGTATTTTGTACATTGGTACAGTACATTTCCGAGGTCTCATTATAATTTCATCGAGATCTGATTAGTATCTCCAGAGATATGGAGATAAATACCTAAAACTTAGACTAAACTTAGAATAAAACTTAGAAATTTAAATTTAAATCGTGGCATTTGAAGTTTTTAGAAGCGGCATCTTATTTTTGTATTTAAAATGTATACCTACTTACATATTATTTTGCTGAAAGATTAAACCAGAAGTTTTTTTTAATAGAACTATATACCTACTTCTTTATAATGTTCATTCATTTATTCTGTCAACCCAGTCGATTGACATTGTAGCTATCTCGCTTACTCAATAATCTGTGGTAGCAGGTATGGTTGATTAAAGTTTTTATGTTTGAATCCCCAAATGGATAAATAACCTCAAATTAAGAATATGGCTACAAAATAAAGAGTGAAACACAATGTAAACTGAAATCCAATATCAATATGACCTAAAAGAATATAACTAAATAAATATGGGGACATCATTCACACAATATAGGACCTAACTAAAATGGCATGTTGCAAAGGAGGATGCACACTTGAATTGAACACTTTGTCCGATGTGGTCGCAGAGTACAAGGTACAAGGATATATAATCAGTTTGTTGCTCTTTGTGGGTTTCTTGGCATACATATTATATCGATGTCATCATCCTCGACGTGCTCTTATCTCCAGGTAAATAAATGGCATTAATTCTATATATCAAAATCTATTTCAGCTGTTTTTCTCGTACCTTTAGTCGAATTATCTCAACTTACGTTTTTAGCGAGTCCATCGCTTTTCACGTGATATCAAGACGATACTCGTTTACTACTTCTACATAACATAATATCCACATAATTCGATTAAAAGTACGTCAAAAGAAGCCGGTGTATAACTTAAATAGTTTATATTTAATAGGTTAGTCAAAAAAAGCATATGTTAGGGGCGTAGCTACAGCAGACCTTGATTTTTTGTAAAAACAAATTTTGCTCTAGAAGTATTTTCCAGGAAGGAAACGGGGGAATACGTTTGTATGCAAAAGTGCACCCCGCGTTCCCTCTTAATATGTGCGCTTACAGAGAGGCGGAGCGTAGTAAACGTAGCGTGTGATAAAAGACAAAATATATATGGGCAACGTTTAGGATCACGCCATGAATGCAGCCTTAGTGTCTGCACGAGACTATTTATGTACCTTTTGTGTTCCGCTGTTTTAGCCATAGCAGCTATTTCTATTATAAGTGCCACATACTGCCACATAGATAAATGTGAGCGAATTCTATTTATTAATTAGTCATTGTATTTCCAGCCCATTTAGAGGCTGAAATTTAACCGATGACATTACGCAACGCGTCTGAGTCACACCGTGAAGAATAAGCATACTATTTAAATTAATCAACACCTTTAAGAGGTGACGCAGGATTTCAAGGTATACCTACAAATATGTACATATGGGTGATATCTGGGAAACGTTCATGGTTCCGCGGCGTGATTTGACATTTATAAACTGCACCCAGATATTAAACATGGCTCGGCTTACATTCATACACTGCATTCATATGAGCTCCGTACTGTTCACCAATTATCCCTTGTACTATACAATCATATATATTGTCACTCACACATTCACATTCATCAATCTACTTTAGCTTACTGACAGCGGCAATAATAAGATTAAGTTCAATAAGAAGTTCCTATCGGGTAAAAAGCTTATCATTTCACGTATAGTGTGAGCAACTTATTGTTGTTCGTATTGAAGTTACATAACTGTATAGTTATGAACGTTGATGTCTCTGTACACTATTATTAATTTTTCGAGGATGGATAATCGAATATTGGATAATCTTGTAACTTACTAGTACCTCTATAATCTCGCAACTTTCTAATAAGTAAATTGGTGAAAGTATCTCTAAAAGTTTATGTTAAAATTTAAGGTTTCATTAATTAGAAAAAAAAGAAATAAAACAAAATCCTAATTGTGGAAATGATCTGAAAATTTAATATCGAATTTCAATTTCACCTTATTTAATTTATTTAGATAAAACTGAAAGAAACTAATCTAAGAATTAAAACTACGATTACAAAATATTCACAAATTCAGTTCAGTGATAAACTTCATACTTCAAGTTGATTTCATCCTGCGTTTTCTTTTAGGTTGCTTTTGAAGTATGCATCTTTGGCTACTTGGAAAAGTTTGGCGCTATTCTTATCGCCTGTTTCTCTGACCATCGCGGAGAGGGCGGAGTCAGGGTCTGACAGCAAGATGTAAGGGTGGTCGAACTCAGTGACTTCACCGAAACTCATGACCAACACACGATCTGAATCCATTATAGTGTTAAGTCGATGAGCGATAGTTAACACCGTGCACTGGGCAAACTCTCGCTGGATCGTCTGCTGGATGAAATTGTCCGTCCTGAGGAAATAAGACATTATAAAACTTCCATCTCTATTGAGCATTCTATAACTGAAGTAATATAAATAAAAATAAATAACTGAAGAAATTGAGGATTAGAAGCGATCTTGCAAATTTAAACGTACGTCTACCACAACGGGCGTTTAATCTGAACTCTTAACATTTATTTCGCTTTGTATGCTACGGTTTAGTATTCGACGTGTAGTCCACAACAATGCTCGAAACTCAGATACGTGACGTCATTAATACAAGCGAAGCTGGGTCAAATAATTCGCCCACGTAACTGTAGTAATTAAACTAATTAGTAAGGAAATGAAGATAATGTAGCTACACAAAGCTCTGTGCGTAGTAATACGCTACAATAGCAGCTACGCAGTTTCTCAAATGTAAGCCGCATATACCTTTGTAACGCCTACCGGTTGATTTAACGCAATTTGCCTAGGCCTATTCTGTTATATCATGTGGGGTCTTGTTTATAGAACATTTTACTAATGTAAATACTGACTGTGGGTCGACGTTGGCAGTCGCCTCGTCCATGATGAGGATCTTATTGGAGCGCAGTATTGCTCGTGCGAGGCACATCAGCTGACGTTGTCCGATAGAGAAGTTGGAGCCTCCTTCCGTCACTTTAAAATCTAGAGACGGCACGGCTGATTTCATGTCCACCTATCAAAAACAACCATTTAAAAATATACTGATTGAATGGCAATAGAGTTTTTATTTTAAGGATTTTTTTACGATGAGCAGTGTATTAAAAGTATCAAATAATCTCTCAGAGCATCGAAACGATAACAAAAAAGAAATACTTTCAACCAGGGTTGCAAATTTCACAAAATTTCACAACTTTTTTTAACGATAGACAAGCACTTGAGCACTATCGCACGGGATATAAACTGACCATAGTGATGATGAGGCATGCTGCCTTATGATTGAATTTGATAGGGATTGAAATGAACGAAATGACAGAGATGGAGCTATACAGTTTGCATAGCTGCATCCCCGTCATTTATTTTGTTTATTCAATAATCAACTGTCAAAGTAGATCGTGAGGGGGCTGATACGGAATCGTATTTGTCTGAGAATTAAAGATAGTAGCCGGATGAGGCGCTTGACATCTGATTTTAATTCAATACTTATGTAAGTAGTGTAATTATCCAAATTTTGCCGAAATTCGGCGAACCGACTGCCGAAGAAGTGTATCGGAGGATGGTTTATCAGTGTTGAAATATGTCAGTAATTATATTTCATAACGTTAAAATAGGATACCGATGCAACAAGACGATTATCTATTTGCAGAAATTTTAAGAAAATTGACAAATCCACAATGAAACAAAAATGTCTACATTCAGAAAAATAGTTCACACTTACCTGTTCGAGAGCCCTCCACAGTTCGACGTCACTGTACACGTCGAAAGGATCCAAATTGTATCTGATTGTAGCCGAGAATAGCACTGGCTCTTGAGGTATGATCGATATTCTCGACCTCAAGCCCTGTGGATTGTTTTCATTTGAATTGAAAATGGGTTGAACTGATTTTCTCTTATTTTATTCAAACTTTGCGAAATATGGCTAATTACTTATGTTTTGGGTTACAGAAAGTATTTCTATATAGAGATTATTTTTTTGGCTTATAATACCGTGACTTCTAACCCAGCGGTCGCAGGTTGAAATACTATCCATGTATCTGTTCTATATATATTCATGGGTGCTCGTCGTCAGGTGGTAGGAACATTTTATCAATATTCCGCCTGACTTGCTACCAAAAGTAAGCTTAGCACCATCAAAAAGAAAATCTGCTGCCAAAACCTTTGAGTATTCCGGCAGCACAGCCCTTGAGAGCGTGTTTACCATCCTCGACCACATCAGCGCTTACCTCCAGGCGAGATATTCATCAAACGCTAGCCTATCATATATAAAAAATAACATTTTACTTTATAATACATAGAGAAACGGCTGCTATTAAAATTTTACTAGAATATAAGAGAGACGTTGATTTCAAAAACGCAAAAGAAAAGGAAAAGGCATTTAAACTGATGAAAATACCAACCTGTCTGGCTACAAGAGATGTGTCTAATCCATCAATAGATATGAGGCCGTCGATGTAAGCGAATCTAAACATAGCTGATATCAGAGACGACTTGCCCGCTCCCGTCCTGCCCACGATACCAACCTGTAAGTAAAACTGTTTTAGAACAATGCTTTTTGTTTTATCACAACTTGGAAATCTACTCAAGAGTTTGAGGTAAAGAGCGTAGGTAAAAAACACATCTTATTCTGACCCCAGACTAAAGATCAACGATTGTTTAACACACGTGTGTTTTAAAATTTTCACAATACAATGTGAGCAATATAGACAGGCATTTTAAAGGAAGCTATTTACATAGATAATATGAGCTAATGCCTGAAATGAATTAATCATAAGTTATATGTAGTCCCTTATTCTTATAAATCTGTTCCACGGACATTCTTGTGAACTACCTTCGTGCTCATAAGTTGCATTAACAAACACATTCTAATTACCATCTTAAACAATAAATAGATATAATAATAACCAGATTGCTCAATGCGAATTTTGGTATTTTTGAAACGATCTAAAAACTATTATTTTGGTGCTGTTCTAGTTTTGCATAATTTTATTAAAAACAAATTTGTTTTTGAGAATCGTAATATAGATCTCAAGTACATACCTTCCATCCACTTTCGATTTCAATATTTAAATTCTTGAGCACGGGCGCCTCGTTGGGCACGTATCGCAGGTAAACATTCTGGAACACGATTCTTCCTTCAGCGGGCCAGGTCGCCTGTACCTCCACCTCTGTGGATCAACAATCTTAATCGATCATCTTCAATATCATATACATACTTAATATTACCAATTCTAGTACAAAGGTTATCTAGTATCTATGCAAAGCTAGTTTTTTATTGTCAAGAATATCGCCAGTTACTCATACCACCGACTACATTATATGATTTAGAACTAGGTAGGTACGCATTATTAAGTATTATATAAAGCTTTTCACCCAGGCATTCCTAAAACCAAGCCAATCGAGGTTAAAAATTCTGATTCAAGATTATGCTACATAATAGAAATAATATTTACACAATGCCATCATGTAGTTATAGGAATGGTGACAAATTGGCCTCGTAAATGGTCCGTGATTGATATGAATAACCACAGGTCAAACAAGAAACTTATTCGATTTTGTTTCTCTATTATAGTTAGGCCTCAATTGTGGTTATATATGTAGTAAAATAAATAAATTACCGATTTGCTCAAAACAAAGCTGCAAATCACATAAATTAAGATTAACAGTAAATTAAGCAGTTTAACAGGGTTTTAGGGTAAAATTGCATAAACACATTCAATTAAGAACATTTGATATAAGTACTACTATAACTCCGATACTGCATAGCCAACTTGATGAATAAACCATCGCCAATAAAAAATGGTGGCTATAGGAACATAAAAAAGATTAAATTTTTCAACCCGATGAATTGTTGAAGCGCAATAACAGGAGCTCCGGGCAGCCAGACTTTTCGGCTGCACGATAATAAAATAGCTGATGGAAAAATTTGTTCGCGCGAAATAGTAAATGGATTAATATCGGCTTTGTTGATGTTGCAAAGTTTTAACTGAAATTAAATCTCTTAATCACATACCTATAGTTTTATTAGTCCACTTTGGGCAATTCATTGTCTGTTATTAAAGCGGGAAATTATAATATTTTTCAATGTAAGTAATATTTGCCACATTAAAATGCAATCCATTCGTTTCGTTGTATCGGTACTTGTACTAATATTTATTCTGTGGTATCGGTAGGGTCGTACTGCAGCTGAATTGGTACAGCACCTGGGCATGCTCCCCGGGAGGCGCGGGTCCCGCTGGTAGGTTGAAGTTTTGAATTGTTTATACTTAACAATGTACAGTATCGGTCATAACTGGAGTAGCAGTCTCAAAAAGCAATAGCATGACAGCAAAATATACACATACGACCTTCTTCTATTAGACGTTTCGAAAGTAACATAATGAAAGAGAAAGATAGAAGAGATAGAAAGACCCATATATCGCACTCTTTCATTATGAACCCATTAGAAAGAGCGCATGTATTAATTAGTAGAATAGCTAGACCAGTTTTGCTTCTTTTATCAGTTTTACAAATAATGAGGATAGATTTGAAACAAAATGCATTGATGGCATAAATGTATGAAGATAACATTGTTGGTTGGTGAACTTCGGTGGTGGTTGAAGTTTGGTTAATATAACTTAAAAAATCAAAATGCAAGCAAATACAATTATTAAAGCCGGTGAATATTGAGGCATTGTATAGAAATGGACTAAATAAATTATAATATCTCAAATGTACAGTGAAAGCGGCATAAGTGTAAGTTATAGCTGAGTGATAAGTGTTGAGAAATCGTAGTTGTGAAAGTTAATTGTTAATAAAGTGTGTTAATAAGATTTGGTGTTTTCAGACGGATTTTATACGCCATTATGGAATGTTGGCAATGCCCGCGCACTCCATAGGCATATTATTATCTTTTCTATGCCATTGGGTTTAATAATGCAAAGGTGAGAAGCGTGAGACGAGAGATGTCCTAAGCAGCTGTAGCACAGATTATATAACAGTTACTTGGCTGTAGTCTCCCTGGATCTAGTTTGGGGAAAATTTACGTGACAGACATAATATGTGCGAATATAGTAGATTACGAAGACTTCTTGGTTGAATACTCAAAGCCTTCTTATCTGTATCGAAAACAATAGAAGTCACACGAAATATTAATTTAAAAGTATATAAAAACTAGACGATGTGCTGGCTGTGATAATTTGTAATAAGTAATTGTGTAAGTTATGATTATATAGGGTTAAGCTTCAATCCTCTTTTCCTAGAGAAAATGAATACTTAAGCTTATAACCTTAAATAATCAATAGGTAAGGTAAGAGCAATTCCTAGATGCAACCAAAAAAGTGTTATTTTGTCAAAGTAGAAAATTGTCTATGAAGACGGTTTCAATTTAATATAATATTAAATAAAAATAGTAGTTTATGATATTTCGATACGTTGTAAATCAGTTTTTTTTTAAAACATTATTGCTGTGTTTCTTCTAAGTTATACAAATAAATATTTCCTCAAAAACTATTATATATTAAGATAACATCACCGTGCTATTTATTTTATTTCACATAATATAACATAGATCACCAATTTACCTGTATTAGCGAAGGAGATTCGAATTCGGGCCTCCTGCTTCCTTATCAGTTCACCTTACCGCTCGACCAAGATGCTATTAATGACTCATTTGAATTTAAGCATCCGTTACGAGTAAGCTACGCTACTCGACGTTATGTTAACTCAGCAAAAAGAAAACGCGTATACAGTGGAATATTGTTATCTTCATTTGATGTTTACCAAATGTATCTGACGCTACGTTTCACCTTTTTATTCGTCTGTGGTCTGGCTAAGCATGCCATCTATGCCGTACTTACGTGTTATTGTTTGCGTTGGAACATTCGACAGAAATATCGTGCAGGCTACTATGAACATTGAGGTGCTACTGGACTATTGTCCCTCGATAGTACAATAATGTAGGTAGGTTTAAACATCAATGAGTTTTTTAACAGACTTCAAAAAATGGAGGAGGTTTCTCAATTCGACCGTATATTTATATGAACTCGTATTTTATGTGTGTTCGCGGATAACTTTGTCGTTAATGAACCGGTTTTGATTATTCTTTTTTTTTTGTTGGAAACGAGATACCTATACCAAGGGTGGCACCTATTGTAATTTCATCGAGATCTAATAAGTATATTCAGAGATATGTCGATAAACATCTCAAGCGCCGTTCAGACTACGCATTGTATGCCGCTATATAGTATAACATGATACGGCAACAAGCTATACTATATAGCATGGCGTTCACACTACGCGATATCATCGCAAGCAAGTATGGCATATGGCAAACTCAGTTGACATTTTATAGAGCGTGCCATCTAATTTCACAAATGAGTCCCACCACCATTCTCATCTACCCGCACAAAACGTTTCGCTTTATCTTTTATTAGACGTTGTCACGTCAAAAAAAATTGGAAATCCCCCAAATTTGGGGAGAATTCCCCAATCTGGCAAGTGCGCGATATAGCACAGCATATCGCTCAATTTCATAGCTCATTAATACTCTGCAACCCAATAATATATATTATAGCTAAATGTGAACGTGTTCATAGTAAATGTATGGTGGTATATTGTTGCGCTATGAACTATATGCATCGACGTCATAATTGTTATGACGTCGATGACTATATGCTATTAAGCTACATATTATAGCGTAGTCTGAACAGCGTTTCAAACTTGCAACTGAAACTGACTCGCGCGGCATGGAAGTCAGTTGTTTTAGTTTTTAAACTGAAACTGAATTATTTAAAAAACAAGCTTAAGCTTACTAGCAATGTTGTTTGCACATTTCTAGTAGTCTTGTTAACTCCTTCAACTAAGCTAAATATGCTTGTGTAGAAGTTTGAGAAGAATACCCAATCTTCATATCTTCTAGAGTTTAATATTAACTTTAATGATAGAATGGAAAATACTTGCGTGCGTTTTTGCTGTAAATTATGTCTTCCAATTAGAGAAATAATAAACTCTTTGTTCAAGAAGACAGCAAGTATAAGAATTCCTATCAAAATAGTTAGCAGTTAACGTGTCATTTCTTCACCTACATTTGTGCTATGGCCGACGCTTTGCCCGTGGGACTTGGCGTAGTTAGATTACGCCCGTAACTGCTCCGTGAGTCTAATTCCTAACATTCGACATACCATGCCAATGTTTAGGAAAGACGAACCGGGACAGTTACGCTGTTTTAGGCAAAAGTCAGTGAATAAACTGGAAACTATAGTTTCATCATCTGGTTTCTCTATGTTGCTCTGGTATCAATAAAAATATCTGTTATTCATATTTTTTTTTTCCAGGTTGTTTTCCGAATAAAGGTGTTTTAGATTTTTGTTAACGTGTAAAATAATACTACTAAAAATAAACATTTTTAGTAGTTTCTGATTATAAAATAATTCAAGATCGTTTAAAAAACTAAAAGAACCGACTTCAAATGCCGCACTAGTCAATTACAGTACCAAGTTTTATTTTACACCGAACTGGGTAACTTGAGCATTATCTCACCTGATGGTAAGTGAAGATGCGATCGATAATGGATCGCACTTACCCAGAAGATACCTATTCACTTGCGATTTGAAGACCCCCATATTGTACTTAACTGAAAACACTTAGGCAGGGCATTCCATTCCCTGGCGGTTTGTATGATGAACGAAGATGGTAAAAATGAGGTGCTTATCTCCATATTTTTGGCTGTATACTCAAAGATATTGTTAGAGATACTTATCGGATCTCGAAAAAATTTAAATGGGACCACCTGGAAAGTATAGACTTTCAAAAAAAAGAAGAATTTTCCTAATCAGTCTAGGTGTCTTTAGTTATCGGTGAAAATACATAAAAAAGGAGAACCTCCACCTTTTTAATGTCGATTCATAATTTATTTTTACTAGTGTTTTAGTCTCAATCAACGAAAGTAACTTGAATATGGATCTGCGAATCAATCAAATCAATTATCAGAAATCTATATACTAACTAACTTATCGAACGGATAAGCGACTGAAACTGTTACTAAATCTTTGATATACACTTTATAAATTAATTTTGCCCAAAAGTTAGACACACTATCAACCAAAAAAATAAAGCTTACAACGCTGCGGTATATGGTGGCGGATATGTTATCGCATATGAAAAGTTGTATGTACCTAGGACCACTTTTGTATCCGTGTACTTACGTCCTTGCAACAGGTTCTTCTCAGTCTCAATTCTGGTATACTCTAACACGCGCTCAACACTGGTGAGTTGCGCTAGGAACTCCACCAACATCCTGGCTCCATGCTGCAGCATAGTGGTCATTGTGTTAGTCTGTGTTACTGCTAGACCCACGCTGCCTACTGCGATGGCATTACCTGCAAAATTAAAACAACTTTAGAAATAATTTTGTTCGAATTCTAGCAATGATGCATATTATGGTATTTTATTGGAAATAAGATAACGGGGTGACAGTTTTAAAAAATCACCGAAATCAAGCACATGTCTTTTGTAGGACATAAGTTAAGGTCTTTTAAAAAATGCAAAAATTGAAAATGAAAAAAATACATTTATTTAATCCTGTAACATGCTCATTAATGAAGCGAAATTAGCGGTTTTGTTTTATATTGTAACACCACTAAATGTAAGCCGCGTCGGGTCGCGTCGCGTCGCGGTGTGAGCTGACCTTAATGTGCATGATAATAGTTTTATTGAATACCCAACTATAACAGTTCTCGTAACGTACGACTATTCACTTGTATTTGCTTATTGTTATTTTTAAACAACAGCTTATTTTAATAAAACTCAATTAGTTTAACGTTTTCACATCCCTTACATCAATACTATATATAATAGATTGCAAAACCGTTAGGTACTCGAAAGCGGGTTTTGCAATTACTTTGAACGTTGGTATAACGATGTTTTTATGAGGTAGTAATAGCATATTATTATATACGCTTCGAATTCGACGAATGGGCGCCCAACGTGGGGTATACTTTACTTCGCATGTAAATTTAACTAAAATTGATAAAAATATTCTATTTAATAAAGTATGGGTTACAGACATTCTATAATTATATTGACGTTTAGAATAAGTTTGCAGTTTCCTAAATATAGGTCAGTCAATTATTGCATTCCAAATGTTTAGTAGTAGTTTCTTGTTTTTAGGGTTCCGTAGTCCTGACAAGGAACCCTTATAGTTTCGTCATGTCCGTCTGTCTGTCCGAGTCTTTGCTAAGAGACCGTTAATACTAGAAAGCTGTAATTTTGTGGGAGTATGTAAATAAATAACGCCGACAAAGTGCTAAAATAAAATTTTGAAATATATTTTTTTTAGGGTAGCTCCCCTATATGAGAAGTGGGGATGATTTTTTTTTCATCGTCTACCCCATCATGTGGGGTATCATTGAATAGGTCTTTTAAAATGATTTAAGGGTTGCTAGTACCATTTTTCGATTGAATGCTCCATTTACGAAATATTAATCTTTAAAGTGCAAATTTTTGTTTCAGTAGGGCGTCCCCCCCCCCCTCTATAAGCTAAACTGCTAGCTTGAAAAATCTGGAAAAAATCGTGATAATAGCGCATTTCATCAACTTTATAGGAAAATTATAGTGGTTAAGATAGCTTTATTAGTTTAGCAGTAATAGTCGTTGAACTTGGGTGTTGGATAATTTTGTACCAAATACAAAATCCTTAGAATAAATCCTTTAAAGTGACAAAGACGGAGTATCTAGTTGCTTGTTTATAACGGGTAAAGACTTGCATTGAGTAACAGGCTACTACGGAACCCTACACTGCGCGTGGCCCGACACGCACTTGGCCGGTTATTTTTTTTAATAGCTTGATCAAATTTCTGATATTGCTTGCACGATCTTGGATAATTTCAATTAATTGTAGATTCATGTATCATATTCTTTGTGTGCATCATAATCGTCTACCTTCTTATAATCTTCATAAATGTTCATGTTATGGTACAATTCATATTTCCAAAAAAAACTTACCGAAATCGATGTAAATAAACACAAATATTACAATGCTGAGGTAGATTAAGCACATAGTGTCGAGGTAGAAGCCGAACGTACATCCTCCGCCGAGAAAGCCATTCCAAGCCGATGTATGTAGATCCTATAACAAAATTTATATTTGAAACAAAGTCTTTAGTATTCTACTCGTATGTGGGGGTCTTGTCACTCACGGCAGTTTCATCGCTAGCTTCTAGCGTCTGTATGTGTCTTAATCCTACACGTGATTCCTCGGTAGTGGTTTATGGGTGACTACTGGTGGTAGACTACGGCCGTGGTTCGAACCACCCAGTGAACAATACATAGAAGCAGTTTGCCGAGATCCGGCAAGATGTTCGGTGCTATTATAGCTAGCGGTGGGCGCTTTTAATCGGAAATAGCTTTTTAAAACGTTATCCAAAAGAAGCGCCGAAGCGCGCTTCCAAAATGAAGCCGTCTACGCTTTAAAACATTTTTCGTACTACTATATTCGACCATAAAATTACCTTATTCCTACAGCTGCTATACGGCACATTATAAACATTCTTTATTAAATTGATATAACAATCTTATTGCTATGCACATAAGACTCAATATCGGTAGGATCGGTTACAGTTTACAGTATTATACGACTAAAACAAATGCAATTTGATTTCGTTGAGGCAGACTGACAATGAGTACAATGACCGGTTTTTGATTTGTTAGTATTATTTCAAAAGAAACGCAACGATATTCATTTCAGACAGTCCTAAGCCTGTTGATAAATACGAAGGGAAGTTCATTGATTTATAGTAATTTGCATTGTATTTAGTAAATTTTTTTTATATATCCTAACACTGTCCTAGTAAAGCCATAAAACATAAAAACAGTAACTTACGTTACGTCATTACATTACTATTTCAAATAAGCCCCCGTTTTATTACGTTACGTTACGATACTTACTACGATCTTCACAACAATAGTGACTTGCACTGTTTATAGTTTTAAAAAGCCGTTAAGCGTAAAGCTTTTTTAAAGCTGGCTTTTTAAAAAAAGCGCAACGTTGAAGCGTGTTGTCAATTTAAAGCCGTTTATCACATCTCTAATTATAGCCAGCTTTGTATAGGTTGGTATAGTTAAATTATGTGGATTGGACTAAAGTCAGTTGTCCTGCACCTCGTCTCACTACCGTCGTCCATTTCCAGATAATTAAGATTATGTATAAGACCGCATTGTCACTTAACATCGGGTAAGATATGGTGGTCAAAGGCTTGTTAGTTCGAAATAAAACCTAAATATTAATAATAATATAATATTATTATACATATGTAGACTTAAGAGAGCTGAACCTTTTTTGTGTCCCTAGGGATTCGAAGTGTGCTTTTTAATTATAATTTTAAATTCATTGATGCAGTTATATTGTATGTGACGTTTTCATTTTACGAATAACCAATTTTAGCGTTGAAGAGATCGTAGATATAATTCTCATATATGGTAAATGCAGAAGTACCGGTAGTGCAGTTTTTCGACTGTACGCCGGGAGATTCTGGCAAAGAAGACAGTAAACGTAGCACGTGTCATTGTAAGAGCAATTACCAGACTGTGAAAAAATAATATACCGGTTCCTGTTAATACTGGTGGGCCACGCCTTAGTATATCTGTAGTACCTAGAAGAACGGATTCATTTTGCTGAAGAGCCTGGCATAAGAAGAGAAGGACGGTTGTTAGATATTAGTCATACAGCCGCCTACAAAACTTTAAGCGCAAGAAGAAATGAAATTTTGAATCATAAAAAAAATTAAATGCGTGCCCAGCAACTCTCCGGCAAGCATAAGTAGTGCTTGTACTCTAGTGCGTATATTTATGAATTAACCATCATCGCTTGCATCAAATCAATAGCTACCTACCGATGGAAGACACCTTGAGCTACGTCGTATTTAATCAAGTGTACATGTCGCAGGCAGATAAATTAGCCGTTCAATTAAACGCCAAGCCAATTGACTAAACAGTGCCGTTCAACTTAATTCCTGAATGATATCCAGCCGTAGCGTATGTTACAACATTTAATAAATTGGCTGGCTTATGCTTAGGCCAGTCATATAATGTCTTAGTCTGACACTAAGACAGCACACTAGGAACCAAGGCTTGGAAACCGGGTTAAAATTTCGGTTTGGGCGTAAGTACAAATGAACTTTTTATTTTGGTTTTCGTTCGTTCTATAAACCGCTATTGAACGATATTGTGCAAAGAACTTTTTGATAAAGGTTTCGTTGAATAAACCGGTTTAGAACGGTTTTAGCTTGGTCAGCGACCACTTTTCAATTTACAGCCGTGTGTGCACTGGAGGCAAGCAAACAACGATTTAGTAATTCTAAATCACATATTGAAAGCAGCGGTCGGTCATAAAAAGTATACATATATGGCAAGCAAACTTAGAAAAGTTCGAGAACATGTTTTTTTTATCGCCCGTGCCAAATGCAAGTAAGTACGCGTGAGCCTCTCGCGAATGAACCAGTTTATAGAGGTTTTTAGAGGTTTTTGAAGGAAATAATTAAAAAACCGGTTCATTCCGTATTTAAACCGGTTATACATAAACCGGTTTCTAGCCCTGCTTCGAGCGAAATAATTGATGAAAACCGGTTTAAACCTTTAAGAAACGGTTAAGCATAAACCGGTTTCAAGCCTTGCTAGGAACAGTGACCACTGTTCCATTGAATTAAATTAAAATTTCTGTTTAATTGAATGGTTAATTAAGCTATCTGCCTGCGACATATACATTTTATAAAGTTTAATTAACTCATAAAACATTTTACATGAAATGTATCTAAGACTTTAAATAAGATATACCACGGTGTAATCCTATTTTAACTTTATAAATTTATTAAACAAAACAAATGGAAAACACTATAAACGCGTAACAGCGTTAAATATGTCGGGGCAATCTATTCTGAAAACTAAATTTCCCTACGTGCCTTCGTAATTAAAGTATAGATTGAACGTCCTATTTCGACATACCTGATGCATATCAAATTCCTCCACAAGCCGTTCCTGTGCACTGCACGACCGGATCGTAGCGATGCCGTTTAATGAAGAGCTCACGATGCTGAATACAGGACTTTTAGCTAAATAAAATAACAAGAAAAAGAAATTTGAAATTCAAGCTTACGGTAAAGGTCCTCATCTTCATAGAATAGAATAGAATAGAATAGAATAGAATAGAATAGAATAGAATAGAATAGAATAGAATAGAATAGAGTAGACTAGAATAGAGTAGAATAGAATAGAATAGAATAGAATAGAATAGAATAGAATAGAATAGAATAGAATAGAATAGAATAGAATAGAATAGAATAGAATAGAATAGAATAGAATAGAATAGAATAGAATAGAATAGAATAGAATAGAATAGAATAGAATAGAATAGAATAGAATAGAATAGAATAGAATAGAATAGAATAGAATAGAATAGAATAGAATAGAATAGAATAGAATAGAATAGAATAGAATAGAATAGAATAGAATAGAATAGAATAGAATAGAATAGAATAGAATAGAATAGAATAGAATAGAATAGAATAGAATAGAATAGAATAGAATAGAATAGAATAGAATAGAATAGAATAGAATAGAATAGAATAGAATAGAATAGAATAGAATAGAATAGAATAGAATAGAATAGAATAGAATAGAATAGAATAGAATAGAATAGAATAGAATAGAATAGAATAGAATAGAATAGAATAGAATAGAATAGAATAGAATAGAATAGAATAGAATAGAATAGAATAGAATAGAATAGAATAGAATAGAATAGAATAGAATAGAATAGAATAGAATAGAATAGAATAGAATAGAATAGAATAGAATAGAATAGAATAGAATAGAATAGAATAGAATAGAATAGAATAGAATAGAATAGAATAGAATAGAATAGAATAGAATAGAATAGAATAGAATAGAATAGAATAGAATAGAATAGAATAGAATAGAATAGAATAGAATAGAATAGAATAGAATAGAATAGAATAGAATAGAATAGAATAGAATAGAATAGAATAGAATAGAATAGAATAGAATAGAATAGAATAGAATAGAATAGAATAGAATAGAATAGAATAGAATAGAATAGAATAGAATAGAATAGAATAGAATAGAATAGAATAGAATAGAATAGAATAGAATAGAATAGAATAGAATAGAATAGAATAGAATAGAATAGAATAGAATAGAATAGAATAGAATAGAATAGAATAGAATAGAATAGAATAGAATAGAATAGAATAGAATAGAATAGAATAGAATAGAATAGAATAGAATAGAATAGAATAGAATAGAATAGAATAGAATAGAATAGAATAGAATAGAATAGAATAGAATAGAATAGAATAGAATAGAATAGAATAGAATAGAATAGAATAGAATAGAATAGAATAGAATAGAATAGAATAGAATAGAATAGAATAGAATAGAATAGAATAGAATAGAATAGAATAGAATAGAATAGAATAGAATAGAATAGAATAGAATAGAATAGAATAGAATAGAATAGAATAGAATAGAATAGAATAGAATAGAATAGAATAGAATAGAATAGAATAGAATAGAATAGAATAGAATAGAATAGAATAGAATAGAATAGAATAGAATAGAATAGAATAGAATAGAATAGAATAGAATAGAATAGAATAGAATAGAATAGAATAGAATAGAATAGAATAGAATAGAATAGAATAGAATAGAATAGAATAGAATAGAATAGAATAGAATAGAATAGAATAGAATAGAATAGAATAGAATAGAATAGAATAGAATAGAATAGAATAGAATAGAATAGAATAGAATAGAATAGAATAGAATAGAATAGAATAGAATAGAATAGAATAGAATAGAATAGAATAGAATAGAATAGAATAGAATAGAATAGAATAGAATAGAATAGAATAGAATAGAATAGAATAGAATAGAATAGAATAGAATAGAATAGAATAGAATAGAATAGAATAGAATAGAATAGAATAGAATAGAATAGAATAGAATAGAATAGAATAGAATAGAATAGAATAGAATAGAATAGAATAGAATAGAATAGAATAGAATAGAATAGAATAGAATAGAATAGAATAGAATAGAATAGAATAGAATAGAATAGAATAGAATAGAATAGAATAGAATAGAATAGAATAGAATAGAATAGAATAGAATAGAATAGAATAGAATAGAATAGAATAGAATAGAATAGAATAGAATAGAATAGAATAGAATAGAATAGAATAGAATAGAATAGAATAGAATAGAATAGAATAGAATAGAATAGAATAGAATAGAATAGAATAGAATAGAATAGAATAGAATAGAATAGAATAACTCTTTATTGAACACCATTTAGAAAAAATTAAAAAACTTAAGTAAACATTCACAAATAAGTGTTACAAAAGGCGGTCTTATCGCTGAGAGCGATCTCTTCCAGACAACCTTTGGGTAATGAGGATTTGTTTAATGAACATGGCGGGGTAAATATGGTGTTAAATACCTTAACTAAAATAAATAAGCAAATACATAAACACTACACTGCAGATACATATAATACATAAATAATATATTTATCAATAAACAATACATATACTATATAAATAAATATAACAAGGAGAGAGAACAAAAAATCAGTAGGTAGCAATTTAATCTTACGATAGATAGTGAGCTTTGACACGTTCTTTGAATGTAGTAATGGTCTGGCAACGTCTTACTTCAACTGGTAGCGCATTCCAGAGCCTTACAGCTTGTACTGCGAACGATTTATCGTAGAACAAGCTATGATGACTAGGCATCAACAATGTATGAGTCTCTAAAGACCGTAAAGAGAGAGAATTCGAAGTGTGTAGGAATTGGAAGAGGTCTTTAAGGTAGGGAGGAGAAGTAGGATTAAACAAAATATTAAACAGGAGGGTAAGGATATGAGCATTGCAGCGAAGGCGGATGGGTAGCCATTTTAGCTTTGAACGGAATTCGGAGACGTGGTCATATTTGCGTAGGCCAAATATGAACCTAATCGCAAAATTTTGGAGTCGTTCGAGCTTGTTTAGCTGTTCCTCAGTGATGTCTAGATAGGCGGCGTCGGCTTAATCAAGAATAGGAAGAAGAAGAGACTGTGCAAGCGCAGTTTTAGTGCTAGTTAATGCTAATAGTTATGCTAGTTAATCTTCGCAGTGCACCCGCGGCTGCAAACATTTTGTTACTGACAGCAGTCAGTCAACTGAGGACCCCAAGACATGTGCTGATCGAATAATACTCCCAGGTTCTTGACAGTTTCACTGTAAGGGATGGTCACCCCATTAAAAACGACATGCGGTAGAATGCTTCGATTGGTTTTTGACACAGTTCTAGAACAGTCCACTATAAGGACTTGCGTTTTATCCGGGTTAATTTTCAGACCATGGGATTCGCTCCACTCAGATATACAGCGTAAGTCGGCATTTACACGTTCTACAGCAGTTGCTATTTGATTCAGGGGCGCGTGACAGTAAATTTGGAGATCGTCTGCATAGAGGTGGTAGGAAGAAGAGATATGTTGAGATATGGAGTTAATAAAAATGGCAAATAGGAGAGGAGATAAAACACCGCCCTGCGGTACGCCGACAGTCGCGTCGCACCATGAAGAGAAAATCTCTTCAACGCGGACGCGCTGACGACGACCAGATAGGTAACTATGAAACCAGTCAATCACCGATGGAGATATGTTAATAGAGCGAAGAATTGCAAGAAGAATGTCGCAGTCAACGGTATTGAAGGCGTTGCTAAAATCGAGTAGCGTCAGCACAGTTAACTGCCCATTTTCCATAGCTAAACGGATATCATCAGTAATTTTGACGAGTGCAGTGACTGTGCTGTGACCTGGACGGAAGCCGGATTGAAAAGGATTGAGGAGTTGATTAGAGACAAGAAAGGAATGTAGTTGATGATGGATGAGGCGTTCAAGTACTTTAGAGAGGAAGGGGAGAATGGATATCGGACGGTATTCAGAAAAGGTCTTTGGGTTAGGTTTTTTAGGTAGGGGTATAATTTGAGCTTCCTTCCATATTGAAGGAAAGGTGCTACTGGATATGGAAAAATTAAGGATATGGCAAAGGGTAGGGAGGATGACATCGATCAAAGGGATTAGCATGTTCCTACTAATACCGTCAAATCCGACTGCGTTAGAAGATATGGCAAGAATACTCTTCTTAACATCACAAGCGGTAAATTCACTAAAGAAAAATTGCGGGTGGTCAGGAGTCAGAAGAGTAGAAAGATGATGCAAAGTTGCAGTTTTATTGCTGTCCATAATAGTCGGCGGCGAAGTGAAATGCTGATTGAGAGAATTAATGTCTAGGCTATGAGGTAAAGTACTATTTTGACGAGATTTACCGACTCCAAGAGACCTTAGAAATTTCCACACTTTAGCAGAATCATTATTATCAACAGATTTGTGAATATGGCGGCGTTGTGCATCCCTGCACACTCTATTGCAGCGATTCCGAGACCTGGCATACCTATCTTTGTTGGCTTTACTAGGATTGTTCTTATAGCTAGATTTAGCAACAGACTTTTTATGCATGAGGATTTTAATATCATCGCAGAGCCATGGTGCAGGTAGTTGTTTAATTTTGATTCGCCGTAATGGTGCATGCTTGTCGTAAAGTTGAGTGATGATAGAATTAAAAATTGCAACTTGATTATCAACGGACTCAGCCTCTACGACGTCAGACCAGTCAATTTTTTCAGCGTCTGCGATGAAATCTTCCTGGTTCATGCCACTAAAGTTACGCTGAAGAATAATAGTTGGTTTGGGCTTAGGAGGTCGTACTTTGTAGGAGAGATAGATTAGGTCATGATACGAAAAAGCATCAGCTGACAGCTGACCGTGCTTCTCAACATGCGATAAAGAAGATACAATAATTAGATCTAGCAGTGAAGGGACAGAATTAGGAAAGTGATGCGTAGCGCTAAAAGGAAGAGAGAACAAATTACAAGAGTTAATGATAGACATGAGACGAGATGAACGAAAATCATTTTTTAAAAAGCAGGTATTAAAATCACCCATAATTATTGAGTGAGCATAGGAGGGTAATAGATTTTCTAATATATTTTCAAAGGAAGAGAAATAGTTAATGTGTAAAGAAGGGCTATAGTAGACTCCGAGAAACATTTTAGTGTGTGATAGAAGAACTTCAATGAATAGATGCTCACCGGCGTTAGCGGGGGATGGTTGTGCCGATACACTAATTACAGAAAAGGAGATATGTGCACGCAAATAGATGGCTACGCCACCGCCACCACGCCCGGTTCGATCATTCCGTATGAGACGAAAGCCAGGTAAAGGATAGAGAATGGAATTTCATATGTGTATGACAACAAAACACACTAGCCTAAATTCGTTTTTTGTAACATTTACCTTTAATTACCTTATAGTAGTACATCCCGGTTTCGTCATCAGACTAGAATAATATGATATTGTCACTAAACTTACTCAATTTGTGGTTGAAAAATTTTAAGCAAATGTTCAATAGGTCGATAATAATAACCCTTGCGAACATTGCAAGTTGTATCAAAGTTAATAAAAATAAAGCCGAATTAAAGTTCTACTCGTATCACAGTTCTTTGTGTTTTGCAGTGCGAAGCAGCAAGCAGTGCTTTAAAGCAAAACTAATAAACCGTTTACATATATAATAATTTACGTCGATCAGCCGCTGGCTGGCTATCCAAACGGCAGAAATCAACCTAGTTTACTTTCTATATAATTAGTTTGCCATGTGGTAAGTAAAGATTCACTGCTCTCTGGGTCCTGCATATATCGATTATGGTTAATGAAAAGTGATTTACTTACTCGTGCCTTCCAATCTTTTAATGCTCTGAGCAGTTTTCAAGTAAATTTTGACAAAGAAGAAAAACAGCACAAGAAGAACGGCAGACGGTATCAGGGTCCAGTAAAGAGCTACCGCGTTGAGCACTAAGATCGCACCAAGTGTTCCGTAGATTTGAAACACGTCGAGCAATGTTCGTGGCAAGATCTCATCTAACGCTCCCATGTCCTTTGTAAAACGATTGAGGATACGACCTGGAAAGAAAAATTAATAAAACTACACTAACTTTTATCAAACACTGTACCATAATTTAAAAAATATAATGGTTAACATATGGATATTATAGGATATATAAGGATAATATATGGTTATAATTACAACCATCAAAATATGTGAATACAATGACAAAAATGTCTGAACGAACCAACAATGACAATCTGGGACAACCATCAAAATTCAAAATATTAAAATACACGTAAAATACCTACGCGATAATTCGAGTAATGTGGATATATTATGTTGTCGATTCAAAACCTTTAATTTAATGCGTGCTCTAAATTTCAAAAACAGAGTCTACCCTACCGTAGGTACCGAAGGGACGAACGTCAAATGTTTGACAGGAAAGTAAGTAGAACATTTAAATAGGAAAAATAAAATTTTTGTTTTTACTATCTTCCTCGCAATTTTACCAAATTTTCTCACCGTTTAAACCTTCCCTTGACTACGACAAACATTTCAAAATCAAAATCAGCTAAATCGGCCCAGTCGTATTCGAGTTTTAGCGAGACTAACGAACAGCAATTGATTTTTATATATAAAGAAGATAAAGAAGATTTCAACGTCACCTTTTACATTTTGAATAATAATTCTCAAAGAACGTTATATTGAATGGACCGTGAAAGCGTTCAAAACAAAACTCACACACCTGGAGCGGCGGAAAACAAAGCAAAAAACAAACGGCTGCTCTCCGGTACATCTGGGGGAAATATTACATCCGTTTGTTGACATTCGCTGGATATAAAAACATATTTCCCTTTAATATCGCCATTCCCGAGCATCAAAACATGAGCTCTGAGTGGCCGAATTAAAACCTTTGACCTTTATTTCCTTTTTGTTTTGTTTTGATGGTAAGTGGTTAGAAAAGTTTCGGGGCTTGCGGGTAGAATGAGTATAGACTTAGTTAACTGTAACAAAATTGTATAATAATTTATGTAGAATTTTACCTTATAAGATGGTTTATTACCCATAAATGATCTTATGTGGTAATTTACGATGCGTGATCTTCGTGATCGGGTTTTTTAGGGCACCTTTTCTAGCCCTTTCCCCGAATGAGCGAGGGAAGCAGTGCCTCTCTAAACAGAGCTGCTTCGTCGCAGGGGGTGCTGCCGAGTCGCACTGTTACCCCGGGGCAGTGCAGAAGCGACCACTCTCCCCAAGCCGCCTTTGTGCAGACGTCAGACAGAACTCAAAAGCATCAATTCGAGCCCCTCTACATTTGCCCATCGCCAAAGGGCTTCTATCTCTGAATCCGGAAAGCAGAAACGGTCATATACGCAGGAACTATTAAAGTGCATAAGTGTGCGCGCTTACACAGATGCACTCTCTCGTCCTTGCTCTCCTGACCTCAATGGAACAGAAACCTGCTACAATTGGAGAAGAACTGAATGCAGTCAGTGTCTAGCCGACGGTATATCGCCACTCCTACCGCCGCCTTTGGCTTTCCACAATGCCTTGCTACTTCGCCGGATCCAGAGTCAGAATGTTGTGTTTGCTAAAATATGACTTGCAGCTATCTGTAGACTGTTAACCAAACATAGCCCTTATACAACGCTTTTGAGCTTTGAATGCGGTTTGATTTTTAGTAGAGTTACCCCAAAATATAACCCCATATCGGAGAACCGAATCTGCTAATCCATGATAGGCTGTAATTAAAGCGTGCGTACTTACAATAGGCGCTATCTTAAATAGAGCATACGCAGTGCTGCTTAATTTTTAGGGTTCCGTACCCAAAGGGTAAAACGGGACCCTATTACTAAGACTCCGCTGTCCGTCTGTCTGTCTGTCTGTCTGTCTGTCTGTCTGTCTGTCTGTCTGTCTGTCTGTGTGTCCGTCTGTCACCTGGCTGTATCTCATGAACCGTGATAGTTAGACAGTTGAAATTTTCACAGATGATGTATTTCTGTTGCCGCTATAACAACAAATACTAAAAACAGAATAAAGTTAATAATAATAGAGGGTCCCCATACAAGCAACGTGTTTTTTTCGGCATTTCAATGTTACGCCATCTATGATCGCTTAGTTAGGTAAACGTCGCATAGATGGCGTTTTATTAAAATGTCGATCCCTAACCTTTGTTAGACGTAGATGGCGGTATAAGAAATAAATTGCTGGCGAAAAATGATAGTGGTATTTTTTGCTCGATCTTATAAAATACTGTAGTGTGGTACGGAACCCTACGAGTGCGACTCCGACTTGCACTTGGCCAGTTTATTTGCATAGTTCTGTTATGTGTGCCTTCCAATTGAGTTGTCTATCGATAGTCAAACTTAAAAATGTTGTAGTCTCTACTTCACAAATTTACGTTGCGTCATAGTAAACATTTATAGTATTTCTACGTGTTCTTTGAGCGAAATGCATAATTTGGGTTTTGCTTAGATTAATTTTGAGATTATTGTTGTCTAACCGTTTTACAATTGAAGCCAAAGTATAATTTATATCATTCTTGTAAAGCTCGTTATTATTGCAATAGTGTTATTATGAAGTCTGTCTTACCCGAGGAGCTTGTATCGAAGAACCGCATGATGCCCTTGATCATAGTAGAAAACATGGAGTTGTGTAGATTGCTAGAAGCCGACACGCACATCCCGACGAATGGAATCACTCGCACGTTGGTGATGATGATGCAGACCACCACGAGACAACCGTGGATGATGAGGTACTGGCCAGTCGTGAACTGACCTACCAATACGTCCAGACCCGTCTCTGTTGACAATTAGACCATTTAGTCAATTTGAATTGTGCACATTTAGTAGTAGTATATTCTAGTAGGTAACAATGTGGTTTGCGTGATGGTACTGCTCAGTTTAGTGCCCGCATGACTAGTTATCACCCTTAAATTCTGTCATCAAAAATCTAATGTATTCCGACAGCTCTGCTGTTTTGAGAACCAGTTTCCGTACTAGGCTTAGCGTGCTAGTAACCTTGACCACAGCGTTATTTACTAACAGGTAAGATAGTGGTCAAACGATAACCTTTATTAAAAAAATATAATATGTTTCTATTAAAATAAATTATAAATAAAAATAAATATTTAGCTGAATAACAGCTGAACCTGTAGCATTTTTATGCCATTGTAAGCAATTTGAGGGCCCAGTGGTGTAGTGGGAGAATGGTCGGCTTTGAAGCCAGAGGTAACGAGGCACCCTGGTGAAGGAAAAACATCGTTAAGAAACCCCCAACCCCCGCATGGTGGTAGGACACTATTTAATGTCCGCTTGGCTCGCTACCACCCTCAAGTTTAAAAATCTGTCTCCAATACATCTAATGTGTTCCGGCAGTTATCCTTAAGAGCCAGTTCCCATTATAGGCCTAGGTACTATCATCCTCAACCGCATCCTCACTTACCAACAGGTCAGATAGTGGTCAAACGCTAGCCTAAATATATATAATAAAATCACAATTTCGACTTTCGTATTTTTAATTATTGAAGCTAATAAAGTTGCTTCAAAAACCTTATACGTAGTTTTTAAAGTATTTTCATTAGATATCTATATAAGAATCTTTATATACTTATATTTTTTATATATCTTTATATACTGAATGACTGACTGGCTTAGAGACCACGCACAGCCTAAACCACTGGTCGTAGAGACTTGAAATTTGGAGGGTATATTTGTCTTAGTGAGGGAAAAATAAGACTTTCCGAAATTCACCCCCGAAAGTGATGAAACGGGGGTTCAAAGTTTGTATGGAGCAACAAGATTAGATTGACTTTTTTATTCGAAACTTCACAAAAGTACTTCTTTATATATAAATAAAAAATATTTGTTTCAAATTTTTTCGAAATTGCACCCCTAAGAGGGTGAAATGGGGTAACAAAGCCTGAAAATTAATATTTAACGGATTGGGCTGAATTTTGCCATGCAGATAGTTATTATTTGATTATTATGACGTAGGTATCCGTTAAGGAAGGATTTTACCAAATTCAGCCCTCAGGAGGATGAAACGGGGGTTCAAAGTTTGTATGACGAAACAAGATTAGATTGTATTTTAATCAAACCCTATCACTAGTACTGCTATAAATAAAATGGAATTACGTGTTTCAGGCTTTTTCGATTCCACTCCTAAGAGTGTGGGGTAACAAGGTCTGAATATCAATATTGTATAATAATACTGAAGACGAATTATTACAACTACATACAGACTCTTTCGTAAGGATGTGACTACACATATTAAAACAGTAATTTAGAAGGGCGGGTGATGTTATCGTAGTCGATCTCTACATTCAATACTTTAAATAAGTACTTCTATAAATAAATGAGTGAATAAGTGGTGCAGGGTTTTTAAAAATTCTACCCCTAAGAGGGTGAAATGGGGTAATATAATCTAAAAATTAATATGGTTTTTCGGGCTTATAAAAATAAATTCCTATTTCCCTTAGTCATGCGATAACTTGAAAGCGGGTGGACCGATTTTTTAACCGACTTCAAAAAAAGGAGGAGGTTTCTCAATTCGACCGTTTTTTTTTTTTTTTTTTTTTATGTTTCTTCGCGGATAACTTTGTCGTTTATGAACCGATTTCGATTATTCTTTTTTTGTTCGAAAGGAGATATCCCAAGTGTGGTACCATGGTAATTTTATTGAGGTATGATAAGTATCTCCAGAGATATTGAGATAAACATCTCAAAATTGGTACTGAAAATGAATAGCGCGGCATTGAAGTCGGTTGTTTTTTAGTTTTTAAACGATATTATTTATGTGTATTTATGGTAGAAAGGTTTTTGCGAAAGAAAAGTTCTAAGCGGGCGAAGCCGCGGGGCACTTCTAGTAATTTTATAATTTGCTAGAATATAATGTAATATTCTAGCACAGAAATCTGCAACACAGCTACCTAGTAATTTACATTTCAATAACATAATAAAAATGATAAGTAAATAATTCTTTGTTCATTTTTGACAAAACAACAGTGATTGTGTTAAAAAGTATTTTGTTAGTGTTTAGAAGAGTAGTCGAAGAAGTCTTTAGAATGTATTATCTAGAGATTTATCATTACGTACAATATAATTACCTTCGTATACATATTAACGTTATCTGTTCTACTTAAATAATCAAAATTGTTATCTTAATCCAAAACTCACCTATTTCGGCGCCTTGTAATTGTTCTTCGTACAATGCCATTTGATTTGACCTTAAATAAATTAAAATTAATAATTAAGATAGTTGAAAACCTTAAACAACCGACTTCCATGCCCCGCGAGTTAGTTTCAGTAGCAAGTTTGAGACGTTTATCGCCATATCTCTGGAGATGAAATTACAATGGGACTACCTCGGAAATGTACTGATTATAAAAATAATCATTCAAATCGGTTGTGAATTGACGGGGTAATCGCGTAACATACATACAAAAAAATACATACAGACGAATTTAAAACCTCCTTCCTTTTGGAAATCGGTTGAAAACATATTAATATATATTATTTACAAATGAGCTTTGTATAATACAGACTGTCGTCATCATGTGTACTAAAAAGTTCTGATGATAACAAGAAATACATACATACATACAATCACGCCTTTTCCCCGTTGGGGTAGGCAGATACGAGTACTACTTCTTGCCACATTTACATACTAGTATATTACGATACGTGTGACTTAAGTAGTCGATTATTTAAGTCACGGAAAAGCGTGCGTAAAATGCGGGTTTAGGTCATACTGTGCTATAAATTTACATTACATACGATCATTGCAAATTAAATAAAAGTTAGAAATAATTGTAACAACCAAGTATTTTGTGGGTAGATCATGGATTAATCCTTCTTTCGACGGTTTTCGTTTGGACCATATAAAACTAGACACTATGTACTTATATTTAAATTCCTAGTAGCCTTAAGTAGGTGCTTTATATAATAATAAAGCATAAAGCTGTGTGTATATTTTAGAAAAAAATGGTAAACCATAAAACCTTAAGAGCCGAGATAGCTCATTGTAAAACTACGGCTCAACGTTACTTTTATTTATGTCTCTATTTTGCGCATGCATAAAGTAGGACTTATAGATAGATATCTATAAGCTGATAGATATCTATAAGTGCCTATCCAATTGACGTAACTGTCGTTAACGTATTAATAAACTTGGTTTATTTAACTGTTAAGGTACGACCAACCGCGGCGTCCTGTGTGCGCGATCTAGGCGGCGATCAGATAGCGCAGTAGTATTTACACCGACTGGTTCACACCAAACGCGATCTACAGCGATCAGAAAACAAAATAGAAATTCAGATCGCGAACGCGCATTCGGACGCAGGACGCCGCGTACCTTTCGTACCTTTACATGATTTTGAAACAAAGATCAAGAATCTTACCAATAACTAATCCAGTAATCAGCGCCGGCAGCGGACGTAGTTGCCAGCACCACAAGTCCACAGGTAAAGAGGATAAAGCAAATGCTTCCTCCAGCCCGGAAGTAGGAAGCGATCACATTCCACCGCAGGTTGCCCGATTGTCTCTCCTCCTCTGCCATCTTCTGAGCCTCGAATTGTGGCTCTTCTTCATCATTCACGCTGGATTGCAGACGCAATAGTGGTGGCTTTCCGCCTTCCTTTTTCGTTTCTGAGCTCTAACGATAATGAATAATAATAAGGAATAATTTTTTAATCCATCTTCCTTACAGGCTTAAGACATTAAATGCTTAAGAAAAATAATTAAAACCCGAATGCGGAAATATACTGACGACATGTGTACTAAAATAGTGTTTTTATGAATATTTTATCACCATTCTTCACAAACAATTACAAAGCCTATCACGCAGGGTACAAAGCTGACCTTACGACACCTTGCAAATTAAAATATGGCCGTTACCGTCAAGGTAGTATATATATTTATTTATATATATATACTTGTAGTCATTTAAGCTACACGTGGTCTGATAAAAACATACATACATAATTATAAGACCATTAGCCTTCTTTTTGGAAGTCTGGTAAAAATGTACTGCTGTTAGTGGGTACGCGCCTTTTTTGAGACGGGCTGGATTGCTTTGCCTACATTTTTTTTAAATGTTAGTAATAATATAAGTAAGGTTTCTAGGCAAAGCAAGACGCGAAAAATATACCATAATATTTAATAATATACAGGCAGAGCTGATGTTTGTGCGTTTGTCATGTTATGAAGTTTACTTATATTTAGACAAGACTATGTCTGTTAGGTCAGCTAGTAGTAGAGCTCGAGTTTCGAATTGTGGCAGCTCAGAATTGTTTTTATATTTAAAAATAAATCACACGTCAAAAAGCTGACTGTTATAATAAGCTCTAATAATAGTTAGCAACACATTGGTGGCTTATAAATGTAATGCTTCATCATGACAAACTAATAAATAACATTTATTAGTTTGTCATGATGATGCAGTAGGACAAGTAGACAAGTAGGTAATTATCATGCTACCGTCTTATCTCTACATTATTGTTATTATCTGAAAAGGAATTAACATATCGAGGGAAATAATTTAAATATTCAAACAATTTTATGAGTTCAGTATCCCTCCCTGTCTCTCCCTCTGTACGCTTAAATCTTTTAAACTACCCAACGGATTTTAATGCGGTTTTCATCTATAGATAGAGTGATTAATGAGAAAGGTTTTTAAGTAAAGAGGATTAAACGCGGGAAAAGCTGCGGGATGCAGCTAGCAGTATATTATACAAACATGAATCCATATTTCCCTTGGTCACGATTTGCCTCATTATTTTTTGTTGTGTTTGTGATTGTTGGGAAAAAAGTTTGAAATAAATGAATATACCTTTTGACGCGGGTGAAGCCGCTGGGCACAGCAAAATATAACATAAAATTAGCCTGTAGTAAGTGTACAGTCTTTAAAAATAAATTTTAAATAAATCGCAATGGTTATAGCATCGACGTCATGACCTCGAAGCCGGCCGACCCGCCGGCACAACCCGCCGACACATCCTGGCGGCCGATGATAACTTGTCGGCGGGCTAGTTATAGAGTAGAGTAGAGAATATATAGACTACTAGCAGCCCGCCCCGGCTTCGCACGGGTAGAACATATATGCCTACAAAATTTGCATCAGTTTGTTGCATCAAATATAAAATATTAACATATTTAACAATCATCGTCATATTTCAACCAATTTACACAAAACCTTAACGAATTATGCACCTAAACCTTCCTCATAAACACTCTGGCTACTGGTGAAAACCGCATGATAATCCGTTCAGTAGCTATTGAGATTATTGCGAACAGACAGACAGACGCAGTGATGGACTTTGTTTTATAATACTTAAGTAGTGATATTAGACGGCCCTTTGGCGTAAAGGATAGTTACCCTGATTCTGACCCGACGGTAGTTGGTTCTAATCCTAGCTATATACATACCAATGAAAGTTTTATGTGCATTCATGAATCATGGGTTTTCGTACAGAGGTAGTGGGATCATGGAATCAAAATCAATCAAATCATGGGATCAAAGAAGGGGTATTATACGTTTAACGTGTGTATCTGTGTCTGTCTGTAGCATCTTAGCACCCAACCGGATGAACCGATTTTGATTTTATTATTGATTTTTTTTTGTTTGATAGATGCCTACATCGAGAGTGGTCTTAGCTTTGTTTCATGAAAATTCGTTGAATCGTTATAAAACTATTAGCTTTTTTCTAGTTAATTGCGCCATGAAATCAACTTTCATAGGTCTGATCAATTCGAAAATCTTCTTCTTCAACGATATTGTAAGAACAAGGAAGCATTGACCTGATGCTGGAACATATCCTGTACTCTAAAGAATACTCAAATCTACACCAACTTACACCTCAGATTTTAAATGTCGTGTTTAGAGTCATTGGAATGCTTTTATTGAAAAGATTATACAAAGATCAGTCGAGGTGGTTTAAATATAGATCATAACTATATTATACAATAGAATTTTATGCAGTTTAAATATATTATTATACTATATTGACTTCAAATTGATTGTGATCGGTGGGGATCTACAGCATCGCTAAGCCTATAATAATATTTTCTGAGTAACTATGACCTAATCTGTGGTTTCGCTGCAGATATTTTATTAATTTAGCGATGCGTGTATGTGAAATCCGTGATATCTTCTAGAGTTTTCATTTGAATTATATACTGTAAAGGACAATTTTAATCTATAATATGTGGCCAAGCTAATTAACGTAATTATTTGGATAAGGATTAATACTATATACTTGAAAATAGCCTTGGAAATTATGTAATATTTTTTAACAAATAATTAAAGCTTAAAATGGTTACTGTGAGTCAACCTTAGGAGATAGACATATACTGTCGCGTACTTTTTTGTAGGTCTTATTAAGTTGTACAACTCTTCCATAAAAAATATACTTCCATCTATTTTCAATTGAGCAGCGTTCGTAAGGAACGTGTTTTTTCGACCGTTTTTTAGTCGACTTAGGTTGCAGATTAGGTCTCCACGAATGTACCTTTGATTTAAACGGGATAATATATAGCCTATTTTCATTCCGAAAGTCCATTCTATATATTAATCAAAGAATTTTTTAAATCGGTCCAGTAGTTTTTGAGCCAAATCATTACAAACATACAAAAATACAAATGTTCTCTCTTTATAATATTAGTATAGATAAACTAGCCCGCCGACAAGTTCTAAGACTTGAGTTGCCGACATGGGTGTAATGCGCTTAGATACACTTTATATAATATAATAAATATATAACTAGCTGTGCCCCGCGGCTTCACCCGCGTTATAAAGTATCCTATAGACTAATCCATAATACTGGCTATCCCTGTGCAAAAGTTCAGTTAAATCGGTGCAGCCTTTTGACCGTTAAGAAGTCCCAAACAAACGAACAAATAAACAAACTGATTTTCTCATTTATAATATTTATAATATTGGTGTTGATTTGTCAATGTTTCATGTAAATTGGAGGAAATATGACGATGATTGTCGAAGACGTTAACTCATACTCGACGCAAAAAGAATGCAGAAATGCAAGACGCAAAAATGCAGGCCTATAGGCCTGCATTTTTGCATAAGCTTTTATATATATATTTCTTATAAGACGGGTCGCTAGTAGACCTTTAAAAGAGGAATATCTCACCATTCGTTGTTTTGTTATATCTCAAAGGGATTAGGCAGCATTTTCGATGAAAGCTCTCAGGTGGCTTGATTTTTTCCGACACTTCCAACAATTATCATTATATTGAACTAATTCGCATAAAACCGTGACAAATTATAAATGTAATCCTTCCTCATGAATCACTCTATCTATTAGTGGAAACGTCATAAAAATCCGTTCAGATTTTTTTGAGATTATCGCGAACAGACAGACGCGTCGGGGGACTTTGTTTTATAATATGTAGTGATATGCACTTACGTTTCTAACTAGTTAGCTATAGTAACGACATTTGTATGATATAAAATGTGTGTTCCAACTACCAAAAAAGTAAAATACTATATACTAGAAGGCTTTCGTGCCTGAAATACAGTTTAGTTACTAGTTCAGGAGCCAAAGGTCACTCTTAATAATGTAATTAGGTAAATTATAATATTCATATAATTTACACGATTAAGTACTATTGTTATCTACTTATCTTACAAAGTGTGTCATAAAATTATTTATTATTATTATATAATTACTAGCTGACCCGGCAAACGTTGTTTTGCCATATAAATAAATGGCTATTAAAAATAAGGGTTGATCGTAGAAGGGTGAAAATTGAGGATTGTATGTATTTTTGTATGTTGTATCATAAAAAAATATAAATTAAAATTTTTTTCTAAAAAATAAAAAATAAATGTAGGGGTGGACTACCCCTAACATTTAGGGGGATGAAAAATAGATGTTAGCCGATTCTCATAGATACCGGATAAGCACAAAAAATTTCATCAAAATCGGTCAAGCCGTTTCGGAGGAGTATGGCAACGAAAACTGTGACACGAGAATTTTGTATATTAGAAAGAAGAAGAGATTATTGAACACCTTAATAAATACCTACCGGTATTATAAAACGTCATTGGAGTCAAAATACCAAAACATAAGCCAACGAATGAACACCTTGTTTACAGTATAGCTCAACTTTTAATCTCAGTTTCAGAAGCTGATTTCTGAATTAAAGTTTTAAGTAGATCTGTTGGGAGCTCGCCGTTGTTAAGAACCAATTACACTTTGATCCGATACCGGTCGTCCTGTACAGTACAATATTGCCTCGAAACTTACAGAATGGACGAGTGGATAAGATGCAGATAAGTAATATCAAATTTACTTCCTGAAGAAATATTTAAATCATATTTTATGCAAAATATTTATAATCTTGCACCTAACCCAAATATTAATCACGCCTTCCATCCATTTCTATCGGACATCCAGACGTATCAAAGTGCGCTATCGCTTTGGTAAACGTTTTCTACTCGCACAAAACGTTTTGCACTCAGAGAAAGAGCTGTTTACATAAACTGTAGTGATTTTATTAATACACCACGATATCTCTAACACAAACGTCCACGGGAGAAATTGTTATGTCAGTAATTTTTAAGCAATTTTTTAAGGGAATTTAGTTAAAATAAGGTAGATTATATTAATAAATCCACTTACCTTTACGCTAACGCTGTCACCATCTTTATCTTTATCCTTATCCTTCAAAGAAGTTAGTATCTGCGAGAACGCTTTGCCCGAAGCTGCTAACTCGTCAAAAGTTCCGATGTCATCAATCCGCCCCTAATTCATAACATAATTTTATTCATTATAAATAACAAAGTACTTATCTGATTAAAATATATTTACATAAAATACAATGTGACAAACATTGTCCAACAGTATTACCCCCGTATTCACAAACAACACTATTTTACAAGCTTTTATTTAACTTGCAATGTATGTATGTATGTATGTATGTATGTATGTATGTATGTGTGTGTGTATGTATGTTCGAGTGGAATCTTGGAAGCTAAATTAGACCCACTTTCCGATGTCCGATTGGACTCAAATTTGGTGTACTTATGTATCTTCGGTGACAATACAATAATATGGTACCATGGAGCTAGTCTGATGATGGAGACGGAAGGTGGCCACGGCATCTCTGTGATAAATCAACATAACCCCACCGAGTTTGGGTTCGATTGATTCGTCTTGAAGAGAACTTTTTACTTAGATGATATCCAGGGTCTGATGATGAAGCTGGAAGGTGGCCACGGCATCTCTGTGATAAATCAATATAACCCTACCGAGTTTCGGCTCAATTGATTCGTCTTGAAGAGAACTTTTCACCTAGATAATATCCAGGGTCTGATAATGAAACTGGAAGGTGGCGACGGCATCTCTGTGATAAATCAACGTAACTCTACCGAGTTTGGGCTCAAATGATTCGTCTTGAGGAGCACTTTACACTTAAATGATAGCCAGGATCTGATGATGAAGCTGTAAGGTGGCCATGGCATTTCTGTTATAAAGCAACATAGCCCCACCGAGTCGATTGATTTTCCTTGAAGAGCACTTTACCCATAATCACATCAAATATCCGTGGAATATTTTAAAACATCATGCCTTCTCTTAAATACGTAAGTAGTAGGTAAGTAGTCGATATCTATACCTACCCACTAAAAATTTTAAAATAAAATATAAGTAAAAAATAATTTTTAATACAAGCTTTTATCTGGGACAATGAACTAAAATGTTAAAAATAAATTCTAGTAAGTATTTGGTGAGTAGGTACTTACCTATATTTTTAAAAGCTTAAGGCACTGAAGTATAGTAATTACCTAGCCTGAAGAACGGGTAGTGCTTCAAGCTTTTAAGAATATAGGTAAGTATCTACACGCCTAATACTTACTAGAATTTATTTTTAACATTTTAGTTCATTGTCCCAGATAAAAGCTTGTTTAAAAAAATATTTTTTACTTATAATTTATTTGTGTTATTTAAAAAAAAAATGATTTTTTAGTATTATTTTCTTCACATGTGTGTTGAAAAACGTCGTATGATACATGTGTGAATTGATGATTAGGTACCATCCTCTGCTCTCTTAATGGGGTCATCCCAAGTGATGAGATCAAAAAGTAGTTTTTTTTTTCATAAATTGCTTTTTAACATGTCTAGAATACGGTACTAAAGTGATTTTTGAAAATTCGAAGTCGTTTTAAAGATACAGCAGGTAAAAAGACCTGTTCGGAGCGCTGAGTTGGCAGTTGAGGTCCGGGTCTATTGTGTACTATGTGTCTATTATATACGTTTATAGAAGTTTAGACAAGTTGCTACAGGCTTAAACAGAAATTTCTATAGGTATTACATATTTTACCGAAGTTATTTTAGTCTTGGTTGATCTTCGAAGAGTGCAACAACTACAAATTATTTTTTCTCATAATGAGTGGACGGAAAGGAAGTACGAGTGGAAATGTTCATCCTGGTCTTAGTAAAAAAAGAAATTTAGTGGAAACCGTTTTACCACCCAAATTGAAACGGCATTTACATCATTTCGCGTATTGCATTTTGGAGTTTGTTTCTGTATTCGCTGCAATTTCTAAAATGGTGATATGTAAAACTTGTAAAAGTGATGTGTCTATTTCGTAATCAAGTCTCCGTGGCTCTTAGGCTTTAACATTATTTTATCGTGTGAGTGTGAAAAACAGACAGTTATAAACTCAGTCAGGCCCATTGATCGAGAATGCATTTGAAGTTAATCGCAGGTTTGTATTTGTGATGCCATTATTAGGAGTAGGTCACGAAGGAATAAATCTTTTCTGCAGCTTCATGGACATATGTTCGGGTATTGGAAATTCAACTTATACTGCACTACTGAAAAACATTCATATTGCCACATCTTCACTGTGTGATACTTTGTGATCATTCGCTGTGACGCAAGAAAAATCTATGAATGAAGAATCAGGAAAACCACAGGATGAATTGATTGTGTCAGGTGACGGTACCTACTTGGAAGAAAAGAGGCTTTTCATCTCTATTTGGAGTTTCTACATTGATTGGAAAGTACACTGGGAAAGTTTTAGATGTCATGGTTATGAGTAGTTTTTGAGGTGCATGTAATTTGTGGAAAAGTAAAGAAAAAACGGATCCTTTAGAGTACGAAATTTGGTATGAAACGCATGTAGATGAATGCACCATAAACCATTCTGGAAGTTCCGGTAAAATGGAAATAAGTGCCATCACGAAAATGTTTTAGAGGTCTATTGAAAAATATGGCGTAAAGTACATACATCGGCGATGGTGGCAGTAAAACTTACAAGGGGATCCTAGATGCTAAACAGTATGGAGATACTCTAATAACAAAAAAAGAATGTGTGGGCCACGTAGAAAAGAGAATGAGAGCACGACTTCGGGCTGTTAAAAAGGATAAAACAAATAAAGGAATCGGTGGAAAAGGACCAGGTAAACTTACTGATAAAGTTGTTCAAGAAACAACGAAATTCTACGGATTCGCTATTCGACGTCATCCAGATTCGCTTGAAGATATGATAAAGATAACGAAGATAAAGATATTTATTTCAAAAATTTGACATTTACATTGTACATTTTACTTAAATGATTTCATTTCAATTCAATTCATGTTACATTCAATAATAAATTATAAATTAATTAATTGCCTACGTAAGTTAATAAATTCAAAATTCGAAATAATATTATAATTTGGACATTTATATTTACAAACCAGTAGCAATTAGTAGTTAAACTGATTATAGGTTTTGCAATCTTAATGAATAATAGAAGAATCAAAAATATAATAAATAGCTTCAATCATTGTTAACAGACATTGTACAGTTAACCAATTGGGCTCCAAACTAGGCTAGGCCTGTATATTGGGTGGCTATTTATTTCCTGACAATCGTTGGACTGAGGACGATGATGGTCACTACGATATGAAAAAGGAAGTTTGGGCAACGTATTATCACAAATGTTCTTCAGATGAAAACCCTCAACATCAATTTTGTCCAGAAGGCGAAAACAGTTGGTGTAAATGGCGTAAGGCAGAAGCTAAGAATGAGCTCGACCAATTTCATCACGATAAACCACCTCTAATACCAGAAGTACAAAGTTTTCGAAGATTTATCGAAAGACGAATTATTGATTCGTTGTTTAGGAGCAGAGACACAAAACAATAACGAGTCTTTTAATTCGTTGATTTGGACTTTTGCTCCTAAGCATCTTCATTCTGGTCCCAAGATTGTTGAAATTGCTAGCTACTTATCAGTTATCATCTTTAATGAAGGTTTGGAAGGTGTTTTAAAATTAATGTCGGTTATGGGATGCCCCATTGGCCGCGAAGCCCATACGTATGTTGAGAAACGTGATGAAAAGCGAATCTCACGTTCTGAGCGGCGCGTAAGTGATGAACAAGCCAGGAGTGACTCAAGAGCTGAACAATCTGCTTTAAAAGAGTTTCAAGAGGAAGAGGAATACTCTATGGACCAGGCATCGCCGATTGAGGGTAAGATTTTCATAGTTTTAAACAGACTTGAAACTTTAAATGCGTTTTTCTCAAAACTATGTTTTTCAAACTATCCTCCATCGTATCTAAAAAACGGCTTGACCGAATGAATTGCATATTATAGGGCACACTCAACACATGTAAACGCATGGAATGAACAATTATCAATTGAAAAATTCCAAAACTTCGATTTTTTTATAGCAAAAAACAAAAAAAAACCCGTAGAATTCGCAACTTTTATTTCAAATGTCTACCAAAAGTCCAATGTTATGTATATTCATTTAATAATAGTCCATTCCGTGCATTTAGGCTTACAGATTAAAACGCAGTTTTTTTTTTGTTTCAGATAAGCCAATCAGCCGGAATCGTCGAGGAAGTGCGAGCTCATTTTTTCGATGCGGGAGTGTTCAGAACTCTGTAACTCAAGTTCTACACAATATTTTTAGCTGTAAATTTATGTTTATATTGTCGAAATATATGATAATAAATGATAATAAACTTAAAGCTCTACCTATTTACTGGTCGTAGAAAAAAAATCCTAAAAAATCCCTAAAAAACAGGCCGTCACATGGGATGACTCCTGACCCTCACCAAAGGCTCGGGTCTCAATGGCGCCTCAGCGGTAATCACCAAAATTACACACTTGTACCATAATGTACTAATACAATTATTTTTTATTTATTTATGGTAAGCCAATAGTTTCAATTAAAACTCAATAATTGACAGTATATAAACCATAAAACCAATTAAAGGCTCACACGTATTACGTTGGCATACCTCATTTAATACAATGATAATATCAGCTGCCTTCAAGAAGTGTATCTGATGAGTGACAAGGATCCGAGTCTTGCCGCTGAGGTATCCGCTGATGCATCCTTCGAACAACTGTCGGCCAACATTGGCGTCCACGGCCGATAGAGGGTCATCCAGTAGGTATATGTCTGCCTAGAAACATAACAAATATAATTTAGAGATACACTCATATATAATACTAGAAGTGCCCCGCGGCTTCGCCCGCGTTAAAGACTTCTTTTATTTACTTAACACTTATATTTTGTAAAAACCTTTTTATCATAAAAGACATCTTAGAAGTAAAAGCCAAATCGGTTCAAACTTTGAACCCCCGTTTCATCTCCTTTAAGGAGTGCATTTTAAAAATCCTTTCTTAGCAGATACCTACGTTATAAAACAGCCTAAACCGCTGGTCGTAGAGACTTGAAATTTGAAGGGTATATTTGTCTTAGTACTTAAGGGTGCACTAAAAAAGGATTTTCCAAAATTCACTCTTTTAGGATCCCCTAAAAGAGTGAATTTTGGAATTTGGAAATGGGGGTTCAAAGTTTATATGGAGAAACAAGATTAGATAGTATTTTCTATTTGAAACTTCACACAAGTGCTTCAGTAAAAAAATAAGTAAATACGTGTTTCAGGCTTTTTCTAAATTCCACCCCTAAAAGGGTGAAATGGGGTAACAAAGTCTGAAAACCAATATTGTTTCGTGTTGCGCTGAAATTTGGCATGCAGATAGTTATTACAACGTTAGTTCCCTCTGAGAAATGATTTTCTGAAATCCACCCCTAAAGGGATGAAATGGGGGTTCAAAGTTTGTATGGAGACACAAGATTATATATAGTTTTTTCTACTCGAAACTTCGCCCAAGTACTTCAGTAAATAAATAAGTAAACACGTGTTTCAGACTTTTCAAAATGCCACCCCTAAAAAGGTGAAGTGGGGTAACAATGTCTGAAATCAATATTGTTTCTGATTGCGCTGAAATTTGGCAAGCAGATAGTTACTTTGACGTAAGTATCCGCTAAGAAAAGATTTTTCAAATTTCACTCTTTAAGCAGATGAAACGGGGGGTTCAAAGTTTGTATGGAGAAACAACATAAGAAAGTCTTTTCTATTCGAAACTTCGCACAAGTACTTCAGTTCATAAACAAGTTGAATACGTGTTTCAGACTTTTTTGAAATGCTTCCCCTAAAAGGGTGAAGTGGGGTAACAAAGTCTGAAATCAATATTGTTTCGGATTGCGCCGAAATTTGGCATGCAGATAGTTAGTACAACGTTAGTTCCCTCTGAGAAATAATTTTCTAAAATTCACCCCTTAAGGGGATGAAATAGGGGTTCAAAGTTTGTATGAAGAAACAAGATTAGATAGTTTTTTCTATACGAAACTTTACACAAGTGCTTTTATAAATAAATAAGTAAACACGTGATTCAGACTTTTTCGAAATGCCACCTCTAAAAGGGTGCAGTGGGGTGACAAAGTCAGAAATCAATATTGTTTCGGATTGCGCTGAAATTTGGCATGCAGATAGTTTTTGATGGTTGTCCCAGGTTGTCATTGTTGGTCCGTTCAGAAATGTTTGTCATTGTATTGACATATTTTGATGGTTGACATATTCTGATGGCGCTTCCATATAATGGGTATTCCCTATTTGTGTATAAAAACGGATAAAAACAAAATAAAATCAAATAATAAAGGGGGTCCCCATACAAGAAACGAATTTGTGAGGCTTTTTATGCTCGATCTTACAAACCTTAATAGACGAAGACTTGAAATTTACTCATGGTGTGTATTGCAATAGCTGCAAGATCAAATAATAAGAACTTAATTAAATTAAAAATTAAAGGAGGTCACCATACAAGAAACGTATTATTCCCGCAAATATTGTTCAATCGGAATCCTACGTGTGCAGGTCTGACTCGCACTGGGACAGTTTTTTCTATATTCGCGGTACGAAGTTCGCCGGGTCAGCTGGTCTTATATATAAAAATCAATTGCTGTTCGTTAATCTCGCTAAAACTTGAGAACGGCTAGGCCGATTTAGCTGATTTTGGTTTCGAAATATTTGTCGTAGTCCAGAGAAGGTTTAAACGGTGAGAAAATATGGAAAAATTGCGAGAAAGATAGTAAAAACAACAATTTTATTTTCCCATATAAACTGTTCTACCAACAACGTTGCTAAATGCCACAGGCCAGTGACGGGCAGCAGCGTCACTGGTTCAAGAGCTACGTTCTGCGATCACCCAATCCGCCTGCCCAGCGTGAGGTGATTACGGGCATTTCTACCTATGGGAAGCACAACACAAAAACGACCCTCAGTTCCTGGCCAAGGCGGCGGTCATGGTAACGGCGGGGCAGGGGGTACTAAGAATCCCCGGGTTACGGCAGGCCGCCAACACCGACTGACTCTTGCTACGTACAACGGACGCACGCTACGGCTCGACGAACATCTGGCACAACTCGAAGAGGAGCTGAAGAACATAAGATGGCACATTTTGGGGTTATGTGAAGTCCGAAGAGAGGGAGAGGATACCGCAACTCTAGAGTCTGGCCATCTTATGTACTTCAGAGAGGGAGACCAACCATCCCAAGGCGGCGTCGGATTCTTGGTACACAAGATCCTCTCTGACAACGTCCTAGAAATCTCCAGTGTGTCGACAAGGGTAGCGTATCTTGTGATCAAACTCACCGAGAGGTATAGCCTCAAGGTCATCCAAGTATACGCACCGACTTCGGCACACTCGGATGATGAAGTGGAGGAAATGTAGGAGGACATTTTCAAGGCCTTGTACACCACCCAAAAGGCCCACTTCAACGTTGTCATGGGGGATCTCAACGCTAAAGTCGGAGTACAGACAAGCGGCGAATCGGTAGTAGGGCCACACGGATTTGGAAGCAGGAATCATAGGGGGCAAATGCTCGTCAACTTCCTGCAGAAAGAGAGTCTCTTTCTGATGAATTCTATTTTTCAGAAAAACTCCCGCTGGAAGTGGACGTGGCAAAGCCCCGACGCTATGACCAAAAATGAGATTGATTTCATTATGACGGACAAAAAGCGTATATTTAGAGATGTCTCAGTGATCACTAGGTTCGTAGTAGATATACTTCGCAAGCGTCCCGTCCCCAACCCCAGTCTGAAGATCTTAGAGCCACTCTTACCCGCCATTATACCGAGGATCTGCCAGAGGTCAGCCTGGACGAAATTGTGATGGCTCTCAAACAACTTAAAAATGGAAAAGCCCCCGGAGAGGATGAAATTACAACGGAGCTCTTGAAAGCTGGTGGAACTCCAACGCTTGTACAGCTGCAGCGTATATTTAATTCCGTCCTCTTTTCGGGGAGAACTCCAAAGGCGTGGAGCAAGAGTGTGGTCATTTTGTTCTTTAAAAAAGGAGACAAGACCCTCTTAAAGAACTATCGACCCATTTCACTCTTGAGTCACGTCTAGTTGTTTTCTAGAGTCATCACAAATCGTCTCGCGCGTAGACTCGACGAGTTTCAGCCCCCTGAACAGGCTGGGTTTCGAGGAGGATATGTCACCATAGACTACACACATACAGAGCGACAGGTTATACAGAAGACCGAAGAGTATAACGAGCCCCTGTGCCTTGCGTTAGTGAACTTTGAGAAAGATTTGACTCTGTAGAAACCTAGTCTGTTCTGGAGTCTCTGCAACGGTGCCAAGTTGATTGGCGATACGTCCAACTACTGAGAGGCCTGTATGACGCCGCGACTATGACCGTCCAAGTACAAAATTAGCAGACTGAACATATCCCCTTACATAGAGGAGTGAGACAAGGGGACGTTATTTCCCCCAAATTGTTCACTAACGCTCTGGAGGATATATTAAAGACGCTGAATTGGAAAGGACGGGGCATAAATATAAACGGCGAGCACCTCTCACACTTGAGGTTTGCGGACGATATCGTCATCATGGCTGAAACCGTGCAGGATTTGCAATGCATGCTGACCACCCTGGCTGATTCTTCTGCACGCATCGGCCTACGGATGAACTTGGATAAGACCAAGATCCATGTTCAACGAACATGTTGTCCCGGAACCGATTGCCCTAAACGGAGTTCCACTCGAAGTCGTTCACGAATACGTATACCTTGGGCAAATCTTGCAATTGGGTAAAAACAACTTCGAGAAGGAAGCTCGCAGAAGGATACAGCTGGGATGGGATTTGGAATTGGATGGGATATATTTGGAAAACTTCGTCGAGTCTTTGCATCGCCCATACCACAAAGCCTAAAGACGAAAGTCTTTAACGAGTGCGTCTTACCTGTTATTACTAACGGAGCCGAGACGTGGACACTGACGGTGCGATTGGTTCACCAATTTAAAGTCGCTCAGCGAGCTATGGAAAGGGCTATGCTCGGAGTATCTCTGAAGGATCGAATTCGAAACGAGGTCATCCGTCAGAGAACCAAAGTTATCGACGTAGCTCAAAGGATTAGCAAGCTAAAGTGGCAGTGGGCTGGTCACATCTGTAGTAGAACCGATAACAGTTGGGGTAGACGTGTTCTAGAGTGGAGACTACGGAGTTTAGGGCGCCCTCCAGCTAGGTGGAGCGATGATATACGCAAGCTGGCTGGCAGCGGTTGGAAACAAAGAGCTGAAGATCGAGCTCAGTGGCGTGCCATAGGTGAGGCCTATGTCCAGCAATGGACAGAAATAGGCTGATGATGATGATCTACATTACTCGGATTATCGCGTAGGTATTTAAATTTTAATATTTTGAATTTTGATGGGTGTCCCAGGTTGTCATTTTTGGTTGTTTCAGAAATGTTTTTAATTGTATTGACATATTTTGATGATGGCGCTTCCGAAAAAAATACGTTTCTTGTCCTGGGGGATCCTCTATTATTTTTAACTTTATTCTGTTTTTAGTATTTGTTGTTATAGCGGCAACAAAAATACATCATCTGTGAAAATTTCAACTGTCTAACTATCACGGTTCATGAGATACAGCCTGGTGACAGATGGACAGACAGACAGACAGACAGACAGACAGACAGACAGACAGACAGACAGACAGACAGACAGACAGACAGACAGACAGACAGACAGACAGACAGACGGACAGCGGAGTCTTAGTAATAGGGTCCCGTTCTACCCTTTGGGTACGGAACCCTAAAAACTGATAAAACAAAATAAAATTAAATAATAACTGGGGTCCCCATACAAGAAACGTTTTTTTCCAGCATTTTTTTAAAATTAGTATGTTACATATTATAGGCTAGCTTTTGACCACTACCGCACCTGTTGGTAAGTGATGATGCGGTCGAAGATGGTACGTACGCTAGGCCTAGAATGGGAACTGGCTCTCAAGGATAGCTGCCAGAACACATTAATGCTTGGCGACAGATTTTGTAACTTGAGGGTGGTAGCTGGTCAGGCGGACCCAAGATAATGTCCTACCACCACGCGGAGGTTGGGGGTTTCTTAACGATGTTTTTCCTTCACAGGAGGGCGACTGAAAAAGCGCACATACATTTTTCAATAGAAGAATCCATTGGTGCACGGCGGGGTTTGAACTCAGTACCTCTGGCATCAAAACCGACCGTATTCCCGATTACGCCACCGGGCCCTCAAAATATTAAAATCATTGTTCAATCGGAACCCTGCGTGTGCGGGTCTGACTTCCACTTGGACAGTTTATTTATATTCGCGGTACGAAGTTCGCCGGGTCAGCTAGTAATCAAGAATTATGTATTGTTCTCCAACAGGTAAAAAAACGCCGAATTATCACACACATGAAGTATAAACGGTCTTTTTAAAGAATGTTTATTAGTATTTAAATCGAATAAACTGGCCAAGTGCAAGTCGGACTCGCACTCGTAGGGTTCCGTAACACAGTAAGGATTCTACAACTACGATTTTAAAAAAATCACTAAATAATTAACTTTGTTTTTCATAGTGTTTGTATGAAAAACAAAGTTATCTTTGCGGTCGTTATATCTTAAAAACTGCTGACTGTATCTCGTTGAAACCAATTTTTGTTGTTAGTTTTTATTGAGATCTACAGCATATATTTTTTTTAGATTTTTTACTCCCATACTTTAAAAGTGAGAGGGGGAGGGGGGACACACATTTTACCACTTTAGACGCGCCTATCTTTTAAATGATTGAGTTTGAGAAAAAATGATTGTAGGAACCTCAATGTCATTTTTAAAGACCTGTCCATAGACGTATAGGTTGATAGATTTTTTTTTTGTTTCAGTTCCATGTATGGGATGCTCCCCTTAAACCTTATTATTATTTATTTTTGTATAAAAATCGGAAAGCGGTTCACAGAATACATCTGTCTACCAAGTTTCAATTATGTAGTCCTAACAGTTATGGAATAAAATGGCTGTGACATACGGACGGACAGACAGACAGACATGACGAATCTATAAGGGTTATATCTATAAGGGTTTCGTTTTTTGCCATTCGGCTACGGAACCCCCTTAAAAAAGATGCAGACTATTACAAAGACATTAACGCCAATGTATGGTTTTCTGACATAATACTTGACAAAGTGCCAGAAAATTCAGTAATTTCAGTATTTTTTAAGTAGAAGGTATTGGATGAAGTAGGTAAACAATTAAATTTGTTCAGGCATTCAAAAATCATGGTGAAATAAAAAAAATCACATACATACATGAATTCTGAAAACATTACACTCCTTATCGTGCAGCCGAATAATGAAAAGTTTGTAACAATATAGACGCGGCCTAACATTTGAAAAAATGTTCACACCCCCTGACCAATCACGGTCACTCATGGTGGTAGTGCCGTCCTTTTTACTTTCATACAATTGTGCAAGAGAGAGCGCCCTATATTAGACATTCTCGGCGAACAGAGTATAGAAATTTGTATATTTGCATCTCTTAACATCGCTATTCATGTAAAGACTGCCGGCCCTAACGAATGATATTATGACGTTATACCTTTAGGTACCTGAGAGGTACCTAAAATCCTATGATAAAAAGTCTTAGAAGTCACTAGGTATTAATTACTTCCAAGGGAGATCACTTACTAAAACTAATAAAAACATTCAAGCTCAAGAGGTAAATCTACAGCAGCAAAAAGAACCTTCATGAAACCTATGAGAAATTTAACGTACCTATATATATGTTAAGTATTTAAACGATAAAATTGCAAAGACGTTTAAGATTGTGTACTGGAGCTGAGCATTTTAATGAGCAGTCTTTTTAAAAGCCTCGTTTCGTGTTTACATATAGAGGCATATTTCAAATATTATTTGTAAACATTTTATTTACGGAACGTACTACTGCGAAGTAATTGGTGATATTTTTTAATATAAACAAGTTTTTTTAACTGGTAGCTAAAGTTCTCTTTGGGTACTCCGAATTTATTGGAGATACAATGAATGAATTATTATAATTAATGATTCATTTAGAACAAAACTTACGACTAATAACAATACATTTAGATTACGATACACAATATTTAGTCATGTGTCTCAAAAGCAATATGCAAACTGTCAAATATTCCTTTTTTGTATATATTTTGTAAGCACAGTGAATTATGGTTAAATGCAAGTTATTCATAACAATACAAATTTGTTTTATATATTTTATAAGCTAGCGTTTGACCACTGTCTCACCTGTCGGTAAGTGATGATGCGGTCGAAGGTGGTAAGCACGCTAGGCTTAGAATGGGAACTGGCTCTCAAGGATAGCTGCCGGAACACAGATGTTTTGGCGACAGATTTTATAACTTGAGGGTTGTAGCTGGCCAGGCGGACACTAGATAGTGTCCTACCACCATGCGGGGGTTGTTAGTTTATGAACGATGTTTTTCATTCACCGGAAGGCCACGGTGAAAAGCGCACATAAATTTTTCGATAGAAAAATCCATTGGTGCACAGCGGGGTTTGAACTTGGTACTTCATTCATTCATTCATTCATACCTCTGGCATCAAAGCCGACCGTTCTCCCGATTACGCCACCATGAATAAAACAATGCTATAGTTATTCGGTATAAACTCCACTTCAAATAAATCGGAACCGAAGCCGAAACTCAATAACATTTCTAGTTTGGATGTCGATGCATGACAGTAAATAAAAATCACAATAGTTTCGTATCTATTTAAATGAAACCTATAAACATTGGATTACGAAACTCGTATTTATTTTATAGTAAATATGAGCAAGATTAATAATTATTTTGATAAAATTAACCTACAAAATAATGCAATCCGCCATGATACGCTGAATACCAATCAGAACGAACGTCATGTTATAGTAACAATAATCAAATTATTATCAGAACGATAATAAAAAATAGGTGTGACACTTCTGTCACACCGAATTTACGAACGAAACGAAACGATTTATCGTGAATTTTAAATATTGTGATATTTTATATAACTTTATTTTTAAAAACAAAAATATGACATTCGTTGTACTTAATTAATATATAATTAGTATATCTGAACATTTTTCAAAACTTCTCATGATGCCTATTTAGTAACAAACAGCCTCACAAATATCTAAATAAGCCGTTTTAGTAAAAAAAAACAATTGAGATGTGTATGTTTGTTTATTATTTTTAGCGAATATATTTATTACTTATTAAAGCAAAGGAGCAAAGGAATATCTTACATTTTAAATTTAAAGAATAAAATCGGTATGGATATCAATCGATAACGAGTGAAAATAGAATATGAGGTTTGCTTTGATTATTAGGAGGTCTGTTAAATTTACATTGTCAGATCATTTGCGTTAATTTTGAAAGCCAGTCTCCAGAAACGTTTTTTTAAGAAATCGCTTCATTAGCCTACGTTTGCAGTTATAAAAACCAAGTCAGATTCTCAGGAAGAAGGTAAAGAAGGGGTATTTAACCTACATTATTCGTTAGAAAACATTTCACACACAAAGGTCCATATACCTAAATTTCTCATAAATATATTTTTAATTAACTCATACGTGTATAACTACGTTAATAAACAATAAGTCTTCTACTCAGTAGTAACACACAATCAAATCCCATGGTTCCCCCGAGTCTGTACGTTTGTAGATCAGAATAATGTGGTTCTATTCCACAGACTGGAGCAAGATTGATTGTTGGAACGTTGACCTCTCTCCTCTAGGGATATCTGTACTACCCTCATTTTGGTCAAAACTTTCGTCTTTGTGAGAAACGCGTAACATAATAGCAATTTAGCTTTGTTTCGGTAGTTATGAACTACACTACATTGTTGTGAAGTTCAAAGTGTCAAATGACACAGTTTAGAGACCGCAACGGCTTCGGCGATCGATAAAAGAACAGTCTTTATAGTGGAGCCAAATTGTCAGCCCAGTGAAATAATTAGTAATGCTTTACCGTAAAATGGAGAAAATTGGGATACATGATATGTTTATGAAAATCGACGATTCATATTGTACAAACGTTTGTAACTGTAACTGTCACTCTGTCTGTTCGTTACCAGATCATGCCTAAACGGACGATCGGATCTTACTGAAATTTAACAAGAGACTTTATAGCACGGGGATGAACATTGGCTAGTTTTTTGTGAAAATATAATCATGATTTTGACACATCGTCACCTCAGTGCTTGTTTAATATAAGTTTCAACTTGATACCTCTACGCGTTCTTGAGAAAGTGGGTCTTGACAGAAAGACAGACGGACGGACGGACAACAAAGTGATCCAATAAGGGTATTTTTTTCCTTCTAAGGAATGAAACTCTAAAAGAGCTTAGAACATTTTCAATTTTCTATAGCAGGACTGTTATTATAAGGTTGTCTGAAAGAGATTGTTTAATGAGATGAGAAGGTCGATTGTAAAACTGGATTATTGTTACCGTCTAGAAATTAAATTATTGGTTTACAATACAGAGTTGATAGTTGGGAGCTCGATGTTCCGCCTGAACTGCTAACAGAAAGTAACTTACCACCATCAAGGAGAAACCTGCTGCCATATAATCTGACGGTTTTCTGGCAGCACACAGACCTTGAGAGTCACATCGTTCACCATTCTCGACTACATCATCGCTTACCACCAGGTAGCGATCAAACGCTAGCTAACCAGATATAATAAAAGAGTTCTATTCTATAGTATATAATATGCCGTGAAGAACTAACCTCCCTATAAACAGAGCGGGCCAGATTGATCCGAGCTCGCTGGCCTCCAGACAGTGACACTCCACGCTCCCCCACTAAAGTCTGGTCGCCGTAAGGAAACTGCTTGAAGTCTTTATCTAACGCGCATACACGGCATACCTGTAATATTACTGCATTTTATAATATGCTTTACTGGAATAGAAGAGACGAAGATCAGGCTCAGTGGCGCATCTTGAGAGAAGCCTACGCCCAGCTGTGGACTGACACCGGCTGTTGATAATGATAATATGATATAAACAAATATTTCATTTAAAAGGATGTAAAATCCAACGAGATTTTTCGTTGCTTGTTGAAGAATTTCTCTACGTATTTCTGAAGATTCCTCTAGAAACTTGCTGTTTGATAATAAATAAATAATCAATTCCTTTTGTTTTTGAGCGTTTCTCTATATCACAGCTCTTTGAAGTTTGTTCCTTGAATAAAACTAAGAACGAGTTTATTTAAATCCATTAATTACCTTTGCTCTGACAAGTTTACAAACTTAGAGAACATAATATTAAAAGTGAAAAAATCTGAATAGCCAAAAGACAGTGTATCTTACCTGTTTATACTTCTCATTATCAAATGTCAAGCCAAAAAGTATGTTTTCTCTGACTGTCCCGGGGAAAAGCCACGACTCTTGGCATGCGTAAGATACTTTTCCATAAACTGAAAACGTTCCACTTAGCGTCGGCAGCTCCTTCAGTATCATTTGTAAAATTGAGGACTGAAACATAAAGCTTTTGTTGCAGATAAATTAGAAAGTTGGAACAACCGCCCCCTGTCACAAACAAAGCGGTTGCTACAGAATAAATAGGTATTGTAAATGTCTAACAATTTAAATACCGTAAGTACCTACTAAGGCTTCTGGCTATGTCATTGTCCTCGACAGACAAATTACCATTTACAATTTTTTTTGTTTTTGGCTGAGTTTGTTTATTAAATTCAATGAGTATTAGTTAAAAGGTTCACTGTCAGACGAACCAAATTTAATTTAAATAACGACCGTTCTGAATTGCATTTGATTTCGAGCACGACATATGTATCGATAGACAAAGTAACATTAACTCTTTTTGCTTTAGACTGAGTGTCTTAAAATCTTAAAATTTTAAGTCTACTTACTAGTTATGAGGTTCACCAGATGAACCTTAAATATTTCATTGAATAGCGTCGGTTTTGAACTGTAATCGTCGCCTAGCATGAAATACTATCGACATTTTATAATTGACACCAACGGAATGCGATTCTTTTGAGTGCATAGTCGGACTATATTGAGTATCCCGGGACGCAAAGGCGCCAGTGGTACAAAGTATTTCTTTATACATACAGCCGAGACGAAATAAGAGTGAGTGCCAAGAAATCCAGGTCACCAGTCACGCCAGTTCATGTTAAGGATGTACGAGTATGTAGGCTAATAGCTTCATAACGAATGCTTTACTGACAGGGAAAGAAATATTTCCAATACGAAAAACACCTTGCAATAAATTATTATTAGTATTTCAACTCAGATTTTCTGCCAGTTAAATCCATAGATACTTGCACAAGGAAAAACATTTTTGTTGCTTGTTTCGATATCGTGATTATATATTTAACTACAATGAAGAAATCACAATACAGTATACAAAAATAGACCTTTTTTTGGCTATTTATCTAGAAAAGGTTCACATAAAAAAAGGTTTCTTTTATAAAAATTCAGGCATAATGTCGTTTTGTATTTTACTTGAATTCTAAAAGGTAAATTTTAATTCTTTACTACTTTCGAACTGCGATGTAGATATATAGCGCAAATTTCCCTTACAAAATTTATATACGAATATTTTTCGTGTGCCAAGAAAACTCGGACGGTCGCCAGGCCAATCGAGTCACTTTGCCGCAACTTTGGCTGCACTAGTCTTGATAAGATTTGATAAAAATGCTTGAATCTGTAACCAAACGCATAAGCGAACCTTACCTTTCCAGAGCCTACGGCACCGATAATAGCGCAAAGTTTGCCTTTCCGCAATTTAAGTGTGATATTCTTGAGCGCCATAAATGTAGGATCCCCAGTCCAACTGGCTGACACATCGCGAAGCTGTAGTGCAGTATCATTGCCGTGGGACAGACTTCTTCGGAGCTTAGATTTTCTAGGACCGAGACCTCCTAAAACATAAAATCATCAACATTGGTCATCCTACTTCCTACTAATATTATAAATGCGAATTAAAGTATGTGTGTGTGTGTGTGTGTGTGAAAGTTTGTTACCATGTAGGTATAACCTCTTAATCGATTTTAATGGAATTTTAAAAGTAGATATGCTCTAGAATAATATATAGGCTAAATCTTATTTTCTAAAATTATCCCCTAAAGGGGTTAAATAGAGTGAGTAAGTTTCTATGGAAAATTTTATTCCATCATAATTTTATTCCTTCAGTATGATTCACTCAAAACACGGTACAAATAAACCATAAAATAATGAAACACTTTTAAAAAAATCGACTAAAGGTACGTGAATTACAGCCGGTATATATATTTATATATGTATATATATGTATAACATATATATTATAACATTAATAATGAAACACTTTTTTTTTTTTTTAATCTGGAGTAGATTAGTTTATTTAATTAGATTTAATCTGGAGTAAATAGGGGGTGTGTAAAATGAATTTTGCTTGGAAAAACCTCACAATATTTATTAATATATTGTTCCACGTATCTCCGCGACAAAAAAATCGATTTGAATTAAATTGGAAAAGTGTGGGTTCTATAATAACTCAAGGCTAATTTTATTTTTAAAAATTATCCCTTGAAGTGGTTAAAAAGGGTGATAAAATTTTTAAACATTAAAATACTACTAATATTATAAATGCGAAAGTAAGTGTGTGTGAATCTGATATTTTTCTCCGGTAGTTCACACACATCATTTTCTACGCCGGCGAAGCTGCGGGGCTCAGCTAGTAGGTGTAACACATACTTATTTAACTATTTGATTTTCCGTCACAGCAGACGTTATTAAAACCTTGTCTGACTTTTATAAGTGATAACTGGATCAGTCAAACAAGATAATCTTGCAAACATTCTTATAATGTTGTTAAATATTATGCAATGTGACTTTGACTTCCTTACTACGATGATGGACAAATTTATTTAATCAAGTATTAATTGATTATCAAAAGATACATTATCACATATATATCATGTGTAGGTACGTCATAAATAAATTTACCAACTAACCAAATGTACTAAAATAAAATAAAACAAAAGAATGATGTCAGACACTTCGTATCAGTTTTTTATCGTTAATTTTTTTGTCTATATTCTTTATTATCTCAATCGATGAAGATAATTATTTTTATATAAGAATTTCATAATTTTATTAATGCGGTAAAGTGGTACCATACAACGGCCGGTCCATCCAGTGTCGATGTTGATTTATTGTCAAGTATATACAACCGACTTCCAAAAAGGTAGAGGTTCTCTATTTGTCTGTATGGTTTTTTTTGTATGTTTGTTACCCGATTACTCCGTTTGTTGTGAACTGATTTGAATGATTTTTTTTCTTAGGTAGGGTTATAAGGTCTCATTTAAGTATTATCTAGATCTGATAAGTACCTCTAGAGATATGACCATAAACGTCTCAAACTTGTTACTGAAACTGACTTGCGCGGCATTGAGTTTTTAACCGACTTCACAAAAAAGGAGGAGGTTCTCAATTCGTCTGTATGTTTTTTTTTATCTTCAATCTTAATTATTGTTTACTATCAGTTAGATAACTAAAGTTATAACAGAGCCCAAAAGATTAGTAAGTAGAAATGGCAGTGGCTTATAGTTTTATCTCGTGTTGAACCGATAACCGACGGGTAAACGTATTCTAGAGTGGCTTGGCAAACGTTGCACGTACGCAACAGCAAACGAATGACCTCCATCCAGTACATACCAACGCAAGTTCATTGCGAACAAATAGTTAAAGTAAGCGAATACGAAAAAATATTTATATGATATAATATATCTCACCATAAGATAGGCCTATGTATAACAGAAGATAGAGGCAATTTCGCAATTTAAACATAGACTTTATTTTTTTTACAAATGACTGAATAATCCTATGGCTGCAATCTAACCTGATGGTAAGTGACGATGCAGCCAAAGGTGTAGCACGATATTGATTTTAATAATCGAATAATGATTTTACATACCATTGAGTACAGTTTTGCTGTTGAAATCTTCAGAATTTAGGTTGAAAGAGAGTGGCCTTACTGGATTCGGAGGCTCCTTAAAATCAGGGTCGGTAGCGAACTCACGGAACAATTGCCTGGAACGAGACGACTCAGACTTTCTCTTTATTAAGTCGGGTCTGTCCTCTGCACAAATAAAATAAAATAATATAAATACACGATCTAGTCGTAACCGCCACAGACTTAAATATGTTCTACGTAGTCATTACATCACATTAACAACACATATTATCATCTTAATAGTCAGTGCATTTACCTATAAACACATTTTAAAGAAAATTCGTTCAGACATTTTGTTAAGGTACCTACTAATAATACCTAAAAGTTTAAAAATCAATGGAGCTAACTAACGTCACGTAATAGTTATTTATGATACTAGTGCGGTAAGTTGGTTTTTACAAACGAGTAGACGAATGTAAGCCTGAGACGAAGTCGAGGGCTTAAAAGTTTGTAAAAAGCCATCGTACGTGAGTCATAAATTGTTTTTCAACACATTTGCGAGAAAAAAACTACAATTGCTAATAAAAGAAACATAATACGGAGGTAAATATAATTATGTTTTTCAGCGCGATAAGTCCCGTATTACAATATAATTATAAATATATCAATCGGAAAGACGAAACAATCTCGAATTTGCAAATGGCGCCATATGTAATAAAAATTAGAACTACATATTTCTTCTCATTTACTCTTTAGTATTGAAGTGAGACAAACGCATTAGGCAAAAGCTTTCCAAGGAGGTTCTAACATTCAGCTTATTTACTCTCGCATTATGAAACTTTTTCGTGCGATTCTTATGTAGATATTACAGAATTTAAAAAAAACCGTAAAGGATACGCATGGCGCCATACAACGGAGCGGTAATGTAGGTACTTAGGTGGGAGTAGGTACCTATTTTACTGCACGCACCGGTGTATGTTGCGTAATTTTTAACATTCGAACAATTTATACAGGCTTCGTAAATGCATTTTTTGAGCAAATGTATTGAAAAATATTTTACCTACTGCTGCCTACCCAAAAAATATCTGAAAGGTTAAACGTACTAATTTTATCGAGCGAAAAGTGCAAAAGATGCGTAGTTTTTGTCTGAAACTATGTGTATATGTGTATTTATGCTATTATGTGTATTTATGTTAGTCAATGTCTTTTAAACTACTATACTCTGGAATTGCTATTTCAAAGAGCATTTTATCTATTCCCTTTTCTCGTAGATAGGAATGAAAAGCAAAGTGTACCACTCCGCCACAATATTATAGTTTCTCGGCCAATTTTGAGTACTAATACTTCTCTACTCTAAAATCTTTCTCATTCAAAATAGCGGTCTCAAAGAAAAGTGCTATTTTGCACCCTCATGATACAATCTATTATTACATGCTTACCCAAGTTAAGAAATTCTTGCACTCTTTTGAGAGATACAAACAATTCAGCTGTGAAAGACACAACCAGAGGCAGTATCAACGTGATATTAATCTGTGCTACATTCATAAATTGCTGCAGTGGATAGATCTGGAACAAACATTATTATTATTTGTATAGGTACTGAAAATTCAGAAGCGTATGCCAGCCGCGATACAAGTGTAAAAATATCAACGAATATCACGTCTAAGATCCTGATGGTCATGTAGTAAAAGCACAGTGCATTGTGATAATATGTTAATTTTTTATATGATTAACAAAAAAACTATATGAATTAGATGTGAATTATCACAGATTAATTTTAGTGAAAATTTGTGTTGCATTATTTTAGGTATAGCTCTTATATTATGGTAAGCGATGACGTCTACCTATTACAGATACAGCGGCATGCAAAATTCTGGCAGTCCAGAATTTTTCATTTCACTGCACTGCGGCTGTTACCTTGAGACATAAAGGATGTTGAGACTCACATGCCCTGTAATTTCTCTACAATCTAAAAAAATCAAAAGTGAAGTCACTGATTTACACTTAAGTAATGTGGAAAGTGCGTGTGCCAACGCCAAAATATAAAAATAATCTGGCACCTAGCGGTATTGGCTCAAAGATTAAAATAAATGTAAAAAAAAATAAAATAAAATAAATGTCCTATTCAAATTTATATTAAAAAAAACATCAGCTATTTATGGGTACATAATATACTATATGTGTCCTTGAATGCATGTATTTGTTGTTTTAAATAAGAAGAGGTATCTTTGGTTTATTCGAAGATAAATATAGGATAGTTAGCAATATCTATCTACGAGTATATATATAAAATCCAAAGTCCTGACTGACTGATTGACTGACTCACTGACTGAGATACTCGTATCAGCGCACAGCCCAAACCGCTTATCGTAGACACTTGAGATTTAGAGGGTATGTTCTTTGTAAAGTGTAGGCATCAACTAAGACAGGATTTTTCAAAATTCCACCCCTAAGTGGGTGAAATGAAGGGTTGAACTTTCTATGAAACTTTTTTCCTCTGAGTCAATTGTCTCGAAAATTGGTACACATACACTTTAATAAAAATAATGAGTTACGGGTGTCACAGTTTTTTCAAAATCATCCCCCACGCGTTTTTCTGACTGACTGAATGACTGCCTGGTATGCCAACGCACTGCCTAAACCATTGGTCCTAGAGACATAATATTTCGAGGGTATGTTCTTTGTGAAGAGAAAATATCCACTAAAAAATAGTTTTTCGAAATTCCACCCCTAAATGGGTGAAATGGACGGTTGAACTTTCTATGAAACTTTTTATTCTATGGGTCAATTGTTTCGAAAATTGGTACACACACTCTTTAATTAAAATAGTGAGTAATGGGTATCACAGTTTATCAAAAATCATCCCCCACGCGTTTTTCTGACTGACTGAATGACTTCCTGATATATCACCGCACTACCTAAATCACTGGTCTTAGAGACATGATATTTAGAGGGTGTGTTCTTTGTGAAGTGCAAGTATCCACTAAGAAATATTTTTTTTATATTGCACCCCTAAGTGGGTGAAATGGGGGATTACATTTTCTGTGATTTTTTAAGTTCAATTTTCTGTTAAACATTTTATTCTCTGGGGCGATGGACTTAATAATATGTACACATACTCTTCAACTAAAATTTTGAGACAAGGGTTTCATAGTTTTCCAAAATTAAAAAAAAATAAAAACAAATTATCCTTACGCATTTGTCTAATTAAATTACTGATATATCAACGTGCAGCCTAATCCGCTGGTCTTAGAGATCAACACCAATATTATAAATGCGAAAGTAAGTTTGTTTATTTGTTTGTTTGTTTGGGACTTCTTCACGGTCAAACAGCTTGGCCTATTTGGCTGAAATTGGCTGAAGACAGTTCATAGGGCGAAATAGCATATAGGATACTTTTTTTCTGGCTGTGAAGTCTGGGTAACCAGATTTTTTAAATTGATGTTTGTAAATATTAGACCTCTTTTCGGATAATTGGCTGAACCGATTGACCGATTTAGCTGAAATTTTGTATAAAGATATTCAATAGGGCACAGAAGGACATGGGAAACATTTTTTTGTGGCCGTTTTGGGTGTCGAGATTTTTTTTTATTGCATTTTAAGAGCGTGTGGCACTTATCGGCCAAACGGCTTCACCAATTTAGCTGAAATGTAGTATAAAGATAGTCAATAAGGCACAAAAGCACATAGTATACTTTTTTTTGACAATCGCGTCTGGAGATTTTTTATTGAACTTTGAAATTGAGTGACGTCTTATCAGCTAAACAGCTAAACCAGATTCAGCTAAAACTGCGCAAATATAGTCAATATTACATACAAGGACATAGAATACTTTTTGGGTCTGGATGTCCAGATTTTTTAAATGAATTTTGTCAATGTGTGACGTCTTATGAAATCAACGACTTGGCCGATTTAGCTGAAATTTTATACAAAGATAGTTCGTAGAGTGGAGATAAAAAGAGATAGTGATTAAAGACAACTGCCGACCGACAAATATTAGCTGAGCTTTGCCTAAAATGTATTTTTGATGATTATATACATTTATTCACTTACCGGTGAAATGTTATATACCGTTTGTCTTAAAATTTGAGTTTGTACTGGTTACCACACCATCTTACACTGCAAGGAGCCATCACAACGACTTTTTAAGAAATTTAAGTATCTGAACATGGAGTTGTTTACAGGTCACCGTACTGGTCAAAACTAACATCGCGTTTGTGGGCGTGGATTTATATAAGACTTATTATAAGTCCGATGATTTAGCGGAAAGTGCTCGCGTTTCAAGCGGGGTCTAATTGTTATGAAGTCGATGATTTTGGTCCACCTTACCATACTGATTAATGACTTTAAGAACAGAGGATATTGAGTTCAACCTAAGGGTCATCTAAAGTGACTAATTAGGTCATAAAACTGTCAGAGTCATAAAAAGTCCTGACAAATATTCGCGCTTGCTTCGCTCGCGCAATAAAAGCAGTCGCTGCGCTCGCGCAACCATTCTCCTTATCATCTTTTTAGGAAATATTTCAGGAACTTTTGTTTTAACAGCTTTATGCATCAGACTGAGTCATACATTTATATAGCTCATTTTTGTATACTTAAGCATAATTATTAATGATTTAATAACAGAAGATTTCGAGTTCGACCTAAGAGTCATCTAAAGTGACTTGATTATTTAGTCATAAAACTGTCAGGGTCATAAAAATGTCACGCTCGCTTTGCTCGCGCAACTGTTCGCCTTATCTACTATGTAAGAAATGTTTAATTAACTTTTGTGTTTTAACAGCCTCATGCATCAGTCTGAGTCAAACATTTAAATAGTACAACTTTGTCTACCTTACCATACTGATTATTGCCTTTAACCACAGAAAACTTAATAGTCTTCAACAACCGAAGATATTGAGTCCAACCTTAGGGTTCATCTATGGTGATTAATTAGGTCATAAAACTGTCCAGAGTCATAAAAAGCCGTAAAACATTAGGCCACGCGAGCGAAGCCGCGGGCAGATGCTAGTAAGAATATAGGTACTACAAAATGACATTTACAAAACAACGGAACCCGAAATACAGACTGAAATATTTGGCATAGCGTTTTATCTATATAGGTATTGTACCAGCATAATGATTACTATCTATTCAAGATACATAGAAAACATGATGAAATTTATCAGAATAGCGACACAAAGAAAATGGATCTTTGTCAAACAATTTTTTTTGTTGAAGGCTCGTGCATAAAAAGTACATGCTTGTATTTCCTATATCCAAAACACATCTATCGATACCTTACATGTAAAAATTATTTTAGTCAATCACAGTTGTATACTGTGGTCATACATATATCTAAACTAGTATTATAAAGAAGCAAGATTTGATTTTTGTTTGTTTGTTACAATTTAATTCATAATCTACTGGACCTATTTCAAAATATTCTTGCACTAATGGAAACCTACATTATCAGCGAATAATATAAGCTATTATATATTATTTATACCCGTATTCTCACGGAAACGGTAATAACATGGGTAAAACCGCAGGGCACTGCTAGTATGTATGTATGACCACGAATACACCCAATCGGAAAACATTGCATTTCGTTTAGCGCAGTTCGTTAAAAAAAATTAACACCGTTTACTAAACGAAAATAGCTTAAAATGCCGCGCCAGTAATTTTCAATACCTACCAAGTTTGAGGTGTCTGTCTCCATATCACTGGAGATACTTGTTATATCTCATTGTAATTACAATGGGACCACGTTGGAAATTTACCCTACCAATTAAAACAATAATCATTCGAATTGGTTTACAATTGGTGGAGTATAATCGCGTATCAAACATAGAAAAAACAGATGAATTCACAATCATCTCACCAGTAACAGCGAAGTTGTAGGTAAATAGGGTTACATATGTAAGTAACTCGCTCGTAAGCACATCAATGAAACAAACATGGCAACAATACCGCGGTTGACCTACTAGCTGAATTAAATTATTTATCTTGTTATCCAGCTGGGACGTTTCCAGAATTATCTCTGTCTAGATTTTAAGTAAAATACCTACAAATATGGTTACGTAAAATGCGCAAGGCCAAAATATTCACTCCGAAAGATTATTAAATAGCCTACATAATAAATAATAAAATAAATAAATAAAATGTTTATTGACTTTTAACAAAAGTGACATTGTATCCTAAATATACAGAACTAAGTACAAAATAGGTCATATTTTATAACTAAAAGTTTGTTAGTGTTCGTGGAAGTTTCTAAGAAACTGTGTCACAGACACCATCGACCTCCGTTAGACTACTATGACACAATAATGTACATATTATATTCAAAGAAACTTATTATTATTATGTCAGAAACAGACAAATATGACTCTTCTCGACATCTATTGTCGAATAATAATACAATTTTTTTAAATTGAGAGCAACTAACTGCTTTACCGACACAGTACTTCTACTCGCCAATGGATGTCGGGAAGAGTCATATTTTAAGATGATTATCAATAAAGTTGATTATTGAAAACACGAATAAAACAACATTTTCTGAAAATGACTCCTAGCTAGATCGATTTATCGCCCCCGAAATCCCCTGTATACTAAATTTTATTTAATTGTTGGAGCCGCTTCCGACATTCAGATTAAGGTAAAGACGATAGCGCCCCATCTTTGATGCTATCTAGATGGCGCGGCGCTATCGTAAAAAACTTTTTTTAAACTTTTCTTTAATGTTTAACTTTGTTCTGTTCTTAGTATTTGTTGTTATAGCGGCAACAGAAATACATCATCTGTGAAAATTTCAACCGTCTAACTATCACGGTTCATGAGATACAGCCTGGTGACAGACGGACAGACAGACAGACAGACAGACAGCGGAGTCTCAGTAATAGGGTTCCGTTGGTACCCTTTGGGTTCGGAACCCTAAAAATAATAATAATCAAACATGCGTACGCGTTCGTATGTGTGAGTGTGTGTGTGCGTGTGCGTGTGTGTATGTGTGTGTATGGATGTGATTGAAATGAAAGCGTCTTTTTATTTGCTAGTGTTTAGAGATGACATTTTATAATATTTTCTGTTTCTAAGTAGTTTAGGCACATGAGTAAAGGAAGGAACAGAGACAAATTTTCTAAGGAACGGACAAAATGTTTACGTATTCTTGTAGGGTTGGTACAAAAAAAAACAAGAAAAATCTTCAACGTAATAAAATCCTGCATTTTTGTTTTTCAAGCTTCATCATTGCCGACAACGATATATGTCGATCATGATCACGAGATGTCACGAGATGACATTTCATGACATTTATTTCATGAAATGTCATGATATGTCATAAAACGCCATAAACGAAATGTCACAAAATGTCATGAAATATAATATAATATATATATTTTTAAAATCACAAAATTTTTTAACCTTTCTCTCGCAGATTTTTAATACGGTCTTTAGACCTTCGATTTTTATTTTACCTTTTTAGTAAACTCCGATTTTAAAAAACTCAATATATGCGGCGGATGCTGTGGAGGATGTTGCGGAGGCTGCTGTGGCTGCGGCTGCCTCTGCATAACAGTTCACACGTGCTGTACGAAGATATGCTAACTCCGGGCATGCCCATAGTCTTGCGTCTTAACGTGCCGTTATGCTAATAAACTTGTTATTTATTTATTTAATTCAATGTCATGACATGTCACAAAATGCCATGAAATGTCACAAAATGTCACGAAATGCCACGAAATGTCATGAAATGTAACAAAATGTCATGATATGTCACGAAATTTCATGAATTGTCACGAAATGCCATGTAATATTATGAAATGTAAAGGAATTTCTTTGGACCTCCTTAGACAGGGCACTATAAAAGAACATTCATAAGCCAAAAATTAAAAAATCACTTTCCCACCCTAGAGCGGAAAAGACCCACTTTGCGCGCACTTATAGAGGAGCCAACCTTCACTTTTCGAATAGATGGGATGAAAAATAATATAATATAACATGACGCGTCGCCAGCGACAGCCCTGAGTTAAAGCACTAGCCGAGCCACTTTAAACCGGTTTCACTCCGTACGTGACAGGCGGCACACAGGCCGCTATTGCTCAGGCACTTACGTGCGTCTACGTCATCGTCACAGCGCAGTTGTATGAAGCTTTGATTCTGTTCCTTCATTACTCATGTGGTTTAGGTCCAGAAGGTAAGATTGTATAGTTGATTTTACTTCGTAATAAGTGAGTGGATAAATAAGCAATATTGCATTTAATCTATTATAGAGCCTAGAGCTAAAAGTATCGTAATGCTTTGCAGCAAGTAGTGTACCGCAAGGAGTCGTCACGCAGACACGGTTTCGTCTTCGAATATCTTCATCTAATTCCGGCTTATAGGGCATATATACCTATGCTTGTGTGTATATAGTGTACACGCAATATTGTGTGTCAAATTGACAGCTGTCTGGCAATTAGGTCACATAAGTCATATCACAATGTAGATGCTTTGAAAGTCCGTAACAAGTTCATTCATTTACTGGGCCTTTTATTTCGACTTATACGGCGCATGGCGTAGCTTTTTAGAAGTTTAGAGGTATCTGTCCACTACTGTGATACATTATTTGCGCTATGCTGTACAGCTTCGATAAGGCTCCGTTTCTCGGTGCGCTATTCCATAGATAAAATGGCTATTCCTACGAATTAAAAGTATGTAAACCTAGACTCCTCTTTATTTAGGTACTTTGCTTATAGCGTGAATGATATATGTATAGGTATTCGATATCGGCTTGTATCAATGGCGATAATAAGCTTCGTTTCTTCGACCTTTCTAAATATTTAAATTTAAAAAAACGTTGTCAATATCGTATATAGCTCAGCTATGCATTACGGCAGACATCTGGCTAAGCTCAACTTTTATAAAAAAAAACTAGAGCGGATTTGATCTACATAAAGTGACTGTAGACAATTGTATAGATGCGCCCAGAAAGTTGAATATACTTAGTCTCTCTAGTCATTCCGAAAATATCCGTGAAGATCACGCAAAACGTACAGAACACTTATAGAAAAGAAAAGATTCATATAATTTCTTAGATTAAAGGTTTGGATATGTTTCACGATGAAGTTTATAACCGAATGTGTTTGTCTAGATGTTTGGATAACAGTAAAACAAGACGCCAATTATCTTACCTAATAATTAAAATAACTAAAGACTCCCCAGCATCACCTAAGTGGAAACCTGATTTTAAAATACCTCTAGTAATTTCCTTAGTAATTGATAATTACCTAATTTGGGTTTAAATCATTATAATAATCATTTCGCATTAGATATTGCAACAAATATATTTTTACAAAAATAAAATAAAACTGTTATACTTACGACTGTGGCTGTCATCGCATTCCCAAACAATATATAAGTAAGGATCGTGATGAATAGCGCAGCTCTTTCGGTGAAGATCATGAAACCGTTAAATATTGATCGCAAAATGGTTGCTTTTCTTACTTCTTTCAGTTCATCCGCGCGCTTCTGTCCCACTACTTTTTGGAACGGGACTTCCCACGCATACATTTTTATGACCTAAAATAACAATAAAACTATTATTTTTGTACCTCAACAACCACACATCATTTGTACTATTCATTATTCTGTGACATTATGGGAAATCTTTAATAACTGTACAGAAAACTGCAATTTTATCAAACAATCTTGAAAAATAAATAACTTTGGTTCTCCGACGGATGATTTTATTTCGAATTCGATCCATCAGAGATACTTCAAGCATGCCTTGCCATATGCCATGCTCACTGGCTGGTGGATTAGTTGCTCCGTCAGTTTCCACGTCTCGGCTATATACTATGTCATCACAGGTAAGACGCACACTTATCAACACATTTGCTAAAATGCATTTATTTTACGAAGCCTGTATAGATTGTTCGAAAGTTAAAAATTTCGCACCATACAATGGAGCTTGCGATAAAATAGGTACTCCTAAAAAAAAGTAAACCTAAAAGTACCTACTACACGTAAAAGTACACATTGTGAGAGTAAATAAGCTGAATGTTAGAACTTCTTTGGGATCTTTTGCTTGAGTTTGTCTCACTTTAATATTAAAGAGTAAATGAGACGAAACATGTAGTTCTAATTTTCACTTCACGTGCCTTTTGCAAATTTGCGCCATTTTTAACCGACTTCAAAAAAAGGAGGAGGTTTCTCAATTCGACCGTATATATATATTTTTTTTTTTTTTTTTTTTATGTTTGTTCGCGGATAACTTCGTCGTTTATGAACCGATTTCGATTATTCTTTTTTTGTTCGAAAGGAGACATCCCAAGTGTGGTACCATGGTAATTTTATCGAGGTATGATAAGTATCTCCAGAGATATTGATATAAACATACCAATTGTTTGAAAACAAAACACGGCGTTCCACCAGATTTTAAAAACTCTTTTTCAATTTCTATCTTCTCCGGTAGATTTTCTATTCGGGTATATTTTAAATATTACGAGCATGTCAATAAGGTAAGAACTTACCTGAATTCCGTTAATTACTTCTGTCATAACTTTTATTCGTTCGTCAGTTTTTTCAGCCGTAATGAATCTGATTTTGCCAATAATTTGCCCGAGAACACCTGTAAAAATAAAACAATCAAATAATATCCGTTGTAAGCAACGGATTTTATACATATTTAAATAACACATACAAATACAATTTTGAATTATATATTTTTTTAGGGTTCCGTACCTTTAAAGGAAAAAAGGAACCCTTATAGGATCACTTAGTCTGTCTATCCGTCGGTCAAGACCCTTTATCTCCAGAATGCGTAGAGGTATATCGAGTTCAAACTTATACTAAATACTAAGGTAAATCAAACTTGTAAGTCAACGCGATCAAAATATATGACCGTTTATGTCGCATATTTACACATATTTTGCGATTTCACAAAGGAATCAAAACCTATAGGGTACTTCCCTTTGACGTAGAATCATGAAATTTTGCCAAAAAGCAAGGTCTTGAATCACTTACAGGAACACAATATAATTCTGAAAACTGTAAATAAATATGTAGTGTAATACTAAAAAAAAACCGGCTAAGTCGAGTTGAACTCGCCCACCGAGGCTTCCGTACTAACCAATTAAGCTAGACTTCTAAATTGTATCAGCGCTCATATAACTCAGAGGTCTATGTTAATTGGCGCGAACTATGTATGTATGTAATTTTTTGGAATTTTTCCTTAATTTGTGCTGTAAGACCTTGCTTCTTGCCAAATTTCATGATTCTAGGTCAACGGGAAGTACCCTATAGGTTTTCGACCCAAAACCTATAGGGTACTTCCGGTTTACCTAGAATTGTCAATTTTGGTTAAAAGCATGGTCTTAGAGCAACAAGTAAAGGAAAATTTCCGAAAAATAAAAAAAGTTGAAAATTAAGGTACATTTTGGTACTATCAAGTATTCGCGAAAATCTAAATTTGCCCATATCTTTTTATTATGTTGACTCAGGACCTTGAGTTTTATACACCCAATAGGGATTATAGACCTCAGTATCAGGTATAAATTTCAACTTGCTAGGTCCACCCGTTCCTGAGAAAATCAGTGGTGACACACAGACAGACAGACGGACAGACCGACGGACAGACAGACAGACAGACAGACGGACAAGAAAGTGATCTTATAAGGGTTCCTTTTTTTACCTTTTGAGGTACGGAACCCTAAAAACCGGCTAAGTCGAGTTGGAGTCGCCCACCGAGTATCAATCAAGCAATGCCAATAATAATATATTACAAACGAACAACAAACCTATAGTACCCACATTGAAATAATTTGAAAGTAACGAGACCTTATTAATGGTTGGTTTATAATCCGCAAAATCAAAGGCTCGTACTATAAGCTTTCTGAACAATTTATCCGGTCCAAGAAAACCATGTATGAGTTGGGTTCTTTCAATTTTAGAAGATTAAATTAAAGAGCCCTGCCCAGAAGTGGTGCGGGTGTCGCACTGCGCACGGACAGTTGAGTTTTTGTTTACAAAGCGCGAGATGCGGCTACAGTGCGGCGCCGATACCGCGTACGCAAGATGACAGGACGGCAACGTCGCGAATAGCTGTACAACTGATTACAATCATCACAAAAATACGAACGCAATGCAGTCTTACATGATTTCAATTTATACGGTTAATGTCGGACTGCTACCGCCCTGCAGTATTGCTGTTTGATATACAAGCGGCATGGTAAACGTGTGGTAGATACGAAACGCTTAAATTGAAAGGGCCCTTAGACGTTTCGTGTCGGACCGCTGCAGTGCTGCCGTACGTTTACTGTACCGCTTGAAATATTGAGTAACAATACTGCAGGACGGTAGCAGTCCGACATCAACCGTCTAAATTGAAATCGTATCATTCTGCATTGCGTTAGTATTTTAGTGAATATTGTCATCAGTAAGTAATACAGCTATTCACGACGTTGCCGTCGTTGCCGTCCTGCCATCGTGCGTACGTGGTACCGGCGCCGCACCGTAGCTGCATCTTTCGTTTTACATAGAAAAATCAACTGCCCATGCGCAGTACAACACCGCACCACTCAGGCGCGGCAGCAGTCCGACACAAAACCACATGAGTAAAGAAGGTACTTCCTTCTTTACTCATGTGACACAACACCTTAATTGAAAGAGACCGAACATTTGTGAACGATTCAGGCAAAACTTTAGTATTAGCTTGAGCAAAGAGTTACATTCGGACCTATCTGTAGAGGTCGTAATCTCGATCCATATAGCCCTAGCTTAGTACCTACTAACAATATTGACATAACATAAAAATCTTCATCACACATTTATTATGCAACTTTGCGGTATAAAAGAGGCTATTTCATATGATTGAGTTATAATAAAGCCATTGTATATTATGCGTTTGTATGATTGTATGTATTGTGCCCCCAATAAAACACGTTACCGTCACCGCTATTTTGAATGTATTTATCACAGTTGACTATTTACAATACTGTTGTTTAATCTGTTTAAATGCCAATTTGCCAGCAATTTTCGCGACGTCAAGTATAGTGTACATGCAGATATTTGTATATTGACGTAAAATACATATACATGATATATAAAAAATATTTTTAAAAAAAAGCTTTTATCTGGGACAATGAACTAAAATGTTAAAAATAAATTCTAGTTAGTATTTGGCGTGTAGGTACTTACCTATATTCTTAAAAGCTTGAAGCACTTCCCGTTTTTCAGGCCAGGTAATCACCATACTTTAGTGCCTCAAGCTTTTAAAAATTAAGGTATGTACCTACACGCCAAATACTTACTAGAATTTATTTTTAACATTTTAGTTCATTAGATAAAAGGTTGTTTTTAAAAATATTTTTCATTTATAATTTATTTTTTAACTTTTAAGTAGGTAGGTATAGATACCGACTACCTACCTACTACCTAAGTATTTAAGAGAAGGCATGATATTTTAAAATATTCCACGGATATTTGATGTGATTATGGGTAAAGTGCTCTTCGCGGAAAATCAATCGACTCGGTGGGGCTGTGTTGCTTTATAACAGAAATGCCATGGCCCCCTTACAGCTTCATCATCAGATCCTGGCTATCAAGTATAAAGTGCTTCCAAGAGAATCATTTGAGCCCAAATTCACTGGGGTTACGTTAATTTATCACAGAGATTCCGTGGCCACCTTTCAGCTTCATCATCAGACCCTAGATATCATCTAGCTGAAAAGTTCTCTTCAAGACGAATCAATCGAGCCCAAACTCGGTAGGGTTATGTTGATTTATCACAGAGATGCCGTGGCCACCTTCCAGCTTCATCATCAGACCCTGGATATCATCTAGGTGAAAAGTTCTCTTCAACACGAATCAATCGAGCCCAAACTCGTTAGGATTATGTTGATTTATCACAGAGATGCCGTGGCCACCTTCCAGCTTCTTCATCAGACCCTGGATATCATCTATGCGTAAAGTGCTCTTCAAGACAAATCAATCGAGCCCAAACTCGGTGGGGTAATGTTGTTTTATCACAGAGATGCCGTGGCCACCTTCCGTCTCCATCATCAGACCAGCTCCACGGTTCCATATCATTGTATTGTCACCGAAGATACATAAGTACACCAAATTTGAGTCTAATCGAATATCGGGAAGTGGGTCTAATCTAGCTTCCAAGATTCCAGCAGAACATACATAGTTACATACATACACACATACATACATACATTGCAAGTTAAATAAAAGCTTGTAAAAATGAATCCCTATTACCCTTAGTCACGTGACAACTTGAGAATGGGTGGACCGATTTGGCTAATTCTTTTTTTATGTGTTTTTATGATATTAAAGTTTTTAAGTAAATGAATGAAGTTTTTGCTATCGCGGGCATCTTAGTTTGAAATAATTTGAAAGTAACGAGCTTATTAATGATTGGTTCATAATCCGAATACAATTCTTTAATCTTTTGTATACAAAATTTTTTTTTTGTATACAAAGCGCGAGGTGCAGGACCAACGGCGAGTTTTAAACCTTTCGAACGGTTTAGTCGCAAAAGCGCCGAATCTATATTTGTACCCGACTACGGCAAAGCAAAAAGGGAGGGTTATGTTTTTGACCGGTATGTGGGTACGTATGTATGTAAGTATGTATGTATGTATGTATGTATGTATGTATGTTTGTATGTATGTTCATCTGTTCCCTCATAACTTCTAAACTACCTATCATAATTTAACAAATGAGGTGTTGTTGGACGCGTCTTATTTGTCTGCTGGTTATAGGCTATGTGACGTCACAACAAATTGAATGTGGCGCCCCCTAGAGGGGACGAAGTCCAGAACTTAAAAAAAATCTCACCCCACCCCATCTTGTGTGGTATTGTTGAATAGGGATTTTAAAATGAAGATAGGGTTTAGTACATCATATTTTTGTAGGGCGTAGCGTTGGCGAGATATATCTCGCCAAAGTCAAGAAAACAAATTTTTACCCACAGCGTCGCAAAGAAGCAGTTGGGAGGGTTGTGTGTTTGTTGATCGCTGTGTATTTATGTAAGTATATTGACATGTATACATTATACACAATTATGCAAAAACCCCAAAATGCTTTAAATAAAAAATAAGTTCAAAAACTAAAACCCGACTACTGAAAGATCACACTCTAAAAAGTATGAAACAAGAAAATATTCTCACCTGAGATCGCTATGTACAAACTATTCAATATGTATCGTGTATTTTATAAACAACTTACTTTTAATAAATATTTTATTGTATTTCATAAATATTCTTAGTGGTGCTCAGAGGATAGCCGTGGTCGTATGTCACCTGCCGTAACAAAACAATACACTCTGCAAAGTAACATACGATTTAACCGTCTTCACAAAAAAGAAAGGTTGAAGGTTGTAAATTCGTCGGAATCTTTTTTTATGTATGCTCACCGATTACTCGAAGACGCGTGAACCAATTTGAAAAATTCTTTTTTTTGTTTTAAAGTATATACTTTACAGGTGGTTTCGTTAAAAGTTCATTGATATATGTTCAGTATATCCAGAGATATGGAATTAAGCACCTCAAACTTGGTACCGAAAATGAATTGCTCGGCATTTGAAGTCGGTTCTTTTAGTTTTTTAAGCGATCTTAAATTATATTAACTGTAATAGACACATGACATTTTCACACAGCTATTATTATAACCATAATAACGGTTAAAAACAATAACATGAACCGTGTAACATGAATTGGTATTAAAAGTTAAGGGGTGTATACAAGGAACGTGATTTTTCAGCAGTTTTTGCTCGATCTTATAAAATATTGTATTGCGGTTCGGAACCTTACGAGTGCAAGTCCAACTTGCACTTGGCCAGTTTATTTTTATATCTTATAGGCTAGCGTTTGATCACTATCTTGCCTGGTGGTAAGTGATGAAGTGATCGAAGATGGTAAACACACTAGGCCTAGAATACTCTGTCTCTCAAGGGCTGTGTGCAGCTGGGTCACCGTAAGGTTATGATAGGTTGGCAGATTCCTTGATGATGGACAGCAACTTTTATTTAAGTAGCAAGTCAGGCGGAACATCGATATAGTATTCTCCTACCATTTGTTGCTAAATAGCACCAATAAGTACCACCATCAAGCAGAAAATGTGCCACAAAAACCTCACGGTTTTTCGGCAGCACAGCCCATTCCAGGCCTAGCGTGTTCACCAACCTTGACCACATCACCGCTTACCAAGGTATTAAAATGAGCTATATTATATTTCTTGCTTACTTTCATATTTTTCTTTCATTAACTTTAATATATTAAATAAATTATATTTTGAGTACAAGTACTTGTACTTTTAATTATTCTGTGGCACAAAAGAAAGTGTTTTGATAGCTTACCTTGTATAGGCAACGCTATAATAATCAAGGCAGCCAGGCCTATCAATGCCGCGTATCCTGCCTGCAAGTATCCGAGGTAACAAACAGCAACCAGCTGGATCGGAATGATCCACACGTAATGTAAGAAGAGAAACGCTTGATCGAATCTCTGGAGATCATTGGATAGCAGGTTCACTACTCTCCCAGCGGTAGTCTCACCGAGCGCCTTGTTACCCATTCGCATCACCTGAAATATATTTTTCAACACATTTGCTCAAAAAGTGCATTTACGAACCCTGTATACATTGTTCGAATGTTAAAAATTACGCACCATACAACGGAGCGTACGTATCCTTTTTTCAGGGTTTCGTAGCCGAATGGCAAAATACGGAACTATCTGTCTGTTGGTCCGTCCGTATGTCACAGCCACTTTATTCCGAATGTATTAAGACTACAAAGTTGAAACTTGGTAGGTAGGTGTATTCAGTGAACCACTTTACTACTTTTATACAAAAATTTAAAAACTTGAAGGGGGGCATCCCCATATATGGAACTGAAACTAAAAATATTTTTTTAACCATACCTATATGTGCGTACTGTGAACTGTGTCTATAGGTAGGTCTTTGAAAGATAAGATATAAGACCATCAAAGTGGTAAAATGTGTGTAACTCGTATATTTAGGTGGAATCCTTGTAATAAAAAAAGTTATATTTGCGGTTGATATATCTCAAAAACTGCTGACTATATCTCGTTTAAACTAATTTTCGTTGAAAGTGTTTATTGAGATCTACAGCATATATTTAGTTCAGATGTTTCACTCCCCTACTTTAAAAGTTAGAGTGCACACATTTTATCACTTTAGAAATCTATCTATCAAATTATTGACTTTGATAAAAATGGTTTTATGAACCTCGATGTCATTTTTAAAGACGTATTTATAGACACCCTACCCCGCACGTATATAGGTATGATGAAACATTTTTTTAGTTTCAGTTCCATGTATGTTAATCTTTTTTTAATTTTTAATTTTTTGTATAATAATCGTAAGTAAAGCGGTTCACAGAATACACCTACTTTCCAAGTTTCAACTGTGTAGTTTTAACAGTTTCGGAATAAAGTGGCTGTGACATACGGACGGACGGACAGACAGACAGACAGATAAACAGACAGACATGATGAATCTATAAGGGTTCCGATTTTTGCCGTTCGGCTAGGGAACCCAAAAAATTAATAAGTACTTTGTTCTCACGTCCCCCACTGGTGTCCGTTTTAGTGGGGGTCGTTCGGAGTATGCCATTATAGGTCGGTCTCTTTCGGACCGGTAGTGCACCGTCCTAATATGAAATGTCTTTGCTAAAGCATAATGAAGAACAGAGCAAAAATAAGCAATGACATTTAAAAGTCATGTTTTGCTATTCTTCAAGAGTTTTTATCATGTAATCTCCTTTGAGTATAATCTTCTTAGTTGCTGTTGATAACTAACTAAAATGCCTAAAGGAGGTTGAAATAACCTTTCTAAACATCAAGGAGCTGGTAGCAACCCTGAGCTTCATGCCGAACTGCTGGCAGTACAGGTTTCCATGGTGGTTGCAGTACGCTGACATCCAATTAGCGGCGATCATAGCGATTGCGTAGTAAGCGGCAGTCTCTCGCGTCATCGTTGTGTCCACAGACCAGAATTGTAGCAGTTGGGCGAACAGCACGGGTGTGCCCGTCCTGGCAAAAAGAATAATAATATAAATAGAAAATAGAATAATAATTAAAATTTATTAAGTAATAAAATTAAAATTGAAAATTAAATTTGATGCTCTCTTTAATTGAACATAAAAATAATAATAATAATTGGCAGTAATATGACATCACGGCGTAATACTCGTAGTTCATTGTTAAGAAACCAACAACCCCGCATGGTGGTAGGACACTATCTAGTGTCCGCCTGGCCAACTACCAACCTCAAGTTAGAAAATCTGTCACCAAACATCTAATGTGTTCAGGCAGCTATCATTGAGAGCCAGTTCCCACTCTAGGCCTAGCGTGCTTACCATCTTCGACGCGAGTCAAACGCTAGCCTATAAGATATTTTAAAAAAACCGTCATAAAAACAAATACTTATTATAAAACTGACTTTCACACGTATAATATTATAATGTTTGATTATATTTTCTTTACAGGATGTAAAAGATATGTACTTAAAATATGTAGAATATGTCGATGTGTTGTGACCAGTTTGGCAAACCTAATAATAATAATATGTTAATTAGTGTTGATAAGCATTTATAACTATCGTGATAAAGTGTTTGTTTATATTCTATTATTTGCACCTTATATTTACCACATACAGTTTACCCAATAATGATAAGATTTTAAGTGCATATATATTAAATCTGCTCAATACAGTCTCATATCATCATTACAGATAAAACATATATTAGTTACGAACTGAAGTATATATTTGCTATTTATGGCTTCGTTCATTCAGTTGTACTCTATACATATAGTATTTTTTTGGAAATTTGAATTTACCCTGAGTATTTTGTTTTTTTATTTTTTATTGTAGACGGATTTTTTATTGTCGGTGCAGTTTAATTAAATAAGTGTGTAAGAGAAGTATAAATTATACTTTTGACTTGATACTGTTCACACCAGAATATAAGACTAACAGAATATAAGACTAACAATATACAACCAGTTTTCAACACTATCAGTTATTAGCAGTAGAGATTAAAATCAACACTGTAACATTTACTGTAAGTATATTATGGTTTTTGCATTTCCAAATATTAAGGGTATGGCCACACCGTTGAGATCTGCAGTGGCGGTCGCGGTGGCGATCAGTTACTGCAGTAGTATTTGTATCGATTGCTTCAAGCCAAACGCACAAAGAGAATAATAACCACTATGTTACAAACGCGATCAGCCCCTTGATTCCTATTTCAATCGGATACATTCTAATTCGGAAGCTTCATTTTTAATTTTCAACATTGCTAAATCCGTAAGCTTTATTTTGTTGGAAAGGTTTCCCCTTTCCAATTCGAATCACTGATTTTAAAAAATTGAAATATTAGAAATAACTACCTTATAAATATGGATAACAACAGTTTTTGTATAGCGGTGGGACTGCGTCTGGGCATCCCCATAACAGACCCGCATCTCTGTCGCTGCGGTGACCAGGTGGATAGACTGGGTCACCACGGTCTTTCATGTCGTCGCAGTGCGGGACGGCTTTCTCGACACGCCTCACTGAACGACGTCATCCGTCGGGTTCTTGCCACCGTCAACGTGCCGGCTATTTTAGAGCCGAACGGTATCACACGTGACGATGGTAAGAGGCCTGACGGCATGACGTTGGTACCTTGGTGTCATGGGAAGCCGCTAGTGTGGGATGCGACGTGCGTCGACACATTGGCAGTTTCCCATCTTCATAATACCTCACGGGCGGCAGGAGCAGCTGCAGACGCAGCAGAGGCTCTCAAACGGATGAAATATATAGGCATCGGTGACAACTATGCTTTTCTTCCGTTTGGGGTCGAAACCATGGGCCCGTGGGGTCAACAAGCACGCGGTTTTCTTAGGGAGCTGTCTAAACGCCTAATCGATGTCTCCCACGATCAAAGAGCTAGCGCTTACCTCGGGAAACGCATTAGTTTCGCGATTCAAAGAGGTAATGTCGCCAGCTTTTTGGCTACTCTACCAGCAGACAACGACCTAAATTCCATTAATTATTTGTAGTTTTTATTTTAATTATTAGTCATAGTTAATATTTTACTACCTAATTAGAGCATTATGAATTGCTAAGATCCAAGTCGAAGTAAAGCCAGTTTCTGAATCCGAATTTGCTTTCGAATGATTAAGGATAACCCTGCTGATTATCTTTCAAATGATTGAGAATAACCCTGCAAACAGCGATTGAATGCGCGATCGCCACTGCGGCCGCTACCGCAGATCGAAGTGGTGTGGCCGTACCTTTACAATGTACATGGAATGAATTCATCCATCCATGTACATGGAATGAATCATACGTATAGTATAATATACTATGTATAGAGTAATACATGGAAATGCACTGTTTTTATTTTCTTGGCTCCAGTAAGTATTAAAAACTGGTAGCCATGCCTCATTGAAATTCAGAAAAGGCATCAAAAAATTCACAGAAGAAGTCGAGTTGTAACCGTTTTCCCACAGAACAGATAAAGTTTTTATCCCCTTTGATCAAAGACACAGTGGATATTACATCCAACACCCAAAACACCGCCAAAACGGGTTAGAGCAGCAGTTTTTTATTAGTTACTTTTCATCTGTCGTCAAGCTAACAAGTAAAACTTCAAACTTATGTTAGAACTAGCTCTGGCCCGCAGTTTGGCCCGCGTTAAAAAGTATCTTATAACCTAACGGTACTGGCGATCCCTGTGCGAAATTTCAGCTAAGTCCAGCCGTTTGACCGTGAAGAATTCCCAATCAAACAAATAAACAAAATTTCTTTAGCATTTATAATATTGGTGTTGCTTACCGTAAAGCAACATAGAGAAATTGCATTAATCCACCGGGTATATAGGAACATCCAAAACTTTTGACCAGTGCTCTAATAAAAGAGGGATCCCTCCCACTGGCTTTCGCAGCTGCCTCTTCCGCCAACCAATTTCTGTAACAAAAAAGTTACGTTCTCTTAACACATACTCAGTAAAATCATTTTCACACGTATAAAACTTTTTAAATGCCGGCAGGACAAACAGTGAACCACTAATCTCGTCTCATCTGATGTTAATTTATGATGCGGTCTAACATGGAATCAGATTGTCTGGAAGTGGTGAGTGGTGAACCAATGAAATGAGGCACCGGATTATCGACATGTCTTAATTAGGTAGATGGTTTGAGCCACAGCTAAACACTATGCTCATCAAAACTTCTGAGAAATAAAAATAATATTTGTCAAACGCTTGTTTTTCATGCATGTATGTATGTACTTCATGCTATCAATATAATTTAAAAAAATTGTACATACAGTAAAACTCTGTGAAGGACAATTTCCTGTTTATTTTCGTGCTTTTTTTTAATTAAAATTAAGTGTTTTTTGGCGAAATTGTATTGACACCTAATTATAATTATACTGTACACGTACTAATCACAGCATAGTATGGAAGAATTGAATACTTATGCTCTGTTTTTGCATTTGTATGGATGACAGTATAGATTAATCGTATATATACTCGTAGGTAAAGAAGTCTGCCTACTACACCGTACTACCATGATCGTACTATGAACGTATCAAACACGCAGAGAGACATGTCACGGACTACTTTGCAAAAGTAACAACAGCGTCTCATACACTGGTTAGTGACCGTAGCATTCACATTTCATCCGCGTATCATAACCGTTCTAAAAGTTTAAAACCCCGCTTAAAAAATTCGGGGCTACGCGTTCATAACCCGTATGGAACGGTCCGTTTCACCGTTTCGCCGCCTGCGCGCACCGGTTTGTTAACGTTGTGTGCCACGCACGGAACGTATCGGCATCGAAAAAAATATTTGTTGATGCTCCATGCATGGCGCGCGACTTTATTGATCGGTGACGGAAGGGTCACTGGACATAGACTCATACATTTCAATACCTTCAAAGAATATTTTTTACCTGACACGTTTCTATACTAGCACGGTCATGGTATATTGTAGGCAGATAACTTTAGTCGTGCTTGACATAAATAGGGAATCAACCAATCTTATACCGATATTCTTTGGTCTTATTTAGACCTACCTTACCTACCTTAGAAGAATGTCTCCTTTGGACCCGTTTTCGCGGTATTCATATTGCTGGACATTTCGATTGCTGATATTTCGCTATCATATGTACAGAATGATCCAAATAAACAAAACCCAACTACAGAAAAACTACTCAAAAATTAAAATAAGCGTTCCAGTGCTTGTCGGGTCACGGGCAGTTTAGGGCTCTATAGTTGCCCGTCACAATATACAAGGGGCCCAGTGTTGTAGTAGGAGAATGATCGACCTTAACGCCAGAGGTACCGAGTTCAATCCCTGCCGTGCACCAATGGATTTTATAATCGAAAATTTTATGTGCGCTTTTCATAGTGGCCCTCCGGTGACGGAAAAGCATCGTTAAGAAACCCCAATCTCCCCATGGTGGTATGACACTCTCAAGTTACAAAACTCTCAAGTTTTAAGGGCTGTGTAAACAAATGCAATGTTAGAATAGTTGACAGTTGAGACTTCTAATTTTACATAACCGTATGACGCAAGAACATGGCGACTACTATTTAATGGTAATATGAAACAGATGAAATAAAACCGGCTAAGTCGAGTTGGACTCGCCCACCGAGGCTTCCGTACCAACGTTGGTTGGTACCAATTAAGCTAGACCTCTAAATTGTATGAGCGCTCGTATAACTCAGAGGCCTATCTTAATTGGCGAAACTATGTATGTATGGGGGACACCCTTTTTTATTTTTTGGATTTTTTCCTTTATTTGTGCTGTAAACCTCGCTTCTTGCCAAATTTCATGATTCTAGATCAACCTGAAGTACCCTATAGGTTTTGGATCAAAAACCTATTGGTTCTTCTTACTTCCGGTTAACCTAGAATTATCAATTTTGGTCAAAAGTAAGGTCTTACAGCAAAAGTAAAGGAAAAATTCCCAAAAATTAAAAATGTTGAAAATTAAGGTAAATTTTGGTACTTACAAGTTTTCGCGTAAATCTAAATTCGCCCCTTATCTTCTTATCGTGTTGACTCAGGACCTTGAATTTTATACACCTAATAGGGACTATAGACCTCAGTATCTGGTATAAATTTCAACTTGCTAGGTCCACCCGTTCCAGAGAAAATCGGTAGACGGACAGATGGACAGACGGACAAGAAAGTGATCTTTTAAGGGTTCCTTTTTTAGGGTTCCGTACCCAAAGGGTAAAACGGGACCCTATTACTAAGACTCCGCTGTCCGTCTGTCTGTCTGTCTGTCAGTCTGTCTGTCTGTCTGTACGTCCGTCTGTCACCTGGCTGTATCTCATGAACCGTGATAGTTAGACAGTTGAAATTTTCACAGATGATGTATTTCTGTTGCCGCTATAACAACAAATACTAAAGACAGAATAAAGTTATAAATAATAGAGCGTCCCCATACAAGAAACGTGTATTTTTCGGCATTACACGCCATCTATGAACGCTTAGTTAGGTAAACGTCCCATAGATGGCGCTATATTGAAATGTCGATCCCTAACACCTTTGTTAGACGTTAGATGGCGTTATAAGAAATAAAATGTTTATTAATTATTATTTTTTGCTGACCAAAAATGATAGTGGTATTTTTTGCTCGATCTTATAAAATACTGTAGTGTGGTACGGAACCCTACGAGTGCGAGTCCAACTTGCACTTGGCCAGTTTATTTATTTTTTGAGGTACGGAACCCTAAAAAGCTGAAACTTTTGAATAGTTTTTTAGTTTGCTGCCATTTATGAACTAAAACTAACGTTTTCCGACTGCTTTTTGCCTAAGCCCTATGCTATCACAATAATATATTTTTAGATTTTTTATGACTCAATATGAGAATATCGAGTCAAATACCCTATCGGCATCGTGCATACTATTAATTATTGTGTAATCGTGTAATCGTAATTAATATTCATATACTCAGAAAACTTGCATAGCCGTCGACTTCCTGAATCATTTTAGAAGTTTAATTTTTTTTTAATCTAGAGGGGAGTTAAGGATTCTACTCTAGAAGGCAAATTAAAGTAGGATCCTGAGCGTAGCGAGGGATTTAAAGTACGTCGGAAAATAATTTTGCGGCCGAGTTATACACTCTTTTTTTCATCCCCCTCTATGAGAAAAGGAAATAGTTAAAAGGCTCATTATGTCATGTCACTTAATGTCATATAATGTCATTTAATATCATGACATGTTACTGAATGTCATGAAATGTCACGAAATATCACGAAATGTCATGTAGGGTTATGAAATATCACAAAATGTCATGAAATGTCACGAAATTTCTTGAAATGTTATTTTATGTCATGAAATGTACAAAACGTCATAAATGTCAATGATATGATCAATGATATGTCACAAAATGTCATCGAATGTCATCAAATCTTACGAAATGTCATGAAATGTCACGAAATGTAACCAAATGTCACGAAATGTTTTTAAATGTCATCAAATGTTACGAAATGACATAAATGTCATGAAAAGTAACGAAATGTCATCTAATGTCACGAAATTTCATGAAGTGTCACAAAATGTCATGAATGTCACGAAATGTTCTCAAATGTCATGTAATGTCCCAAAATGTAACAAAATTTCATAAAATGTCACGAAATGTCATGACATGTCACGAAATTTCATGTAATTAACAGGTATCTACTAGGTAAGCGTGCTACATCGTCGACCGCATCGTCACCTAACACCAGGTGAGATAGTGGTCAAACGCTTGCCTATCTAGCATAAAAAAAATCATAAAATGTCAAGGAACTTCATTGAACCTCCTTAGACCGGGCACTATAGAAGAACATTCATAAGCCTAAAAATAAAAAATTACTTTCCCGCCCTAGGGCAGAAATGACCTACTTTGCGCGCACTTATCGAGGAACAAACCATCACTTTTCGAATGGATGGGATTAAAATTAGTTTTAACCGATTCTTATAATGGCTATTATTATCCTACTAATATTATAAATGCGTAAGTAAGTGAGGATGGATGAATAAAGAAAATATAGATGTCTGTTACTTTTTCAGACAAAAACTACTCAACGATTTTATAAGTAATGTACTTCTTTACAAGTACTTTATGACGCGCGTGAAGCCGTGAGACACATACAGTGTATATATTACATATTCCTAATAGACTAGATGCATCTCACGAATTTGGTACGTAGATAGTCTAGCTAGACCCTGGAATGAAATCCTGGAATAACACGCAATTAAAAGATATCACCGTTTATGTCGCATATTTTCGCATGTTCTGCCATTTCACGAGGGAAACAAAACATTCCTGTGGGTACTTCCCGTTGACCTAGAATCATGAAATTTGGCAAAAAGCAATGTAAATATAATTGAATTTAGTATATTACAAACTTATTGTTTGCGGTTGGTGCAATACATTTTCTATGGATCGAACTACAAATTTAAGTTAGTCCTTTAATCTCGTTTGAGAAGACTTGGCCGGTTTTTTTTAACTTCTTGCATCACCTGTCTGATGTTTTATAAGTCATACCAATGAAACAAAACTTGATTTTTTTTTTTTGGTTTGAAAAAAAGGTTGTCAACAAAATTCGAAGTGCTGACGAGATCGTAGACAATGATTCTCATTTACGGTGAATGTAGAAGTAACGGTAGCTCTTCGACGTAGACGCCGATAGAAAGAAGACTGCCGTTGACTCCGGGACGTCACCGGCACCGAGATTCTTTCGGGCCGGTATGAAAATGATGTGCCGGCGATTGTTTGTCCACCGCCACCGATTCCGGTGGTTCTGTTTGTTCTAGCTGTCATGCGTGGCAGATGCGTTTCCATAGGAATAAAATAAACAACCTCAGATAAAAACAATAACCTATCGAACGGCGCCGGGCGCCGGCAGTATGTGGACAAGATCAAACGTGTTTTGTATTGCGAGCCAATGCCGGCACATCACATACAAATGTACTTACTATACATTATCTAACTAATTATATCCTGTTGTAAGTGTAGTGCGATTGTGAGTGTGAGTGCCAGCACAAGCCAACGGCTTATTGGCCAATATGAAATGTACATATTGATTTTTAAATATTATTATATATTATTATTTTTATATATATTATTATTATTTTATTATTATTTATATATATTATTAATATTATTATTATATATATTAATAATATTGATTGATAAGAAAGTGGTTGAAATAAATAAAATAATAATAATAATAATCGGCCCGTCACAATCTCTGGCCACCACAAGAAGAGTTCATGAAAATATCCACCATCGCTTGCATCAAATCATAGCTGCCGGTGAAAGAAACATTGAGCTACGTCGTATTTAATCGTAAGTGTGCCTCACTTGAACATTGAAGTGTTGATCCTGACTTTGACTTGTCAAACGATAACGATTGTAAGGCGTCCATTACACGATAGGTTTTGCTGTCAGTTTGCTCACAGTCACGGCAGTGACTGATGGATAACTGATCGTGTAATGGGGTGACTGACGGTGATTGACCGATATTTACATAATTTGATTTTCTGCATGAGCAACCATCAGTCATGACTTTTGGTTTTGAATGACGGATAACCTACCGTGTAATGGACGCCTCTATTTACATGCCAAAGGGGTTTGGGTAAATTTGTTTTTTTTTGGCCACTTTTCTAACTATTGCTATTTAATAGTACTATATTTAAGATAGCTGACCCTGCAAACGTTGTTTTGCTAAAACCCAAATATCTTACGGAACCCTATTTTTTCCAAAATAAAATTTAGCCTATGTTACTCGTGGATACTGTGGCTTTCGAATGGTGAAAGAATTTTTAAAAACGGTCCAGTAGTTTTTGAGCCTATTTATTACAACCAAACAAACAAAGTTTTCCTCTTTATAATATTAGTGTAGATATAGAACTGTAAAAAAACGGTTCTAAGTTATATCGGAGCCGTGATATTTAAGATTAAAACCATGCTGCACGAACTGAAGAAATTAATGAAAAAGTAGATGATTTTTTAATTAATTACTTTTAATGTACAAAATATTTCGATTAGTATAAGTGTTTACAAAAAAAAATCAAGCCAATTTTACGCAAACCCCTTTCAGCGCAATCCAAAACAATATTGATTTTCAGACTTTGTTACCCTACCTTACCCTCTTAGGGGTAGAATTTCAAAAAAGCCTCAAACACATATTTACTTATTAATATACAGAAGTACTTGTGTGAAGTTTCGAATGAAAAGACTGTCTAAATCTTGTTTCACCAAACAAACTTTGAACTCATGACATAGAAAAGATAATAATATCATGAGGTGCATTTTGGAAAATCCTTTCTTACCGGAGACTTACGTCATAATAACTATCTATCTGCATGCCAAATTTCAGCGCAATCCGAAAAAATATTGATTTATAGACTTTGTTACCCTACTTCACCCTCTTAGAGGTGATGTTTCGAAAAAGCCTGAAAAAGGTTTTATTATATTCCTATTCCTATTTATTTACAGAAGTACTTGTGTGAAGTTTCGAATAAAAAAGACTACCTAATCTTGTTTTTCCACTAAACAACAATCTACAGTAAACTCTACGATATTATGCCAAATTTCAATCTCGTTTTCTTCTTTCAAAGCTGTTCATGTGTGAAAATGTAAAACACAGACATTGCATTTATAATATTAAAAGTATTAGTATGTAGTAGTACTATGATGATACCTAACTTTGTAAAGAGAATACAATACGCCACTGCGCTCCCAATGGTATTACAGAACCATCTATTTGTAGGTAATGTAGGTTTTTAAGCTTCTTAGCTTTGAAACAAAATGCAGTTACCATTAAAAGTGTTGGCTTGCGGCCAAAAGCAATCTTGTCTCTTATAAGGTGAGCTTGTACACATAAATCTACGAAGTGGACTTGTAACGACGATGCAGCTCTGATACTGAATTTAGGAGGCGCTTGTCAAAATAAAGCATGCACCTATACAATAGTGCGTTGAGGAGTTTTTACGAGCTTGCAGTGTTTGTATGTAATAAGTTGTCTGTCAAATTTGTAAACCTTTTTCAAGCACTTCCCAATTAGTATATTAGTATTTATTTATTAGTAGTATTTATTAGTTTATTAGTAGTAGTATTAGTAACAATGCAATATTACGTTACCATCCACCTTATCTGATGATGGAGCTGGTATGTTGGGACTCGCAGCCCCGAATCTACAATATATTCGAACCAGAAGAGAAACTGATAGTGGCGCCCCTCTCTCGAGCGTTTGAGATAAATTTAACTCAAAAATATATAATGGTTGGATTTTTTTTGTGAATTGAACAGTTAGAATCCGTTAATAAGTCCACAAGTGCACTTAAGTTGTGAGCATGAGTGGCGACTGTTTCTTACGACTTGTAATAGTCGCAGTAGATCAACCAGGCTTTCGTATGCTAGGTGCTTTGTGAAGCAAGTTTTTTATTATTAACTATACTACATAATAATTTTGGCGCCTCCTGAGACTGATGCACGAGGCAAGTGCCACGGTTTCTCTCTAGCCATATTATGGGGCTGGGGACTCGAATTCCCTGATGGAAAGTGCTAATATTATGTTTCTTGCAAGTGTTATTTACACTTTATATACCAACTAGTACCAGCTATAGTACAAATTATAGCCAAGTAGCCAAGATTATGAAAATGTATGACACCGCCACTTCCGAAATCGGCCGCGTGCTTCTGTCGCAGACCTTAGCGATACATTTCGGAGAGTATGCCTCCTAACTGCACGCACTTATTCCCCCATCACCCTTTTTCAATCGGACAACCAGTCGTACAGATACGCGCCAACGCTACATGGTGGATATTCCATCGATCCGAACGAAGCGATTTGATTTCACATTCGTCATACATACCGCCAGGGGTTGGAATTCCTTGTCTGTGTTTCCGAAGAGGTTACAATTTGGGGGTCTTCAAGTCGCGAGTATATAGGTATCTTCTAGCCAAGCGTGCTACATCGTCGACCACATCGTCACTTATGTTAACATAAGGTGAGATATAGTGGTCAAACGCTTGACTATAATGAATAAAAGAAAATTAAAAGAAAGACCCGCCAAATATTAAAACTTAATCAAAAACATATACTGTTATGTATGTACATTGGGTGAGATTTATCCAAAAATCTTTGAATGCAGTTATTCCTCATTTCAAAAAAAAAGTATGTTTCCTTTCAGTGAAATTTGATATCTTCAATATCTAAATGTACTTTCTCTCCAATCGGAAGTTGCTAACAACTTTGTTACTTTATAACCCCCGACGCAAAAAGAACGGGTATTATAAGTTTGACGTTTGTATGTGTGTTTCTGTGTAATAAATATTAAACCGATTGTTTTTTTCGATTGATAGTAAATATGGTTATCTTAAATCGAGAGTGTTCTTAGCTATGATTAATGAAAATCCGTTTAGCTGTTTTAAAACTATGAGTATTTTTGTAGTTGATGATACTATGAAATCAACTTTCATAGATTTGATCAATTCATAATTCGGTATCCTGTTACTTCAATGATATTGTAGGAACATGGTAGCATTGACCTAAGGCTGAGGCATCTGCAGAATACTCTACTCCTCACAAACTTACAACATAGATTGTCGTGTTTGGGCTCATAAGAATAGTTTCAATTAACAAATTTCACGTTAAATTCCCGTCTTAGATATATAAGGAAAAAAAAAATTAACAGATTATATATAGAACGGCGGGTGTGGTTTTAAATTTTAAATCAAGAAGTAAAGTATAAGTATATATACTTAATATTATTTATTATGTTTCATTATTTCACAATTTTTTGGATAAAAATTGTCTGAAGTACTGAAACATGCACTGGGTTGCGGGTGCACGTAATAGTACGGTTGACAACCCCACATTCATCAGGAGAATTAAACATGTGTTTTAAGTGTGACGTGTAGATGAAAGCTGAATGGCTCAATACCTTTGTTTTTTTTTGTAAATTCAAAGCAATAAGTTATGTTACTGTTATATCTATAATATTTTTTATTGAATATGATCTATATCCATTTAATGTTATTTAAAATTTGCACTTATACTGTATGCTAAAAATGCTTTGACTTTTATTATTCGAGATCAGCCAAAAAATACTTTTGTCAGATAGATAGATAGATAGAAACTCTTTATTGAACACCAAACAAATAAAACTTAAAAAATAAACATTTAACAACAAAAGGTGTAACAACAGGCGGTCTTATCGCTTAAAGCGATCTCTTCCAGACAACCTTAAAGTAAAGTCAGTTTGTCTGTTCTCGCCTACAGGTCGCATTTTTCTATCGATTTTGACGAAAATTAGCACACGAATTCCTTGATTTATTTAAGAATATTAGTCAATGGCATTTTTTTGATTGGGAGAAAAATAGAGGGGTAAGGGAAGAAGTTTGCTGTAAAGTTATTTATCGACGGATTTTAGTCAAATTGAAGAGGCACACTAAGGACTTCATTCTACAGAAGATGTTGCAAAATTTTTCAAGAAGAGGGCGTGGTGGGGAAAGTTTCCTGTAGAGTTTTTTCGACGGATTTCGATCTTTGAGAGGCACACTAACATAAGATAACAGACATCATTCTACATAAGATATTGCGAAAAACATCTAAAATTCCAAGTAGGGGGTGGAGTTGTAATGTTATAAGTATATGGACAGATTTCAATTTTTTTATATTTTTCGGAAATGGTTTACCTACCCTACACCAATCTGAATACGCAGTCCTCTTAGTCTCCACACGTCAAACTCGTAGACACCAGATTCAAACTCCTGGGACCAAGGGAACGTGAGTAATCACTAAAACTTATATCCCTAATCTTTGACAAAAGCCCGAACTCTGAAATGGCTTTAATAAGCCATGGGAAAGGGGAAAATGTTGGTTATTCCATGGTTATAAGGGCACGCGAGGTTTACATTTCTCACAGAACTATCTACTTATTTATACTTTACATCTTGATTTTTTCACAAACTACATATACCTATTATTTGAATTATATATTACTTCTAGAAGTTACAGTTTTAAACATCATAAGAAATTACTGTCTAACATATTAAACATAATGGAAAATAATAAAATGGTAAGCATGATAGGTATAAAAATATAATGATAAGCATGCACATGTATCTAGTAAATTACTCCTATCAACGTTGTCGATTGTTCCGCTGATTAGGGCAAGCAATGTCACTATAACCACGTTTTTATCATATAGTCTAGCGTTTGATCACTATCTAACCAGATGGTAACTGATGATGTGGCCGAAGAAACCTGGCCTTCAAGGACAACTGCCGTAATTAGATGTTATGGCGACAGACTTCCAAACCCACCCGGCAAAAAAAACATTAAAATGTAAGCCTAACGACGTTCACTGTAGACCTTTGAGTATTCTAGGTGAATACTCAAAGCTGTAGACAGACTTTACATTGACAACACAAAGAGCAGACAAGCTAGCTGGCCAAGCGGACGCACTTGATCGAGAACTCCCTTGAGAGAGTATCTGAGTGGGGTGTACGTAACTCGGTGCAGTTGAATCCCACTATGACACAAGTATGCACTTTCACTGCAAAAAGAATTCCCTTCTCAATAGCTCGTCGCTTTCAGGGCATTGCACTCCCAGTATCCAGCAGTCTCGGAATCCTTGGTGTCGAAATATCTAGTTATATCCAGTTCTTATTATACTGGACTAAGTGACTCCTATAATAGGAGTCACTTAGAGGCCAAGCGAAGCTTGCTTCTAAGAAGCGATACTTCACACCGTATTAGCGAGTTGTACTTTACAAAGCACAAGTCCGTCCGGACATGGAGTATTGCTCACACCTCTGGAACGGCGCCCCGAGCTATCTGCTTCAGCCCCTTGACTCCCTACAGCGAAGAGCCATTAAGATTGTCGACAATCCCGAACTCGGTAAAGATTAGAATCACTCAGCCTCCGTAAGACATCAGTGCGCTGTGTATCTTTTACCAACTCTACTATGAGGAATGCTCTGAGGAGCTTTTTGACCAAATACCACCGTCGCCTTTATTCTATCGATCTGCCTGAAATCGTCAAAGAGCCTACCCTCACATTTTACAGAATTGGAAGTCTTGCACCACCCGCTTCAACCGTGGCTTTCTACCTCGGACCTGTAAGATGTGGAATGATCTGCCCACAGCGATATTTCCCTCTAGCTATAGAATGGAGTCATTTAAAAAGGGTATCCACAAATTACTCAAAGGTCAGCAACGTATCAACAGCGCCAGTGGTGTTGTAGATTTTTGTATGCGACGGTAACCACTTTCCATCAGGCGGGCCGTCTACTTTATTGCCTAATTTAACATTAAAAAAAACCCTCTGAATCATACATAGCCACCTGTGGGTATTATTAAAGAGGCTGCCAGATTTAAATCAAAACAATTCTTATAATACTATCCTGGCAACCCATTGGTATTATTATTTATCTGTTAAAAATGTGAAATTACAGGGCATTTGCGACCTAATATCATCTTGTTTCCGGAAATGAATAGGAAAAAATAAATATGAAATATATCTATATAAATATTAATAGGTATCTAATATATAATCTTTATATCTATATAAAGCGATTCGCTTCTTCTTTCGTCATATGTACTGCCAAGGAATGGAATTCTCTACCTGAGCGCTACCCATTTTCGTATAAAAAAAAAATATCTCACGATAAAATACGTCACCACACACGCACAACATTTCGCAAAGAATTTTCGTGCCACAGCATCTGTTTTTTTTTCATTTTTTTCAACACATTTTGTTCATTATTATGCTTGTCATTAACTACAGTATGGTATAATTATACTAATATAATAAAAACATTTTGTACTTTATGGTTGAACAACCAAATTAAATGTTCAACTTATTATTTTATACTTTGGAATATTTAGTGTAATATTTTGTTTATTTTTTATCATATAGGCTAGCGTTTGACAACTATCTCACCTGTTGGTAAGTGATGATGCGGTCGAAGATGGTAAGCACGCTAGGCCTAGAATGGGAATATATAAATACATTCACGTATTAGGGTAATTATCTCTCAAAAAAGGTAGATAATACTTGTTACCCGACTGCGCGACGCAAAGGAGAGGTAATGTGTTTATCAGTCTATATATGTATGTATGTATGTTTGTTCCTTTGTGGCACACTAGAGACCAAACGCGTGGGCCGATTTTGATAATTGGCACGTCAATAGATTCGCCATGATAGCGCGAGTGTCAACGAAAACATAAAAAATGGAAAAATTCAAAATGGCGGATTTCGGACGCCAAAATTTGGGGTTCAAAAAATGTGGGGTTCAAAAACGGAACACATTAATCCCCATTCGTTAAGCCATTAATGTGTCCCGACTGTTAAAGTCTCTACAGTCCATATAACAATGTATAATTTATTTTATGAGTGTATCGACCGAGAAAGAATTTAAATGGTATAGTTTTTTAATATCCCTAAGCAGAAGTCTAAACTACTAGACTTACTTGTTTTTTTCTTTTCAGTTCGTTTTTTAACACTTCACTTTTTGCACAGTCGGGTTTTTTGATTATTAATTAATTTAATGTTTTATTTTAAACTATTTATGAATCTTACCGTTCAAGTGTATCGCCAACTCTCTTAGAGTCATACTCGCTCCTTGCTGGTACCAAGTCGTATTCCTCTAGGTCTCTGTGGTTTCCATTGTAGAAGAGCGGGAACATCCAGCAGAAAAAATATCTAGACAACATTCCCGGCGGTTTCTTTTTAGGCGGTAAAGAGTTAGCATTGTCATTTCTTTGTTTAGTTGCTTTGGCACTATTTTTATCTTTTTCTGTACCCATTTTAAGTATAAAAAAATTTACTTATGATATACGAATGAATGTATTCTAAAAAAGGTTATACACTATTATCACGTTTTTAATGTCATCTGATAAATACATTCAAAGCGCGCTGGCGCACACGATACGCGCTTCTTTCAAACTGGCTGGTATCATATAAAACTACGTATTTATGGCGCAGGACAGATAGAAGAGGCGTAAGGCGAGGGCGCGCATAGAACGCCGATAAGACGGGGTGCGAGCGTGACTTTTCAAATTATATAAAAGAGACAAGCAAAGGACGCCGATAAGACGGGGTTTGGGCGCGACTTTGCAAATTATATAAAAGAGACGAGCACAGGACGCGCATAAGACGTTAAGTACAAAAAGATTCCATTAAAATAGGGGTGCGCTGAACTTATTTGGTGTCTCGTTCTAATATGATGGACCAGTGACAGGGCCAGTTTCACTAGTTCCTGATAATGCGTTAGATAGTTACCTGACACATGGCGCCATTTAAAACCTGTAAAAAATCTGTCAGATTTCTTCCTATTAGCGCTATCAGGAATCCGTGAAACTGGCCCTATATCTTCTTGGCACTGATCAACTATCTGAATGAACCGTCGCAATCCCCTTTCCGTGCACCTCGCGCCCTATCCGCATAGTCTATGCGATGTCCTCGCCCCGTTATCGGGTCGTCTCCTCTGTATGTTTTGCAAGCAATAGCACAGAATAAATAATAAGCAATAGGACGAAGACGTCCATGAGACGCGTCTGCGCCTCGTCCGCGCACCGTCCTCTCTGTATGTATGCAACGCGAGACTTCCATTTTGATTTAATCAATTTATAAGCGCCACGCCCTCGCCCCAACTATCGTAACCGCGTCATCTACATTTCTGTATTTAACCCTACGAATAAATCATAAGTTATTCGTAGATTTAACCTACTAACTTCTAAATACTGACCAAAATACTGCGTGAATACAGAGTATGTATTTGCGCATGAAGTTTATACTAAAGTAGTAACCTTCGACCATATCATGTGAGTAGTTGTTACCGGTTAAATAGTAAAATTTAAATAAATAGTAATTAATTACTATTTAACCGGTAAGTAAGTAATAAATAAAGTACTATTTCACCGGTAAAGTACTTACGTGATAAGTTCGAAGTCGATAGATAGTGAATTAATTATACTCACGATACGTTCAATAAGTTTTATACATTTTTACTTTGTTCTAAATATACGTTATTTTTTTATTGCTGGCACTCAAGCATGCGGCTAATATTAGATCTCACCTGATGCAAGTGATGATGCGGTCTAAGGTACTGGACAGACTTTAGTCCATTAGCGCAATTGGAATGGTTGTCCTCGCCTTCAGAGCTAGCTGACATCGAACATAACGCCTGGCTCGCACCACTTACCGAACAAGACATGCTTTGTTCGGTAAGTGGTGCGCCGCACGGCCGGACAGGACCTGCCAGTTGTCACCTATTTGGTACCGCCCAGGGAAACACGTGTAGGAAGGTCGAAGCCTACGAACGCAGTTTGTTAGCATACTTAAATTTTAAAATATATAAGTATGCTACCAAAATATAAATTGAAACCATAATAATTTTCTGAAATATATTTTTATTAAGTATTATGTACAGGCGTTTTGTATACATTTTATAAATTGATTATGCAAGGGAAAATTCTAAGTTATCTTGTATATTTTGTGGTATTTGACCTTAAGAGATACCCTAATCTGACTTTGATTGTAAGTGTGCCAAAAAAACCTCACTTACATCATCATCTTCACCATCAGCCTATATCTGTCTACTATTAAATAGGCCACTGAGCTCGATCTTCAGATCTTTGTTTCCAGCCGCTGCCAGCCAGCTTGTGTATATCATTGCTCCATCTAGACTAGATGGAGGGCACCCTACACTACGTTTGCCGAGGCTTGATCTCGCCTCTAAAATACGGCTACCCCAACCGGTTATTGGTCCTACGTTACATGTGTCCACTTGTCCAGCACACCTCCACTTCAGCTTCCTAATCCTTTAAGCTACGTCAGTAAGTTTCGTTCTCTTAAATTGGTACAGATACTCTTTAATTAAAATTATGAGACACGTGTATCACAGTTTTTCCAAAATCATCCCTTACGTATTTGTCTGACTGACAGACTGACTGATATATCAGTTTACAGCCTTATCCGCTGGTCTTAGACACATAACATTGAGAACGTGTGTTCTTTGGATAATTAAAGCTATCCACTAAAAAAGTGTTTTTCGAAATTCTACCCTTAAGAGGGTGAAATTATAGGTTGAATTTTCTGTGAAATATTTTTTTCCTGGGTGGATGGAATTGGAAATTAGTATACATACTCTTCAATTAAAATTATGAGACACGTGTATCACAGTTTTTCTAAAATAATCCCTAACACGTTTGTGTGACTGATTAACTTACTGATGATATATCAACGTGCAGCTTAATCCACTGGCCTTAAAGACATAAGAGACATTTAAAGTGTATGTTCTTTGTAAAGTACAGCCAACGGCGGATCCAGGGAGGGGTCATGGGGGTCATGACACCCCCCCCCCCCCCCTGAGCTGACTTAGGTGGACCACTAATTGAACATAATGATTTTATTTATATATTTTGTCACCGCACAGATTTTTAAATAATTTAATTTAATTTAATAGTTTAATACCCCCCCCCCCCCCCCCCTGACTATGTGTGACTCCCTCCTGGCGCCAAAGCTGGATCCGCCCTTGAGCTATCCACCAAGAAAGGTTTTTTTCGAAATGCCACCTCCAAGGTTAGAATTTCAGTGAAACTTTTTATTCTCTGGGTCAGTCGTTTGACTTGAAAATTGGTACACATACCTACTCTTCAATTAAAATTATGAAACACGTGTATCACAGTTTTTCCAAAATCATCCCTGAAACATTAGTTTCTTGCTTGAAATAAGAATAAAAAATAATTTAACGAACTATTGAGGACCCAGTGGTGTAGTCGGAGAATGGTCGGCTTTGCCGCCAGAGGGACCGAGTTTTATTCCCGCCGTGCATGAATGGATTTTTCTGTTGAAAAATGTATGTGCGCTTTTGAACTGACTTCAAAAAAGGCGGAGGTTTTAAATTCGACCGTATATATTTTTATTTTATTTTTTTATGTTTGTTCGCAGATAACTTCGTCGTTTATGAACCGATTTTGATTATTATTTTTGTTGTAAAGGAGATACCCAAGTGTGGTACCATGGTAATTTTATTGCGATCTGATAAGTATCTCCAGAGATATGGAGATACACACCTCAAAATTGGTACTGAAAATAAATAGCCGTCATTTCTGACTTATTTCTCTATGAAACACCCCACCCTAAACTTAACCCTTTTCGAGATATACGATTTTTTTTTTTTTTTAATTGCCGATTTTTAGGCTACTACATTGATTTGTGTTTTTTTACGTGTCTTATTATTATTGTTGTTGCATTTTGACTTGTGTAATAAGATGCTTTAACGCGTTAATAATCAAAATAGTGCATAAGTTAGTTGAATAGACCGTAGTAGACAAGTGAAAGTTAAGAAATTAAAAAAAATATTGGCAAGTTTATTTTTCTCTAAGGAATATCTAAAAAAAATATTAAGGCACTTGTTCGGCAGATATTTTTTTAAAATTTAGATTTTCGCGAAAACTTGTAAGTACCAAAATTTACCTTAATTTTTAACTTTTTTAATTTTTGGAATTTTTCCTTTACTTATGCTGTAAGACCTTGCTTTTGACCAAAATTGACAATTCTGGGTCAACGGGAAGTACCCTATAGGTTTTCGATCCAAAACCTATAGGGCACTTCCGGTTGACCTATAATTATGAAATTTGGCAAGAAGCAATATCTACGGTTCATCAGCTATCCAACGAGGTATAACAATCTAGGGTTTGTATTACATTTCGTGGAAAAAAGTAGTTTTATAGGCGACAGTGTAGAAGATAATTTACAATAAAAAGTAAAATAAAACAATAGGTAAAGCATGAAATGTCACCAGGATGCGACAATGTATCCGAAATAGAGGCGCCCATGTTGAACATGAACTGTAAAATAAGGAAAAGTTGTGTGAAAACATTTAACAAATGACATTTCATGCTTTACCTATTGTTTTATTTTACTTTTTATTGTAAATTATCTTCTACACTGTCGCCTATAAAACTATACGGTTATAGCTTTATTGCAGTTATACCTTGATTTACAAAGAATATTTACTTGTTTACTTACGCGATTATAGAAAAGTGGTCCTAGCGAGTTGAGACTGTTCCAGCCAAATTTTGTTCTCGCGACTGTCATATTGAAGATCTTATCTTTTCTTCGCTTTGATATGTTTTCGTTAATATGACACCTATTTACGAGATAATGTTGTTTAATAACTACAGCTCTAATAAATAGTTGCCGTACAGTAAGTACTCCGCATTGTTTATAAAGTTGACAGGTCGGGAAACGTCTGGGTCGAAATGTCATCACCTTAAGTAATGCTCGTTGCGCCCTCTCAATTTGTATCAAGTGACTTTGTGCTGCACAGCCCCACACGGTCAAACAATACGTCAGGACAGATTGGGCTAATGCATAATATACCCTAACCAAAGAGTTAAAATGCATTACATGCCTTAGTTGTTTGAATATACAGATTAGTTTCCTGATCCTGCCTGAAAGCTTTTTTATATGTTCAGACCACTTTAGGTGTTTGTCTATAATTATTCCAAGGTATTTAATGTATTTTGTAGGCTTTAGGATATTACATTGACATGTTGTCAAATTGCATGTTGCCTGATGTATACGCAGTTCGAGATCATTTTTTGGCTGCGTAGATTTATTTATGGTGAAAGTTATATACTTTGTTTTATTTATATTGACAGATAGCAAATTAAATCTAAGCCAGTTTGACACAGTATTAAGTCCTTGGTTTGCTGTCTCTTGTACTTCACTCCATGTTTTACCATGAAATAGTATAACTGTATCATCAGCATATGTTGTTATCATGGCATTGTGAAGAATCATCTCACAGAGCTGATCGATATAAAGAAGAAATAAAGTAGGGCCAAGGATACTGCCTTGGGGTACTCCAAATTTAACGTTAGCTTCGTCGCTATAGTCATAGTTAATCTTAATTTTTTGCGTTCTTTCAGTTAGGTAGCTTATAAACCACTTCAAAGTTATGTCCCGTAGCCCAATAGACTCCAACTTGTGTATAAGGATAGGAATGGAGACGGTGTCGAATGCCTTAGCGAAGTCTAGAAAAACTCCAACTACCTTGTTACCTTGATCCAAGTGTTTTCTTATATGCTCTGAGACTTTTAGTACTGTATCTTCAGTGCATCTCCCTGGTCGAAACCCAAATTGATTTTTTGATAATAAGTTCTTGGTCTCTAAGTATTTTTTTAGTCTATTGTTCATGAGTTTCTCCAGAACCTTTGATAAGGTTGGCAGTAGAGATATTGGCCGGTAGTTTATGACACCGTCTTCATCCCCACCCTTATGTATAGGACTGACTAGTGATTTTTTCAGCGCATTTGGAAATTTGCCGGTGTCAAAGCTGTTTTGGCAGATCAAAGTGAATGGTTCTACTATACAAGGTAAAAGATTTTTATAGAGCCACGCGTTAGCTCCATCCCAGCCGGGAGCTGAATGATTTTTCAGGTTTCTTATTATATTTATTATTTCAGATTGGTCAACGGGTAGGAGTCCAAAGGAATTACTAATATTTTTATTTACATTATGCCTACTTGCTAAGTGCTCCTCAGTTTCTTTTAGAGATATTAGAGTCTCACAGGCCAAGTTTGAACCTACGTTCACGAAATATTCATTGATCATGTTGAGTGAGTCAGTTTTTTCCGGCTTAATGTATAGTAGTTTATCTATTGGATTGTGTTTGGGAGGGAAGTTACAGATGTTTTTTGATGGTTTCCCATGTTTTTTTGGCATCTTTGTTGTATTTCATTAGTTCTGTTCTCTCATATGTTCTTTTGAGTTTTTTTAATATTTTATTGCACGTATTTCTGTAATTTATGTATGTCGTTTTAAGCTTATCATTATCTTTGTCTTTCTTATACTTTATGTGTAATTTATCTCTTCGCCTCATATATTTTATTAAGCCTGGTGTAATCCAAGGCTTTAAGTTGAATTTAGAACGAGGTATATAATGACTATATGTGTATTTATGTATTGTAGATGTTATTAGTGACATAAACGTTTCGGTAGCCTTGTCTACATCAGAAAAGTCTATGGTTTTTCTCCAATCCAATTTTAAAATATCTTTAAGTACAGCGCCATAGTTGATCTTCTTCGCAGTTCTAACATGTTGCTTATGGAGTTGGCTCTGCGTGTTTATTTGAGTTATGATAGGTGAATGGTCAGTAATTGTCGCTGGTAGAAGTATCGATGTAGCTGTTGTTTTTAATTTAACCATACTGTGGTCCAGACACGTCTTTTCCCTCGTTGGAAGTATGTATGCAGGTAGCAGTCCATGAGTTGCTAACAATGTGAGATAATCCTCTGCGTGTCTATCTACGGAATTATCGCTAATGTCAATGTTAACAATGGGACCACCTCAAAAACGTACCCTACCGATTAAAAAAAGAATCATTCGAATCGGTTCACAATTGACGCAGTAATCGCGTTACATACATACAAAAAAAAATTTAAAACATGCAGACGAATTGAGAACCTTCTTTTTGGGAAGTCGGTTTATAACGAAATATAATTATTATTATTTCATGTGCCTACTTTAAATATTAATTCCTGTCATCCATATATTCTGTAATTAAATAGGTGCATTAACTTGACAAAAAATATTTCAATTCGTTTTTTAAATCTATTGTCTTTAGATCAGTTGACAATTTATTGTATCCGATTTATAGCGGTCGCGCCGATCTACTCGAATTATCGGCGGCCGGGATGTCGTCGCCCGGTGCCGGTCATGCTGTGGACAAGCTGCCATACTATACATATGTACCGCTACTTCGGCGCCGGCATTTTGTTCCCGTTGACGTCCCGGTGCCGTTGCTGTGGACATTTGTGCAGTGGCTATAACCACGCTTAGGATAAGCTTGAAATCATTATGAAAATATTTTCTTGTTTGTTGTCTCATTATCTTCTTTTCGGTCATCACGGTTTCAAGTGCGTGTAATTTTTTTACTAGGTCAGTAAGCGTAATGAGAATATACAAACATGGTACAGTAAGTATATTTTGTTTTTAGGGTTCCGAGCCAAAAGGGTACCAACGGAATTGTATTAATGAGACTTTGCTGTGTATGTACGTATTTATGGGGGATTTAGCAACAAATACTAAAAACAAAATAAATTAAAATTTTAAAAGGACCAAAAATTATCATACAAAAAATGTGTTTTTTCGCGTTTTTACCATAATAGATAGAGACTGAAATGTTCACAAAGTATGTATTATTATAGCCGTTATAACAGCAATACTAAAAACAAAATAAAGTAAAAAATAAAAGGGGTGTCCCCATACAAAATACGTGTTTTTTCAGGTGTTTCATGCTCGGTCTTACAAACCGTAATAGATAGAGACTTAAATTTACCCATAGTGTGTATTACAATAGTTGTTATAACATCAAATAACAAAAACTAAATTCAATTAGAAATTAAAGAGGATCCCCATACCAAAAAAATATTTTCCGCCAAATGTTTTTCAATTGGAACCCTGCGAGTGACTCTTACTCGCACTTGGCCAGTTTATTTGAAATAATGCTGACACGTTTAGGAATAGAATATTTAGTTTGAGGAATTCTTATAGTGGAGGGCCGTAAAGCGTCAAAATTGTAAAATCTCTGAATCCATGACCAGTCAATGAATCTTAATAAAAACTGTTGGACTGCACTGTTAAAAGCTCAAATAGGAAAGTTAAAAAAAATTGTGCGATCTTGATTACAACAATTTATTACAACAGTTTACTAAAAAATGAGAGGGACAAGAAAAAAAAATTATGAGCAACATTTCAGTTTTATACCCTAAATAATATTTGCATAGTAAACTTTAATGTTTATATATTCATATTTCGCAAAAAAAACGAGCTACAACAAAATCAAATATTATAAACTACCTACACTCACCGCAAAAATAAAGCTTCACTTTATACAATATATATAAACAAAAATATCTTCAAGTAATGATCAATCATCATCATCATCATTATCAGCCGGTATCAGTCCACTGCTGGACATAGGCCTCTCCCAAGACACGCCACTGAGCCCGGTCTTCGGCTCTTTGCTTCCAGTCACTGCCCACCACTTTGCGAATGTCGTCGCTCCACCTAGTCACAGGGCGTTCTACTCTACGTTTGCCGATTCGCGGTCTCCACTCTAAAACCAGTCTGCCCCAACGATTATCGGTCCTACGGCAGATATGACCAGCCCACTGCCACTTCAGTTTGTTAATCCGCTGAGCTATGTCGATCACTTTAGTTCTCTGGCGAATTACTTCGTTCCGGATTCGATCCCACAGAGAAACACCGAGCATAGCTCTCTCCATAGCTCGCTGAGCGACTTTGAACTGGTGGACTAGTCAACCCGTGAGTGTCCGGTATGTGGTATAGGCGACGAGAAGACTCGACGGAGTTTCCCAAATGCTGCCCAGCTAAGCTGAATTCTTCTCTGGATTTCCTTCTCGAAGTTGTGTTTGCCTAGTTGGAGCGTTTGCCCTAGGTAAACATACTGCGTGACAACTTCGAGTGGGATTCCATTTACGGCAATCGGTTCCGGAACAACGTGCTCGTTGTACATGACTTTGGTTTTATCCAAATTCATCCGGAGACCGATGCGATGAGAAGAATCAGCTAGGTCATTCAACATCCTTTGTAGGTCCTGCAGCGTCTCTGCCATAATGACGATGTCATCTGCGAATCGTAAGTAAGAGATGTACTTGCCGTTACTGTTGATGCCACAATCTTTCCAGTCCAGCGTCTTAAACATATCCTCTAAGGCGTTAGTGAACAGTTTCGGGGATGATCAATAGTAGATTGTATTACAAGGGTGCAAAATAGTACTTTTCTGCGAGGCCGCTTTTTTAAATGAAGAGCGGAGTGAAGGATTCTAGAGTAGACTCCCGAGCGTAGCGAGGGATTCTTAAGTAGAATCCTGAGCGTAGCGAGGGATTTAAAGTACGTCGGCCTAGGGAAAATCATTTTGCAGCCGAGTCACAGAATAATGAATAGTGCCGAGTATCAGATTTCTTGAGGGAACCGTCGATTCGTGTGGTCATTGATGGCTGCTTGTCCGACCAATTGGCTATAAATGCCGGTTTTCCTCAAGAGTCAGTACTCTCTGCAATGCTTTTTCTGCTGCATATTAATGACCTGCTAAAACCTGGTATTTTAGGGTATGCAGATGACAGCACCGTTGTGGAGAGTTATATGTCTAGTGCACGAGCCAGTACAGTACAAATCCAGTCTCATAGAGAAGCGATAGTTCAGCGCTTAAACTTTTCCTTAAAGGCAGTCTCCGATTGGGGCGATGCCAATCTGGTTAAGTTTAATGCTTCTAAAACCCGCGTGTCTTTTCTCCACCAAACGGAGTTTATTTCAACTGGCTCCTACTTTCAGGGATGTGTCCGTGCCGATAAATGACCAACTTGAGCTTCTTGGCATCTCATTAACACCAACTCTCAATTTCGGCTCTTATTTTGAGTCTAAAGCCCAGATAGCCTCCAAAAAGCTTAGAATTTTGTCTAAGGTGCGACAATACTTCACACCGGGACAGTTGCTCAATCTCTACCAAGCACAAGTCCGGTCGTGTATGGAGTACTGTTCTCACCTCTGGCAGGCCTGTCGCACTCCGCGCTGTAGCTATGAAACTACAAGTACCTCCGCGCGACCCTCCCGGGTTCATGTTCAGTCAGTTAAGTGTCACGTCACGCGCGCTCTCGAACGGCCGCGCGCCTTACTTGTACCTACCTCATTATTATATTCCTTGCTCACGATATTAACATACAAAAATGTTATTCAGTATGTCTAAACGAAGGGCTACAAAGCATTGCGTAGCATACGGATGCTTAAACAACAACGGGAATAACGACATTTCATTTCATACATTTCCTAAGATTCTCGAGAGATAAGACATAAATAAAATTAATATTATTTATAAGTAGTAGTTTTCGACTTTTTTTCGCGTAAAAGTCAATGACCTTAAAGATCGTTCACTGTAAGTAGACCTCCCGGGTACTAGTGGCCACCTTCTAATGCAGGGTCAGTGTATACTAGTTTTAGTTTAATACTTATATCAATTGAACAATAAAAGAAGGGGATAGAAAATGTCAATTTTTTTGCCCTGTTTTCATTTTATTTGTAAATTTTGTCGTCGCGCTGCACACGTAGGTACTTATATAAAAAGCAAAGAATGTCACACATAAAATGGTAGGTAGGTATAAGTCAGCTGAGTTTCATGTTTCAAGTTAAGATCTTTAGGGAATTTCTATCGACATTAAATCTTGCAAAATATTAATTGTAACCTAGGGTCAGTTCGCTAGTTTGCGGCCTTTTAGTGGAGTTCCCTACTTCGTCATAAGTTTTCATATAGATATAAAACTCTCAGCGCCCTGAAATTTTGCTTGGTTGTAGTATACATGATCTAGTTTGAATTAAATATAAAAGAATCATGACTTTATTATAAGAAATAATTTATAATTAATTAAACATTGAATAATGGGCAAAACGTCAGTTTGCTGCCACTTTTTTCAGTATACGACCATCAATATGCTAGATCGCGGCCGTAAATAATTTCAGCGCTATTTCAAGAAAATAAATGAAAATGCACTAGTTTTCATTAGAATCAGATATAGTATAACTAAAGGAACATATTTAAATTATAATGAGGTAATCTTATGTTTATAAAACAATCAGTAACATCATTTTCAGTGAATATCTACGTTTGGCCTGCATGAGCTAGGCAGCTACGCTAGGGGTATGCAGGACCTCGATAGTGAAGCGCTGGTGGAGGCTTCAATTATCCAGGCGTGGCATCTAACCCTCACCAGGGTCCCGTGGAGGTCGAAGAGGAGGCGGAGTGGCGGGACGCTGTCAAATCCCAGGCCAAGGCACGTCCTCCTAAGCAGGTCTAATGGTGGAACCAGGCGATCGCTGACCTACGCATTAGTTCTGCGGATGCCGATACTCCAGGCACCGGAGACTTAGACGCCGGGACGAAGAGGTTGAGAGTCAGCTGTACGAGTCCTATAGGAGGTACATAAAGGACCAACAGCTGGCGATCTCCAACGTCAAAATCCAAGCGAGTGAAGAGCAGCTGGAGACATTCAGTCACGACTCGTGGGTACGACCCTGCAAAGTCGTCAGGGGGAAGTTGCGCCCATGGACGATCCCCCCTCCCCTTACAGAGAGTTATCTTCCTCAGCTTGTGGAGGACGTTGTGTCCATCCAGTTTCCAAACAGGGTGGAATATACGCTTCCACAAATGTTAACCGGGTGCCCGAGTGGTGGGGCAGTGTGAAACGAGCGAGGATGTGCCGGAAGTGTCGGTGAACAAGATGGGGCCCTGCCATCTTAAAGCTCCGGGCCTGATGGCATTTTTGACCACGTCTGGGTTTGCTTTAGGCGCTGGGTGAACGTTTCCGCAGGCTTCTAAGTGCCTGTTTGGAGACGGTAGACGGTTCCCAATAATTTGCAAGATGGGAAGACTAGTCCTTCTGGGGAAGGATGGGCGCCCCGCGGAATCTTCTTCCGCCTACCGCCCCATAGTAATGCTTGATGAGGCCGACAAGGTCAAAAAACTCGGTTTTCTCTCACTCAAGGTTATCGGTTTGGCAGGTCGTATATATACAGCATGGACTAGGCCATAGCGGGATCTAGGGTGCTGTTGGCAGTGTCCTTAGACATCGCTAATGCATTCAATTCCCTGCCGTGGTCTGGAGTCCAGTCATGCATGGAGAGGCACTGAAGTTTGATGACGTGCCTCCCTACTTGAGCCGTATAGTCGGAGCTTACCTGTGCCAGAGGTACATCTCATACTCAGGGCGGGATGGCCGAATCCTTCAGAGGGAGTCATACAGTGTTCCGCATACTCGGTCCTAGTGCCACTGCTGTGGAACATTGGTAAGGTACGACTGGGTGTTGTGGGGAGATCTCCACACTACCGATAACTAACTACTTTGAGCTTCTTGGCATGTCTTTAATACCCACACTCTGAGTGTGTCTGACTCAATGTAGGATCCAAAGTTGAGTGTCACACTCAACTTTGGATCCTACATTGAGTCCAAGGCCCAGTTGGCTTCAAAAAAGCTCGGTATTCTGGCCAAGGTGAGACAGTACTTCACACCGGGACAGCTGCTCAATTTGTATTAGCACAGGTCCGATCGTGCATGGAGTACTGTTCTTACCTGTGGGATAGTTCAGCCAAATATCAGCTGGAGGCGCTCATGGAGGCATCAATGACGACAAACTTGTAAGTAAAAGGCTCCAGAGCCTAGAGCATCGCCGCAAAGTCGCAAGTTTATCGGTTTTTTATCGGATACATTTCGGAGAGTGTGCCATCCAATTTCACGAATTAATCCCACCATCCCCTTTCTTCTATCGGACAACAAGACGTACGTGCGCCATCGATTTATGATGGATATTCCATCTACCAGCACAAAACGTTTTGCTTCAACCTTTATGACACGCTGGTCATGGCCCGGGGGAGCACGTATGAGGGGCTGCCCGTCTTACATTGGTTTGCTGGGACTTCCCGTGGCACTGGGTGAGTCGCGGAGGCTATATGCAATTTCATGGTCCGAGATGAGCCCTGCCGCGTGATACTCATCTCACCATCCTGAATCGGGGTTGGGTCCTCGATAAAATATTTCGGACTCGTCCTCGACAGCCGGTGGAACTTCCACGAGCACTTCAAGCGCCTCTCCCTCCGACTGATTGGTGCGGCAGCCTTAAAGCGTTTGTTGCCCAGCTTCGGGGGCCTAAGGCGAGTGCTCGCCGCCTCTATGTGGGAGTGGTATTGTCCATGGCCCTCAATGGGGCCCCAATTTGGGAGGAGGCCCTGATGGAGAAAACCATAGCCCTGCTGAGGATCTCAGAGGGTGATGGCTGTCGGGGTCATCCATGGATAACGGACTGTCTCCTTTACTGTCACTTACTCAGGATAGAATTATGTACTAATTACATAAGATGAACCTAACCTATCGATTCTATAATAAGTGAATATCTCACCATTTAAATTAATTTAAAAAAAACATTTCAAATATCCCGTTACCTGTTGGGTGGACGCAAAATGACATATTGGCTGGCTGTGTTTGGTTGGCGGCCACCATATTTCCATACATTTTTACACGGCCGTAATCTGAGACAGAGGGTTTAGAATGCGGCCCCCTATATAGTTTTTTGACGAATTTGGGAGATATTGGCGGCCGTAAACTAAAAAATAATAACATCAGATTGGCACATACATGAAACAAAAGTCAATGATATAATTATATGTATGTAGAAAAAGAACGTAGGAAATCAAATTACTCGCGACGCGTCAGTAACCCGGCCGGCCGGCCGTAAACCAACATCATTATATTTTGCCTAATTCACTAGGCGACCACCCAATATTTTGCACAGTTGTTGAATTAATACACAATATACATAAAAAAATCAATATAGAGTTCATAAGCTCGTAGTTAAATCCACTTATCACCACAACAAATGATTGTATAACGATATTACATACCTTTGAACAAGTACGTGTCCGCTATTTTTTCCGTAGTTTCGGCAACGTGCGGGCACGTCTATCGAGACCGGTGAATTGAACGAGCTTTTGTTGCTCCCGCTTTATTATAATTCTAGCAATTTTAAAAGATTATTGTAAATTAAAAGAGTATTTTCCAACTTCATAATAAAGTTAAGTTATATAGAAAAAAATTATATGGCATTCCTATTCTCAACCATTATCTAAACAGGCCTCCTTCAAAGGCCGCAAACTAACGAAGGGCCGCGAACCAGCGAACTGACCTTGAAATTGGTAGGTTATTTTATTATTTACTGTAGGTAGGTTACGTAGATCCTATCTATAGAATAAATCTGACTGACTGATTGACTGACATATCAGTGCACAGCTGAAACCAACAATTTTATACCTACCTACCTACTTATTTAAATTGACTTGGCCTTTTCTTTGACTAACGAACCTTTAATACGATTTTGTCGAGTCAAACGAGTTGTATATTCCGAGAGCTGATGCAAGACTTGTACTCAGATAAATAAGTACGATTACCAACGTTTACTTAGGGTTTTATTTTATTATTTTTTAACAGTAATACTATATAACTATAGTTAGATTAGTGGCTTGATAAAATCTTTAAAAAAATCATGATGTTAGTGCATTTCATAAACTTTAATGGAAAATTATAACTTTATTAGTTTAGCAGTCATTTTTTATTTTATTAATTTATTGAATTTATTTATATAAAAAATATATTGTACCTACTGCTATAATAAAAAAAAATATATACCTATATATTAGTCAAATAACCCGCCCCTGAGCGCTCCGGGTGCAAAGGTGCCCATCACACTCACCGCATTGCTCATCCTTTGCACCAGGAACGAGCCGGAGCGGGAGTCACCTGTACTGTCCCTAAGCCTGTGACCTACTTCATGGACGAACTTCTTAGCCTCTGTCCCCCAACAACCCAGGGTCTTCACTGCGATAGGCACGAAGTGGTAAAGCGGCTCCATAGTTTAGCAGTAATATCACAGATTATATAATAGTTACTTTGTAACAGATAGGGTCAGTTCGCTGGTTCGCGGCCCTTCGTTAGTTTGCGGTCTTTGAAGGCGGCCTGTTTAGATAATGGTTGAGAAATTGAGAATAGGAATGCCATCTCATTTTTTTTCAATATAACTTAACTTTATTATGAAGTTGGAAAACACTAGGTACCCAATCTTTTGAAATTGCTAGAACAATAATAAAGCGAGAGCAACAAAAGCTTGTTCAATTCACCGGTCTCGATACACGTGCCCGCACGTTGCCGAAACTACGGAAAAAATAGCGGGCACGCACTTGTTCAAAGGTATGTAATATCGTAATACAATCATTTGTTGTGGTGATAAGTAAATTTAACTACGAGCTTATGAATTATACATTGATTTTTTTATGTATATTGTGTATGAATTAAACAACTGTGCAAAATATTGGGTGGTCGCCTAGTGAATTAGGAAAAATACGATTGTGTTGGTTTACGGCCGGGAGGCCGGGTTACTGACGCGTCGCGAGTAATTTGATTTATGACCATACATATAGTACCTGGTGTCTCCCAATTGGGCCTTTTTGTTCTACAAAGCAATTACAACCGTATTGTTAAAGCATACGGATTAAATTGAATTTGTCAACCCATCTGCAGTGCACCATCCTTTTAATGAAGAGCCTTTAAATTGTTAATATAATTATAAAATTATTAAATAAAGTTGATGCTTTAAAAAGTATATTTTCTGATATAAATCTCTCCCTAGTTCATTAAGTATCCCAAGTCCCATACATCAAGTCCCATCCGTGTATTGATTATAGAAAGTATTTTAAATCGGAAGTAAATTAATAAATGTTTTTTAATTCGAATTTTTTATTTAAAGATTAAACTATTACAAAATAAAGTTTTCCTACAATGGAATAAAATACATAACTATTTTTGGTCGAAAAAGTGAGTCAGCTCCTAGACTATTATAATGTTACAAGTCAAATAACCTACGATTACTAATTACTACTATTTTTTCGCGTTATTTTTCTTAAGCAATCTAAAACTTTAATCAATTTTGATTGAACGTAACGTATTTTCAACCGACTTTCCAAACGGAAGGAGGTTCTCAATTCGTCTTGGTGTGTATGTTACGCGATTACTCCGTCAATTGAGAACCGATTTGAATGACTATTTTTTTAATCGGTAGGGTTCGTTGACTAGGTGGTCCCATTGTAATTTCATCGAGATCTGATAAGTATCTCCAGAGATATGACGATAAACGTCTCAAACTTGCAACTGAAACTGACTCGCGTGGCATGGAAGTCGGTTGTTTTAGTTTTAACTATCTTAATTAAACTATCACATAAACTACCTTAATTATAGTATAACTGTAGTACTTTTATCCTACCTCGACATTAAACATTAATGTAGCACTTATTATCAGTAATGTACTCATTACATTGTTCTACCTTACAGTATTTCTCTTCATAACATTCAACCCTATAGGAGAGGCCGCGAGTTGACCGAGTTATTCAGACTCTCGCTGTGCGGACTTACGGTGCATTTTACTGTGCGCAACACGCGGTTCATAGTTACTATTAGTTGATACTGTGACGCAAATTCAAGTTCGCACTCGAGGCGTGAAGCGCATTTTGAACGTTACCAGCGTTGTAACTAGGTTTATTCTCGCATTTTTGCCCTCAGGGAGTGCAATTTCTGTACTTGTACTATTCATTATTCTGTGCCTCTGGGATGGTTCTGCTAAATACCAGCTGCAGACACTGGAAGCTATTGAGAGGAGAGCCAAGAAGCTCATCAACGACGAGCAATTAGTAAGCAAAAGACTCCAGAGTCTCGAGCATCGTCGCAAGGTCGCTTTTTTGTCGGTTTTTTATCAGATTCATTTCGGAGAGTGTGCATCGAAACTTCATAACTTGATTCCGCCATCCCCTTTTTATAATCGGACTAGCAGGGATACTAAGAGGCGCCACCGCTACATGGTGGATATACCATTTACGCGTACAAAGCGATTCGCTTCTTCTTTCATCATACGTACTGCCAAGGAATGGAATTCCCTGCCCGAGTCTGTGTTTCCGATTAGATACAACATAGGGGTCTTCAAGTCGCGAGTGAATAGGTATTTTTTGGGTAAGCGCGCTACATCAGCGACCGCATTGTCACTTAACATCAGGTGAGATAGTGGTCAATCGATACACAATTTCACAATAAAAAAAAAAAAATAAAAAAAAATAGTTATACACTGCTTTTCATCCCCCTCTATGAGAAAAGGAAATAGTTATAAGGCTCATCATGTCATGTAATATCACAAAATTTCATGTAACGGCATAAAATGTCATGTATTGTTATGTAATGTCATGAAATGACATTTAATTTTATGAAATGTCATAAAATGTGATGAAATGTCGAAATGTCAAAATATCACGAAATGTAACAAAAAGTCATGAAATGTCACGAAATGTCATGAAAAGTAACGAAATGTCATAAAATGTCACGAAATGTAACAAAAACTCATGAAATGTCACAAAATGTCATGAAATGTCAAGAAATGTCACGATATAACGTAAATGTCATGAAAAGTAACAAAATGTCAATAAAGGTCACGAAATGTCATGAAATGTCACATAATGTCATGAAATGTAACAAAATGTCATGATATGTCACAAAATTTCATAAAATGACATGTAATGTTATGAAATAAAAAAATTGCGAATGAACGGGTTTCTACAAAGTAAGCGTGCTACATCATCGACCGCATCGTCACTTAACATCAGGTGAGACAGTGGTCAAATGTTTTGCCTATCTAGCATTAAAAAAAATGTCGTGAAATATCAAGGAATTTCATTGAACCTCCTTAGACCGGAAACTATAGAAGAACATTCATAAGCCAAAAACTAAAAAAATACTTTCCCGCCCTAGGGCAGAAATGACCTATTTTGCGCGCACTTATCGTGGAACAAACCATCACTTTTCGAATAGATGGGATGAAAAATAACTTCCTTTACTTATGAAATTAAACCTATAGAGGATATGCGGACTGTATGCAACTATTCATTTAATTTTTTAGCATAAAACATGCTTTATAAGTAAAAATATTTTCAAATTATGATTCGTTTTCAAATGTCAACCTGATTTTGATTTTCAATTTTGTATAAATATGGGACTTGTAATTGATTTTCCTTATTACATTCGAGTAATTTGTGCAAAATCATGCCTTTGTCTTGGTAAGAATACATCAGAATTATCACCATGTTAAAGTTTGGGTTTAACCAGCGCAGAGAGAGCAGCAGTAGAGGTGTGACGCTTTCCACGATCCAAAGAGTGCTGAAAAGAAATGAAGAAACTGGACAACATCTGAGAAGATCGCTTTATTGTCACGACTTCGCCTCGGAATCGACACTTATCACCATTTCAGCATCCAACACCATCTTCTACACACAGGGATAGATAGTATTAATACTATCTTCGACACACAGGGATAGATAGTATTATCACAGAATAATGAATAGTACAAGTATTGGTAATAGTGGTATTAGTGATGATACAGTAAGAAAACGCCTTGTAGAAGCTAACCTGATACCATACAGACCAGTCCAGGGCCTAAAACTCGAACATCATCATAGAATTTCAAGATTGCGTTTCGCGACGGAACACGCTGCTTGGGGTGAAGAAATTTGGGCACGTATATTGTTTACGGACGTGTCAAGATTTGCCCTATATGTCAATGATAGAAGAGACAGGGTGTATCAACGACCTGGAGAACGTTTTGTTGAGGCATTTTTTAAAGTAACGGTTTCGACGGTTTCTTAGGTAGCAGTTCCCTCCACGTATGGACCGGTATTTGTTCAGAAGGAACTGGTTTACATTGAAAATGAGACCCTGAATGCGGAAAAGTACATGATGGAAATTCTTAATTAACATACAGGTCCTTTTCTATTAAACATGGGCGATGATTCAATACTTATGCACAATAATGCTCCCCCTCACACTGCATTACCTGTGAGACGACTGACCTGAACCTTATCGAGCATGCATAAGACGAGCTTGGTAGGCTAGTCAGGAAACGCATTCCACCACCCTTTGTTTGAAAAACCAATTTTTTTTTGTAATGCTGTTCAATAATTAACTTTTGTCGCACTAACTGCACTATGAACCGCGGAAACAGCTGCTGTTGTCTCTTCTAAATTCCCCCCACCCTCACCTTTATACCTGCAGTCCCTTGAGGCGCAAGGACATGTTCGTAATAGTTCTCCTTTGCTAAATATAACTTTAAACTAATAAAAGTTAAGGAAAACTCTGAAAAATTAATAAAAATATTATAAATAACTAGGAGTGCCCCGCGGTTTCACCCGCGTTAACAACTTCTTTTGTTTACTTAAAACTTTTCTTTTGTAAAAACGATTTTATCATTAAATACATCAAATAAGAATTAGCCAAATCGGTTTACCCGTTTTCATGTTATCGCGTGACTAAGGCAATTCGGGATTCATATTTATAAAAACCGAAAACCCAAATTTTCAGACTTTGTTACCTACCCCATTTCAAAAAATCCTACAACACGTCCTGTATCTCATCTTATTTCGCCATACAAACTTTGAATCCCCGTTCCGTATCCGGGAGGAATTTTTAGAAAATCCTTTCTGAGCGGATACCTACGTCATAATAACTATCTGCATTCTACATTTCAGCGCAATCCGAAACAATATTGATTTTTGTAAATTGTTAAACACAATCCAAAATTTCATCGTACCGACGGGACTCGAACCCGCACCCCCCGGATTTACAAAAATATAAAGTGTGAGACACTTCAAAGAAACATAATATTTGATTTACGCAGTGCAACATCTCTCGTCGGATTTGAAAACTGTAATGCTTTCTTCCGAATGATTACCTTACGTAATAAGTAGTCATAGATGGCGCCACCAATGCATAATTGGGTTAACAAAATGCAATCCACTAATTTCGTCGTATCGATGTATTGAACCGTGGCTTAATTGGCAGAGCACCTGGACGTGTAATCCGGGGGGTGCGGGTTCGAGTCCCGTCGGTACGATGAAATTTTGGATTGTGTTTAACAATTTACAAAAATATAAAGTGTGAGACACTTCAAAGAAACATAATATTGATTTTTTTAGACTTTTTTATTTAGACTTCGTTACCCCTCTTTTTCTCCTCTTCCCCGTTTATCCTCTTAGGGTGGCATTTTGAAAAAGTCTGAAACTCGTATTTACTTATTTATTTACAGAAGTACTTGTGTGAAATGTTGAATAAAATGACTATCCAAACTTTGAACCCCCGCTTCATCCTCTTGAAGAGTGAATTTTGAAAAAATCTTTCTTAGCGGATACCTAGGCTAAGTCAAAATAACTATCTGCATGCCAAATTTCAGCGCAATCCGAAACAATATTGATTTCAGACTTTGTTACCCCATTTCACCCTCTTAGGGGTGTAATTTAAAAAAAAACCTAAAACACGTATTTTACTAATTTTTTTACTGGAGCAGTTGTATGAAGTTTCGAAAAGAAAATACTATATAATCGTGTTTCTCCATACAAAGTTTGAACCCCCGTTTCATTCCTATCAGGGGTGAATTTCGAAAAATCCTTTCTCAGAGGGCTCTTGCGTCGTAATAACTACCTGCATGCCAAATTTCAGCGTAATCCGAAACAATATTGATTTTCACACATTGTTACCCTCTTAGGGGTGTAATAAAAAAAACCTAAAACACGTATTTACTTTTTTTTTTACTGGTGCACTTTTATGAAGTTTCGAATAGAAAATACTATCTAATCTTGTTTCTCCATACAAACTTTGAACCCCCGTTTCATCCCTTTCAGGGGTAAATTTTGGAAAATCCTTTCTCAGAGGGAACTAACGTCGTAATAACTATCTGCATGCCAAATTTCAGCGCAATCCGAAACAATATTGATTTCCACACTTTGTTACCCCATTTCAGGGGTGAATTTTCAACAAAAACCAGAAACACGTATTGACTTATTTTGTTATTGAAGCACTCGTGTGAAGTGTTGGATAGAAAAGACTATCTAATCTTGTTTCTCCATACAAACTTTGAACCCCCATTTCATCCCTTTAAGGGGTGAATTTTGGAAAATTCTTTCTTCGTACACCCCTACGTACTAAGACATATATACCCTCCAAATTTCAAGTCTCTACGACCAGCGGTTTAGGCTATGCGTTGTCTGTCAGTCAGTCAGTCAGTAAGCCAGGACAAAGATTCTTATAGTATTAGATTAAAAAATTATGATCGCGTGAAAATTTTTTTTTCCAATACATTTTCAAAAATGCATTTCATAAGTTATTTTTCAAAAAAAATAAATCGACTTCATAACCACAAAATGGCACTCAAAATTCTTTTTTGTGCAAAAATAGTAGTTTATGCAACTGTCATATAATGAACTCGTTACTATTATGAAACTCGCTGCGCTCGTTTCATTAACTCACACTCGTGTTTTAATACCCGTGTTATATGCAGTTGCATACACTACTTTATCTTCACTAATGCAATTAATCAAACAACATGAGTAAAAGCTGACAATAGTTTATTTATAATAATTGTTCAAATTTTGGATGGTACAATTTTGAAAGTTAATGTTAATTATTGATCCAGCAGCTGTAGCGGCCGCGGGGCAAGCAGTAGAGCTCGTAGACGGAGTCGGAATATTTATAATTACTTCATTCGTCTTGTTTTCTATACTGTTCAAGATCGTATCTGAGACTTGAATTTTATTCATTAAAGACTCATCAATGTATCTTTCAGCCACAGTAGAAGACTTCCACCCCCCGTGTCGTTTCAGTGCGGTCAAATCACCACCGCTATCTATGAGAAGGGTCGCCGAGGTGCGCCGGAAGCAATGCCCCGTGTACAACGCTGGGTTAGGCAGATTCAAAAAACTTGCGATAGTTTTTCCCAGAGCACCAAATTTATTAATACCAGTTCTTTGATCGACGCACTTCCCCGATCTATAGCTCAAGAAAAAGGCAGGGTTTCGACAGGGGGTGGGTCGAAGTTCCATGTATTTTTTACATACGGCATAGCAGTTGCCCGTCACAACGAAAGAACGATCTATTTTCGTTTTTGTTTTAGAAACTTTCACCATGATTGTACTGTCGTCTATGTTAGAGACTTCATCGAACTGGATGTTGTATAGCTCTTGCCTTCGGCATGCCCCCATTATGCCGAAGATTAGTGCAACCTGTAACAATAAACGATATAATAAGCTTGAGGTACATAGCCAAGGCAAAAACTATGATTTATGAAGTAATAAAGTGTAGGTACCTACTACCAAATTTATACACAAAGCGCTTAAACGGAGTGTCTAGATAACTTGCGTGTGTAGTACGTAAGTACTAGGTAGATTAAATAACAGAACTAAAATACACTTACCTTTTCAAAAAGATACAAAATATCTGGTGAATCTTCCAGGAACATCTTTATTTGACCTGATGTAAACGTCAAGGACTTTTTTTCCTTGTGTCCTTCTGAACTGCGTTTCAGGAACGCTATGACTTTTGAATACTTCGTGATATCAATATTTTTGTAGATACTCAGTGTGGACTTGAGCATAGAATATTTAGCCCACATAGAAGATGGCTTGAATTTGTCGGAGAGGTCTTTGAGATACGCAAGAATGACATTTTCAGAAAATGATGTAGTTTTCTTTTCGATCTTCCATGCCAAAAAGTTATTATATTCTTTTTCATATCATTTTCTAGATTTTTCTGGCAAAAGATTGTGAGTTACTTTTGTTGCCAATTCTAGAATATCCGGAGGCGTACAAATATCATCGTCGCTATCCATTTTTAACTTTTAATTTGTATTTTAAAAACAAAACACATTGCGAAACATTAAATTCACGCGTACGTGTATTGTCAGTGAACTTGCCGCCATTAAAATCTAACCAATGAGAGCGCAGCTGCGCGCGCAGGGCCAATCAGGAGCGAGCGCGCGCTGTTCTTTTTTTATTTAATTGGCACAAGATCTTACCAAAGAGTTTTGTGTATGTAAGTTTAGTAGTTTCGACGAAGTTTTCACGTATAACCCAACTGTTTTCAAAAGCCAGCCTAATATCAAAATTTTATACAACTTGTATGAGGATTTTGACATAAGGCTCGCCAGGTTAATTGGTCGCGTTTTATTGATGTTATAATGAGATTTTACGATATCGATGTGGATATTATACCATCATGTGAAATTGCTTAAATTGAGTGTTTTGTTATCTGCGCTATACTAGGATGTTGTAATCCATCATCCTAGGCGCTATAACAGTAGTAATTATAAGTCAAGTATTGGAAACATAAGTAGAATGTTATAACATTAGTGTAGATAAAAGTTTTAATGAAATTACATGCATCTATTAAATTTCGTGTCTGGGCCGTTATACACTGACGGATATATACTTTTTGAAAATTTCAAGTATGTACCTATAACGGTTAAGAAGATACAGATCTGTAAAGTGCGCACATATAGACACACGGACGGACGGACGGACGGACGGACGGACGAACAGACAACAAAGTCTCAGAAAGTGTTCATTTAGTAGACTTTGGGTTCAGAACCCTAAAAAAATTGACTTTAAATGTGCTAAAGTGAAAATATTCACTAGTAATAATGATGTCATCAAGGTATCAAAGGACAATGTCCAAAATTGCCCTGTACAATTAAAGCATCTGACACACACGATAATTAATTGTCTATTTTATTACAATAATTCCAAATACTTTTATAACACGGACTAGTTGTATTCCAAAATGAATATTAAAAAGTATTATTTGCGATTATTAACATTGATTGCCGCCATATGGCCAACAGAGTACTGAATCACTCTACTACGTTATAAGAGGCACTTCCCTATATTGTGGATACCCGAATTATGAAAGCACTGTGTAGCCAACCTAACAACGGAAAGTATTATTTACGTAGTAACTATTATATAATATGTGGTTTTATGCTTATAATTTTTTTTTGCTGTGTTGATTGGTACAAAGTACGTTCATAATTCTGAGTTATTTAATTATGTATGCAGTGTCGCGGGACTGAAATGGCCGCCATCTTCGCCAAATGTCATGTCATGTCAAAAAATATTAGGTATGTTTAAAAAAGTTTGCACCCTAACAAGACTTTTCCCGGTAGAACATTCCTGTGAAGACAAATTATTTATATTTATATATAATTATTTATTATAATTATTAATATATAATTATTTATTGAGGGCCCGGTGGCGTAATTGGGAGAACCGTCGGCTTTGATGCCGTGGTACCGAGTTCAAACCGCCGTGCACCAATGAATTTTTCTATCGAAAAATATATGTGCGCTTCTCACAGTGGCCCTCCGGTGAAGGAAAACATCGCTAAGAAACCAATAACCCCCGCATGGTGGTAGAACATATCTAGTGTCCGCCTGGCCAGCTACCACCCTCAAGTCAGAAAATCTGTCGCCAAACATCTAATGTGTTCGGGCAGCTATCCTTGAGAGCCAGTTCCCATTCTAGTCCACTTCTCTATCTTTGACCGCATCATCACTTAGCAACAGGTGAGATAGTGGTCAAACGCTTGCCTATAAGTTATAAAAAAAATTTATCCCCACCTTTATTTCTATCTCGCTCGCAGTTACCGTAAGAATATCTTATACGCAATAGCAACCTCCATTGTGTATAATCTTCTTGGGACTCTTCTACTAAAACTAGTACATTCTCCTATGTTTGAGGTATTTATCTCCATATCTCTGGTGATACTAATCAGATCTCGATAAAATTAAAATGGGACCACCTCGGAAACGTATCCTACCTATTAAAAAAAGAATCATTTGAATCCGTTCACAATTGATGGAGAAATCGCGTAACATACACACAAAAAAAAACATACAGACGAATTGAGAACCTCCTCTTTTTTTGTGAAGTCGGTTAAAAAGTTTATATAAAGATTGACGATTGATTGAAGACTGGCCCTGGATTCCGAGGTATATACATGTATAATCTTACATCAATCACTCCACTAATACCAGAGTTCTTTTTTTTAATATCTTATAGGCTAGCGTTTGACCACTATCTCGCCTGTTGGTAAGTGATGATGCGGTCAAGGATGGTATTGCTCTTAGTAGGGTTCCGTACCTCAAAAGGTAAAAAAAAGGAACCCTTATAAGATCACTTTCTTGTCCGTCTGTCTGTTTGTCTGTCTGCCTGTCCGTCTGTCTGTCCGTCTGTCTGTCCGTCTGTCTGTCCGTCTGTCTGTCAGTGTGTCACCACTGATTTTCTCAGGAAAGGGTGGACCTAGCAAGTTGAAATTTATACCTGACACTGAGGTCTATGGTCCCTATTGGGTGTATAAAAATCAAGGTCTTGAGTCAACACAATAAAAAGATATGGGCAAATGTAGATTTTCGTGAAAACTTGTTAGTACCAAAATGTACCTTAATTTTCAACTTTTTTATTTTTAGGAATTTTCTCTTTACTTGTGCTCTAAGACCTTGCTTGTGACCAAAATTGTCAATTTTAGGTAAACCGGAAGTACCCTATAGGTTATGGGTCGAAAACCTATAGGGTACTTCTCGTTGACCTAGAATCATGAAATTTTGCAAGAAGGAAGGTCTTACAGCACAAATTAAGGAAAAATTCCAAAAAATAAAAAAGTCGAAAATTAAAGGGTGTCCATACGTGCCCATTCATACATAGTTTGCGCCAGTTAAGGTAGACCTCTGAGTTATATGATCACTGATACAATTTAGAGGTCTAGCTTAATTGGTTGGATCGGAAGCCTCGGTGGGCGAGTTCAACTCGACTTTGCCGGTTTTTTTTGTATTATAAAAGCAGCTTCGGTGGTGAACTCCAAAGTTTGTTTGACTCCAAACTTCTTGCGCAACACCTGTTGTTAGAAAGAGACAAATATTTAATCCATCTCGCTCATCCAATTCATAGTGACAACTGTGAGCTGATTTTATTTCTATAAAAAATACAGTAGACAGATATTAGAAAGTGCGACACTCTACTACAGGATAGAGACTCTAAGTTAAACATATTACGCTTGAATAGAAATATGTTTCTTATCTCTAACAGTACCTATGTAGTTAGAGTGTCTGGAGTACAAGAAAGAATTAAATAAAGATTTTTTTTGCTTAAAAAACACGATTAGCAGCAGCATAATACCCGACATTCAGCAGTGAAAGGCTCAAATAGACTGATAACTTTCCTTGTCAATATGATGGGGGTACAACTCATCTACAGGTAAAAATATCTTAGACTGTGGTACGAAACCCTACGTGTGCGAGTCCGACTCACACTTGGCTAGTTCATTGAGATATTTCTGCATAAAAACATTTTATAACTTTATTCGTAAATGAAGCCTAATGTGCCTACATCATACACACACCACTTAAACATGATACCCGCATATTTGAACTAGAAAAATACACCTTAATCCAATCTCTGATTGCAAATATTTGTGTTGTAATGACATAAACGTGCTGATAAGTGAGGACTTTATTCAGAGTTATTGCATAATAATACAGGGATATTGGTAATTCGACAAATTCCCAGCAGAAGCAGCTAAGGGGGCTAAAATGCGACATATTTAGACCCCCCAATGTATGGGCGAAAATTAATAGCTCACTAGATTTTTGGAAATTATTATTTTTTTGAAAAATACTTAAGTTTGGAGGTATGAAACAAAATTTAGAAAAATTGCTAATTAAATGTTCAGTTAATATTTAATATTTTTTACTCATACTTAACTTAGTGATAAGCTTAAGAAGTAATAAAATATCCAGACACACTTAGAATGTAATAACAATGACTTTAACCTTTTTAATGTTTTTGATAATAACTACTCAATCTATCGTACGAGTATATTATCTATGATTATATTTAATTATGACTATAATAAAATTTTATCAAAAAACAATGACATTGGGATTTTTCCGCATATCTCCAAAGATCAGCGATCTTATCGCGTAACTCGCAGCTCGGACTATATAAATAATTCATACTGACAAATACACTGAATGAGGGAGTGAGAGCTTATACTAGCTGTATAGCTACATCTCACTCATTTCTCATTCCGTTTATTACAATCATATATCAATTCATGACAGAACTTCAAAGACGTTTTATTTGCAGAACTATATTATTTAGTTATGTATAAATGAGAAATAAAGTTTTGATTCATAAATATATTTTTTACTAACTGTGCCCCGCGGCTTCGCCTGCGTTAAAAACAACTTTCATTTATTTAAATATTTTTTTTCATAAGAACCATCTCCTGACGATAAAATACACGACAAAAAAGAATTAGCGAAATCGGTCCAGCCGTTCACGCGTGATGTCGTGACCAAGGGAAATTGGGGTTAATTTTTATATATAAAGATTTTTTTTTCCTCAGAACCATCTCTTGACGATAAAAACACGACAAAAAAGAATTAGCGAAATCGGTCCAGCCGTTCACGCGTGATGCCGTGACCAAGGGAAATTGGGATTAATTTTTGTATATAAGAGAAGAATAAAAGATTTGTTTCGTTGAAAAGGTTTTTATTCAATGTACCTAGCAGTAGTTTTCATATAAAGAACAAGCTTTTAATAATTAATTGTACAAATAGATAATTATATACGTTTTAGTTAATTTAATGGAAATATTTTTTCCACTAATATCCAGAAAAACTGTTACAGAAACTAATGAATTAATTGAGGGCCCGGTGGCGTAATCGGGATAATGGTCGGCTTTGTTGCCAGAGGTACCAAGTTCAATCCCCGCCGTGCACCAATGGATTTTTCTATCGAAAAATTATGTGCGCTTATCACAGTGGCCCTCCGCTGCAGAAAAAACATCGTTAATTAATTATAAGTAAAAAATATTTAAAAAAAACTGGCCAAGTGCGAGTCAGACTTTGTCCCGCACACGGAGGGTTCCGAACGCCATCTGTCGAATTTCTAACGAACTTCTAACACCAACTAAGTAAACGTTAACACAAAGGTAGAATAGTAGTATATAGTAGTAATAGTAATAGTGGTAATAGTAATTGTAGTAATTAATATTATTAAATATCTGGTTGACCGAGCTTTGCTCGGTATTTTTTGCCACTTAAACAGACAAATATGACTCTTCCCGACATCTATTGACGAATAATAATATTATTTTTTTTAATTGAGAGCAACTAACTGCTTTACTGATACAGTACTTCTACTCGCCAATAGATGTCGGGAAGAGTATATTTTAAGTTGATTATCAATAAAGTTGATTATTGAAAACACGAATAAAACAACATTTTCTGAAAATGACTCCTAGGTAGATCGATTTATCGCCCCCGAAATCCCCTGTAGGTATACTAAATTTTATTTAATCATTGGAGCCGCTTCCGAGATTCAGATTAAGGTAAAGACGGTAAAAAACTTTTTTTAAACTTTTCTTTAATTTTTAACTTTGTTCTGTTCTTAGTATTTGTTGTTATAGCGGCAACAGAAATACATCATCTGTGAAAATTTCAACCGTCTAACTATCACGGTTCATGAGATACAGCCTGGTGACAGACAGACAGACAGACAGACAGACAGACAGACGGACAGCGGAGTCTCAGTAATAGGGTTCCGTTGGTACCCGTTGGTGGTTTTAAAAATATAGGTAAGTACCTACACGCCAAATACTTACTAGAATTTATTTTTAACATTTTAGTTCATTGTCCCAGTTAAAAGCTTGTTTTAAAAATATTTTTTACTTATAATTTATTTTTAACTTTTTAGTCGGTAGGTATAGATACCGACTACCTACCTACTAACTAAGTGTTTAAGAGAAGGCATGATGTTTTAAAATATTCCACGGATATTTGATGTGATTATAGGTAAAGTGCTCTTCAAGGAAAATCAATCGACTCGGTGGGGCTATGTTGCTTTATAACAGAAATGCCATGGCCACCTTACAGCTTCATCATCAGATCCTGGCTATCATTTAAGTGTAAAGTGCTCCTCAAGACGAATCATTTGAGCCCACATTCACTGGGGTTACGTTATTTTATCACAGAGATGCCGTGGCCACCTTCCAGCTAGTCGCTAAATATCATTTAGGTGTAAAGTTCTCTTCAAGACGAATCAATCGAGCTCAAACTCGGTAGTGTTTTGTTTTTTATCACATATTTTCCGTGGTTGCCTTCCAGCTTCATCATCAGACCCTGGATATTATCTAGGTATAAAGTTCTCTTCAAGACGAATCAATCGAGCCCAAACTCAGTAGAATTACGTTGATTTATCACAGAGATGTCGTGGCCACCTTCCAGCTTCATCATCAGACCCTCGATATCATTTAGGTGAAAAGTTCTCTTCAAGACAAATCAATCGAGCCCAAACTCGGTAGCGTTATGTTAATTTATCACAGAGATGCCGTGGCCACCTTCCAGCTTTATCATCAGACCCTGGATATTTTCTAAGCGTAACATTCTCTTCAAAACAAATCAATCGAGCCCAAACTCGGTGGGGTTATATTGTTTTATCACAAAGATGCCGTGGCCACCTTCCGTCTCCATCATCAGACCAGCTCTATGGTACCATACCATTATATAAGTACACCAAATTTGAGTCCAATCGGACATCGGGAAGTGGGTCTAATTTAGCTTCCAAGATTCCACCCGAACATACATAGTGATATACATACATACATAGCAAGTTAAATAAAAGCTTGTAAAAACCAACGACCCCACATGGTAGTAGGACAATATCTAGTGTCCGCCTGGCCAGCTACCATCCTCAAATTAGAAAATCTGTCGCCAAACATCTAATGTATCCTTGAGAGCCAGTTCCCATTCTAGGCTAAACGTGCTTACCGTCTTCGACCGCATCATCACTTACCAACAGATGAGATAGTAGTCAAACGCTAGCCTATACGATTTAAAAAATATGTAAATAAATTATGTTTTGCCTATAACATATTATATAAGTAGGTTCTAGACATTCCTAAGCTTGTGGTCACCTCAAAAGAAAGGGACAAACTCCGTTCAAGGTCGGTCTCATGTGGGCCGGCTTTGCGGTTCAGTACGCAGTCAAGTTTAATATAGTAGAAGGTCTTTAATGCCAACCACGGATATGCCAACACAGCATTATTTAACAGGCACTGTCAAGAACAGATGCCATCGAAGTTTGTGACACCTGTCAAATAGTATTTACGTAGTTTATAGTATTTATACCGACTTCAAAAAGGAGGACCTTAAGCTTGCTACTTAAAATTACTAACGCGCATAGAAATATGAATTCCTATTTCTATGCTAACGCGGCAATTGAAGTAGGTATTTTTTCGTTTTTAAACAATTTTAAATTATTACCTTTTTTCATTTTAAACGTTTATCCTCATCCTTACTCCTAACTATACATATTATATATATATATTATATAATATCTAATACTATAAGAATCTTTGTCCTGACATACATTTTGACTGACTGAATGACTGACTGACTGACTAACTGACAGACAACGCACAGCCTAAACCGCTGGTCGTGGAGACTTGAAATTTGGAGGGTATATTTGTCTTAGTACGTAGGGGAGTACTAAGAAAGGATTTTCCAAAATTCACCCCTTAAAGGGATGAAATGGGGTAACAAAGTCTAAAAATCAATATTGTTTCGGATTGCGCTGAAATTTAGAATGCAGATAGTTATTATGACGTAGTTATCTGCTCAGAAAGGATTTTCTAAAAATTGCTCCTGGATACGGAACGGGGATGCAAAGTTTGTATGGCGAAATAAGATGAGATAAAGTACGTGTGTGTTGTAGGATTTTTTGAAATGAATTAGGTAACAAAGTCTGAAAATTTGGGTGTTCGGTTTTTATAAATATGAATACCGAATTGCCTTAGTCACGCGATAACATGAAAACGGGTGAACCGATTTGGCTAATTCTTATTTGATGTATATAATGATAGAATCATTTTTACAAAAGAAAAGTTTTAAATAAACAAAAGAAAGTTTTTAACGAGGGCGAAGCCGCGGGGCACTTCTAGTTATATTATAAATGCGAAAGTAATTCTGTCTGTCTGTCTATCTCACTGTCACGCCAAAACCACTGAACCGATTTAAATGAAATTTGGTACACAGATAGTTTAGAGCCCGAGAAAGGATACTAGCATAAGCATAGGCATATATAAGCATAGGCTACTTCTTAATGCGAAAGAGGGTTGTAAAGGGTTGAAACGGGGGATGAAAAGTTCTATGGAAGTATGGTCATTTTTAAAGCTAGAAGCTTAAAACTTATTTTTTAGGCTGTTGATTCGATATAAATAAATATGACATTCAAAGTTTGTAAAAGTTTTACACCAAGGGTGTAAAATAATAATAGGGGATGAAAGTTTGTATGGAAATATGTAAGGTTTATGTGAATGTTCTACTGAACCGATTGTAATGAAATTTGGTACACAGATAGTCTAGAGCCTGAGAAAGGACACTTTTCACACTACTTTTTAATGCGAAAAGAGGGTTGTAAGGGGTTGAAAGAGGTGGGGATGAAAAGTTGTATGGAAGTATCGTCATTTTTAGAGCTAGAAGCTTGAAACTTATTTTTGACCGACTTCAAAAAAAAGGAGGAGGTTCTCAATTTGTTGGAATCTTTTTTTTAATGTATGTTCACCGATTACTCGAAGATGCCTGAACCGATTTGGAAAATTATTTTTTTGTTTCAAAGGGTTCACCTTCACAGGTGGTTCCATTCAAATCCAGTCAAAGTCTTGTAAGGGTGCATCGTTTTTGAGCATAACTAATATTTTTTGACATGACATGACGTTTAGCGAAGATGGCGGCCATATGGCGGCGATTAATGATAAAACTTTCATTGGTAGGTATATAGCTAGGACTAGAACCAACGACCGTCGGGTCAGAATCAGGGTAACTATCCTTTACGCCAAAGGGCCGTCCAATATCACTACGTAAGGATTATAATACAAAGTCCATCACTGCGTCTGTCTGTCTGTCTGTTCGCAATAATAATCGCAAATAATACTTTTTAATAATTATTTTCGGAATACAACTAGTCCGTGTTATAAAAGTATTTGGAATTATTGTAATAAAATAGACAATTAATTATCGTGTGTGTCAGATGATTTTATTGAACATGACCCTGTTCCTGTTTTGGACATTGTCCTTTGATACCTTGATGACATCATTATGATTAGTGGATAATTTCACTAGCGCGGCATTTGAAGTCACTTTTTTAGGGCTCCGAACCCAAAGGGTACCAAATGAAACCTTTCTGAGACTTTGCTGCCCGTTCGTCCGTCCGTCCGTCTGTCCGTCCGTGGACAACTGACTTTAGTCCAATCGAAAATGCGCAACCATCCCATCTCGTCTTCCCTATTGACTGGCACCGAACATCATGCTGGAACTCGGCAAACCGATTGGTGACATGTTTTTAGGGTTCCGTACCTCAAAAGGTAAAAAAGGAACCCTTATAAGATCACTTTCTTGTCCATCTGTCTGTCCGTCTGTCTGTCTGTCTGTCTGTCTGTTTGTCTGTCTGTCCGTGTGTCACCACCGATTTTCTTAAGAACGGGTAGATCTAGCAAGTTGAAATTTATGCCAGATACTGGAGTCTATAGTGTCTATTAGGTGTATAAAAATCAAAGTCCTGAGTCAACACAATAAAAAGATATGGGCAAATTTAGACTTTTGCGAGAACTTGTAAGTACCAAAATGTACCTACCTTAATTTTCAACATATTTAATTTTTCGGAATTTTTCCTTTACTTGTGCTGTAAGACCTCGCTTTTAACCAAAATTGACAATTCTAGGTCAATCAGAAGTACCCTATCGGTTTTGGGTCGAAAACCTATAGGGTACTTCCCGTTGACCTAGAATCATGAAATTTGGAAAGAAGCAAGGTCTTACAGTACAAATAAAGGAAAAATTCCAAAAAATAAAAAAAGTTGAAAATTAAAGGGTGTCCTCATACATACATAGTGAATGCCAGTTAAGATAGGCCTCTGAGGTATATGAGCGCTCATACAATTTAGAAGTCTAGCTTAATTGGTATCAACCAACGTTGGTACGGAAGCCTCGGTGGGCGAGTGCAAATCGACTTGGCCGGTTTTATTTTATTTTATATTGATAGGCTAGCGTTTGACCACTATCTCACCTGTTGGTAAGTGATGATGCGGTCGAGGATGGTAGCACGCTAGTCCTAGAATAGGTTAATATCATTTGTTAGAAATTATTAGTTAGCTTATTGATAGGTAAGTACAAATTCATAACGTAGATATATTCTGTAGTGGTAGGACTCCTGCTAGTCCGCCTGGAGCGGTACAACCACTTTGCCAATTAATTTTCAGTCGTGAAATAGAAATGTTTTTCGGTTGAAATGGCAAGGTGTCCAGTTAAATTACAGGGCATGTGAGACTCAACATTTTTATGTCTCAATGTAACAGGCGCAGTGCAATGACATGCAAAATTCTGACAGTTCAGAATTTTGCATACCGCTGTATCTGTTATAGGTAGACGTCATCGCTTACCATCAGGCGAGCGACGTGCTTATCCTGTTACCTTTTACCATAAAAAAAATAAAGAAGAAGAAGCGAAAAAACTAACCGCTATTGTGCACTGATTGCTTACTATCACTACTTTATTTTTATGACTACTTACTATCAACCAGCACATGCACAAAGTGCACCATGACAGCCATAAAAATATTAATAAATTATTAATATGTCATTGTGATTTGTCATTGTGTGTCAATGATGACAGGTGAATTGTATCTCTCCGCTACTATGAGGCCGTCTTCTTCCTAAATAAACAAAGAAGTCATCTGTCCGAGCTTGTGCAAGCATTTATGAAGTGCGGCAAAATTGAGGCGGATCCAAAAACATTCTGATGGCTTTAATTTCTAAAGGATTATCCATCGACTTCATTGTTATGAAGTCGATGGATAATATATATATATATAAGATAAAACAAACTTTGCATCCCCGTTCCGTATCCAGGAGCAATTTTTAGAAAATCCTTTCTGAGCAGATAACTACGTCATAATAACTATCTGCATTCTAAATTTCAGCGCAATCCGAAACAATATTGATTTTTAGACTTCGTTACCCCAGTTTATCCTCTTAGGGTGGCATTTTGAAAAAGTCTGAAACTCGTATTTACTTATTTATTTACAGAAGTACTTGTGTGAAATGCCGAATAAAACGAATATCCAAACTTTGCACCCCCGCTTCATACCCTTAAAGAGTGACTTTTAAAAAATCCTTTTAGTGGCAAGTGTACCTACGTCAAAATAACTATCTGCATGCCAAATTTCAGCGCAATCCGAAACAATATTGATATCAGACTTTGTTACCCCACCTCACCCTTTTAGTGGTGGCATTTCGAAAAAGCCTGAAGCACGTATTTCATAATTTTTTGACTGAAGCACTTGTGTGAAGTTTCGAATAGAAAATACTATCCAATTTTGTTTCTCCATACAAACTTTCCTCCATTCATCCCCTAAAGGGGTGAATTTTCTTCTTAGTAGAACTTCTTCTTAGTACAACACCCTTACGTGCTAAGACAAATATACCCTCCAAATTTCAAGTCACACAGTCGAAACCGCTGGTCGTCTCTGATTCTTATAGTATTAGATTACATCGTTCAAAACCCTGTCAAACGCGCATTTGGTGATATGTGTTAACTTTAAAAGAACAAACAAGAGCTCAAGTACACAAAGAAAGTACGTCATTTACGTGCTTTCTTTGTGTACTTAAGTCTATACGCTTTGAGTATTCTGGCTGAATACTCAAAGTCTATACGTCATTTAAAGATCGGTACATATTCATACGTGAACCGTGCGTATCTTACCTCTAACGTTCAGGTGCAGTGACTGTTTAGGAGGGCTACGAGTATAATTTAATATGCGTGCAATTAGTAATAATAAGCTCAAGACATCATTATTTTCATTACCGTCCTCTATGTAATAAGCATTTCAGCGATTTTCAAAACAATACCAAACATACTCGCCCTATACTATTGACCTAATAAAAAAGTCGACAGAAAAATCACATGTAGTCCAAGGGCGTCAATAATAAATGATGGTGGGCGGGCGGTGGAGTGGTGTGCGGGCTGGCGTGGTGGTCGACTCGGCGAGGTGAGCGAGGCCACCTGCACCGCGGCGTACAGCACGGGCCGGCCGCGGCGCCGGAGCGGGCCGGGACGCCGCACGCCACGACGCGCGCCGCGGTGCCCTCTCCCGCCGCAGTATGACGCGGCCAGCGCGACGCCCGCTCGCGCCGCGCGCGCCCCGCTCATCATAGCGCGCTACCGACCACCCCCAAACTCCACGCGCGAACACTCACTAACAATATAACAATAATACATCACAGTACTGTGACTTGTTCTAACCGTGCCTTCAAATAAACTATACTCACATCCCCTCGTATTATATCTCCGGACGATATTATGCACTTCTCCCGCGAGTGCACATCTTTCGCAAACTTTACGACTGACTTATTTATCGATCTACACTAATGTAAAAATCATATAATAGACGAATTACTGAGGTCGATGAAAGCGGTTTGCAGAACAAAGAAATGTGTTTACAAAGAAAAGTAACGTAGCAACCGATGTCACTTTGTTATTTTGTTCAATTATTATATAACATGTCTTAGATGTTCTAATTGGGTAAAAGTAGAAAGCTCTTAGGTCCCGACTCTCGGGGTCAACATGAAGATTTAGATCTTGCATATAACCGCCTCTCACGTGCTTTAGCTGCGGGCGGTTAATTTGAAACTACTCATGTATATATCAAGACCCGCTAAAGATTTCATAAAAACAAATAAAAGTTTGTTATTAAAACAAAATAATACATTAAGCGCTATAGAAAAGTTAATACGTAGAGCGTATAAGTTTCTACCAATCAATATTTTTTGTTAATAGTCGTGATAATGAGGCTAATAGTTCGTATGTAATTATCGTTCCAGATTTGAAGTTCTTATACCTACGGTTCGCGATGAAGATAAACCGTGTAAAGAATTTAAGTGTTAAAATATCAAAAGTGTTGTTAACATTGTAATTGGACAGTCAATGTTATTAGAAAAATTATATTAGATGTGGATATATAGTATTAAATACATTAATATAAACCCGACGATCAGTTGTGGTCATGGAAAACGGTGCCTTAAAATATGGGAGCAACAACAACAACAATGACACAGTGGAAGAAAAAGTGGTGAGTGGTACATTTTTTAATTATTGTTGTAATATTTTTCTTAATTAGATTGATAAATGTTTATTTTAGACGACTATCATGTCAAAACGACCTACCACCTATACCTACCGCAGGGTTATAACATTATTACTATTTATTAATAATATAATTTAAACTAATATCATAAATCTGACAGTAACTCAGACGATAACGATCATAAATCAGACAGTCTGGTAGGTTTTCGCCAAATAGTCTGAGCGATTTCTCTATGTTTTTTATTGTTATATTTACTCCATTCTATCGCGCTCGCTATCCCTATGCTAAATTTCAGCAAAATTAGTCCAGCTGTTTGTTCGTGAAGAGGTAACAAACAAACAAATATAATAACTTGACTTTAGTTATTCTAATATATTGCCTATATATGAATGCAATAACGCTGGCCATATTGGTCTATCCATTTATCCGTGATGAGTTCACAAACAAAATACAATCTTACTATGGCATTTACAATATAATATAATTTGTATACATTTTGTAGAGATATTCAAAAATGTTACTTCTCATTGCGAATAATTTACAATATACATAAATGTTCAGTTCTTTTGGGGAAAAAAAGTAAGTTGATGTATTATTTTCATCATTAAAATCAGGAGACGCTAGCTTGGTTAGTTTTAATTATGGATGTATCGATTCCTATTCCGATACAAATATATCATCCGATATAATCATCATCTTCCTACTCTTATCCCACTTAAGTGGGTCGGTGCAACATGTTATTCACTTCCATTTGGGTCTATCCACAATAATTTCCGCATCCACTCCTTTACATCCATATCTTCCATCACACAGTCCATTCACACTTTCTTCGGTCTTCCTCTTCCTCTGTAGCCGTCCACTTTCATATCCAACACCTTACTAATCACGTGGACTTCACTTCTTCTTATAGTATGTCCATACCAGGCTAGCCTATTGCTTTTTAACTTTTCTGTCACTGTTATCACTTTCAGGCTTTCCCTTACATAATATACTCATTCCAAATGTTTATCCATTATTGTCACTCCACACATCTATCTCAACATACGCATCTCCGCCACATGCAATCTTTTTTCATCCATCTTCTTCGTGGCTCAACATTCAGATCCATACACAACGACAGGTCTAATAACCGTTTTGTTTTGTTCCTTAAGTTTATGGGGCATTCTCGGGTCGTAAGTTGTACCTGGAACCTGTCGTCATTTCATCCATCACGCAATTATGCGCCTATTGACATCACGGTCAATATCGCCATTTTTTTACCGACTTCACAAAAAAGGAGGAGGTTCTCAATTCGTCTGTATGTTTTTTTTGTGTGTATGTTACGCGATTACTCCGTCAAATGTGAACGGATTCAAATGATTATTTTTTTAATAGGTAGGGTACGTTTCCGAGGAGGTCCCATTTTAATTTCATCGAGTATCTACATAGATATGGAGATAAATACCTCAAACATAGGAGAATGTACTGGTTTTAGAAGAAGAGTCCCAAGAAAATTATACATAATGGAGGTTGCTATTGCATATACTTTTGAAGACTAAAAAATATGACCTTGAATAATGTTTTTACATCTTTCTTCACGTTGATTTTGGTTTTTGACAGATATTCTTACGGTAACTGTGAGCGAGATAGAAACAAAGGTGGGGAGAATTAATTTGTCTTCACAGGAATGTTCTACTGGGCAAAGTTAGGGTGCAACGTTTTTTGATGTGAACATTTTTTGACATGACATGACGTTTGGCGAAGATGGCAGCCTTATGGCGGCGATTAATGTTAATAATTGCAAATAATACTTTCTAATATTCATTTTAGTATACACCTAGTCCGTGTTATAAAAGTATTTGGAATTATTGTAATAAAATAGACAATTAATTATCGTGTGTGTCAGATGCTTTTATTGAACAGGGCCATTTTGGACATTGTCCTTTGATACCTTGATGACATCATTATGACTAGTGGATATTTTAACTAGCGCGGCATTTGAAGTCAATTTTTTAGGGCTCCGAACCCAAAGGGTACCTAAATGAATACTTTCTGAGACTTTGCTGTCAGTTCGTCCGTCCGTCCGTCCGTCCGTCCGTGTGTCTATATGTGCGCACTTTACAGATCTGTATCTTCTTAACCGTAATAAGTACATACTTGAAATTTTCATAAAGTACATATCCGTCAGTGTATAACGACCCAGACACGAAATTTTATCATTATCAGCCGGTATCAGTCCACTGCTGGACGTAGGCCTCCACCAAGACACGCCACTAAGCCCGGTCTTCGGCTCTTTTTTTTCCAGTCACTGCCCACCGCTTTGCGAATGTCGTCGCTCGACCTAGTCACAGGGCGTCCTACTCTACGTTTGCCGATTCGCGGTGTCCACTCTAGAACCAGTCTGCCCCAACGGTTATCAGTCCTACGGCAGATATGACCAGCCCACTGCCACTTCAGTTTGCTAATCCGCTGAGTTATGTTCGATCACTTTAGTTCTCTGGTGAATTACTTCGTTCCGGATTCGATCCCGCAGAGAAACACCGAGCATAGCTCCATAGCTCGCTGAGCGACTTTAAACTGGTGGACTAGTCGAACCGTGAGTGTCCACGTCTCGGTTCCGTATGTCATGACAGGTAGGACGCACTGATTAAAGACTTTTGTCTTTAGGCACTGTGGTATAAGCGACGAGAAGACTCGACGGAGTTTCCCAAATGCTGCCCAGCCCAGCTGAATTCTTGTCTGGATTTCCTTCTCGAAGTTTTGTTTGCCTAGTTGGAGCGTTTGCCTTAGGTAAACATACTACGTGACAACTTCGAGTGGGATTTCATCTACGGCAATCGGTTGCGGAACAACGTGCTCGTTGTACATAACTTTGGTTTTATCCAAATTCATCCGGAAACTGATGCGATGAGAAGAATCAGCTAGGTCATTCAACATCCTTTTTAGGTCCTGCAGCGTCTCTGCCATAATGACGATGTCATCTGCGAATCGTAAGTGAGAGATGTACTTGCCATTAATGTTGATGCCGCAATCTTTCCAGTCCAGCGTCTTAAACATATCCTCTAAGGCGATAGTGAACAGTTTCGGGAATATGACGTACCCCTGTCTCACTCCTCGACGCAGGTGAATATGTTTAATACGCTGGTTCCGTACTTGTACTGTCATCGTTGTGGCATTATATACACATCTCATCACTTCGATATATCGCCAGTCGACTTGACAACGCTGCAGGGACACCAGAACAGACCAGGTTTCGATTGAGTCGAAGGCCATCTCATAGTCCACAAATGCTAAGCACAGGGGCCGATTGTACTCTTCGGTCTTCTGTACAATCTGCCGCACCGTGTGGATGTGGTCTATGGTGCCGTAACCGCTTCTAAACCCGGCCTGTTCCGGAGGTTGAAACTCGTCGAGTCTTCGCGCAAGACGGTTTGTGATGACCCTTGAAAACAGCTTGTAGACATGGCTCAGAAGCGAAATCGAGCGGTAGTTTTGCAATAGGGCTCTATCTCCTTTTTTGAAAAACAAATCCCGCATGCTTCTGACAGAGAACAGAATTGAAGAGCTGTTGCAGCTGGCTTACAGCTGGAGCTCCTCCAGCTTTTAGAAGCTCCGTTGTGATTCCGTCCTCACCTGGGGCTTTTCCATTTTTGAGCTGTCTATAATTAATAATTAATTATATAAAAGTCAATAATGCCGAAAGTTTGGACTTTTTTCCCGTACGCTTGCTCTCGCAAAACTTCATCCCTTCTTCCCTGAGGATTTCCACCACTTCTTCGAGTTTCTGGTCTACGAAATTTTATAGACGCATGTAATTTAATTAAAACTTGTTTTATACTAAGGTATAAAGGGTAAAATAAATTATTATTCAAAAAAAATAAACCCGACTTCACAGCCACAAACAGGCACTCAAAAGCGAACAATAAATTACTTAATATAATTATTATAAGCACTACTCGTACTTATCCATTTGAAGTCGGTGCCAGCCAAGTCTATTGGATAGTAGATAGATACTATTTATGTAGTAGTAGTAAGTAGGTAGTATCTATCTACTACCTATTAGTCTGCCTGTTTGTGGTTGTGAAGTGGGTTTTTTTCTTTAAATAATTTATCTGTATGAGAGGTCTAACCTAACGGAAGTCGAAACAGGCTGGTAGGGCAACTTCATAACCTCGGAACAATGACTAAAGCATGGAAGCCGGGCTAAAATAAAAATCGAGTAAGCTATATTTTATTCATTTATGTCAATTAGCATGTCATAAGGTGTGAAAGAAACAAAACATGGCTGTTTGTTTTTATTATTTTTAAACGTGTCACAAAGCTTAAAATGGGAAATGTCAAATGGTCACCTTTGGTCATCTTATAATGCTAACAAATACAACATTTCTATCCAAGACGTCAAAATACTATATGTCAGCTATCAACTTACTTTTGCAGTTTTATGTTTTGTCGATACGTGTCGCGGGTTTGACGAATTCACTGAGTGAAAAAATCGATATAATTATTAATTTCTGTCTGAGAACGTGACCAGAAAGTGAAAGTATATACTTACGTGAGGTGTACAGTGCTTTGGACAAGATGACTTGTGTTGTTGAAGGGTGTATTACGGATTTACGCACCATCATCATACTATTTCTATATTACGATGCAACGCTTTTTTATAATTATACTGATTGAAGAAGAGAAGATTTCAAAGGAAAATTTCATAAACTAAATGTTCGCTAAATAACTAGGTTTTTTATAATTTAAAAACCTAATCGGAACTAACTTTTTTCATTAAGATTGATTAATTGATATCATAGCCATTGTCTAATTTTTCGTGTGTTCCCAAAATCCTACTATTTTTTGCAAAAAACGTTTTATCAATAATACCTACGACATACACAACTCATATAATGAACAGTCTTGTATTTGGATTTTTTTATAAAACAAATACATATTTGCTTTGATGACTGACATCGACACGATAATGTCGATGATAAGCCCATCACTAGCCAAAAATTAACTTGTGACAACCTGCATTATAACGAAACAGAACGGCATTATACGTCTCTTTCCTACGCACTATTAACATCGTAAGTAAAAAAAAAGTAAACATACGTATTTCATTTCTTATTTTAGTCCGGCTTCCATGCTTTAGTCATTGTTCCGAGTTCATAACCGATATCAAACAGTTTGAAAAGCGAACGAAACTACGGTAATGTGCATCTCATTACCGTGACGAAACACAAGACGTGGGGACGTTGCCACTCCGTCGTTACATTGCTGAAGGATGCATTTTTAGGGGAAAAGAAAATAGATGACATGACTTTTTTCTTTGAACAATTATTATTTTTTACACTTCTCTCTCTAATTAAATATATAAATATAATATTACCTATAAGTAGGTTTCATGCATAATAAATACATTCAAACGCCCGTTTAAAATATATTCACCATCTTCGATCACATCATTTACCGTTACAGGCGAGGCTAATGATCAAACGGTAGCCTATAAGATTTTAAAATAAACTGGCCAAGTGTAAGTCGGACTCGCACTGGTAGGGTTCCGTAACACAGTAGAGTATTTTATAACTACAATTTTTCGCCAGCAAAACATTTACTTTACAAACACTATGAAAACAAAGTTATATTTGCGGTTGCTATATCTCAAAAACTGCTGACTATATCTCGTTCAAAAATAAATACCAATTTTAATCAGTATAACTTCATAAATAATAAAAATCTGTATTACAATTTATAAACAAGCATTTATTTTCGTAGTCGATCTTCTATTTTTCACCGCTACCGGCGCCACCCACTCGGTTAGACGCACCATGCAGGTTTTATTACAGCAAAACGCTAACATAAATATAGAAATTTAATCTCCTAAAAGCAAATGCAATAAATACATAAATAAAATTTAAAATAAAATCTAGAAATAAAATTAAACATAATAAAAATACCTTACGGTGTTCCGGCAGCACACAACCCTTGAGAGTCAGACTATTCTAGGCCTAATGTGTTCACCATTCGACCACATCATCGCTTACCACCAAGCGAGATAGTGAGTAAACGCTAGCTTATCCTACTAACTTACCTACTTATCCTGATCCCGGACTATCTAATTATCCCGATTTCCTACTAATATCCTACTAATATTATAAGAGCGAAAGTTTGTGGGTATGTTTGTTACTTCTTCACGTTAAAACTAATAAACCGATGGACCTGAAATTTTGTATGTAGATAGCCTAGACCTTGGAACAACACATAAATTACTTTTTATCCTGATATTTACATGAGAACGATGTCTACACGGGTAAAACCGCAAGGCGTAGCTAGTCAGATATAAAAAAGAGAACATAATGATGAAAATAATAATTCCAATACCTTTCTTTTAGAAAACCAGTATCATTTTGTTCACTTCAGCGTCGCTATAAAGCTTTTAGTTAACGACTTCAGTTCCAATGAGCATATTATTTAGTTTTCGTTCAGTAAACTCTGAAGCACAAACCTGAAAATTATTTCGTGTCGTGATTAATTAAAATTGTCATCATTTACTAGGGAGTATAATATAAGCACTTAATGCACTCAATGCAGTCAAAATTATTTTATTATAATGACCTTATACCTCGTGGTTAGACCCTTGAATGTAACCTAAAACTAAATTTTACGGCTTCTTTTAAGTCAAAATAAATCTATATCTGTGAACGTCAAAACTTGTAAAAGTTCAATATTCGTAAAACATTCCCGTATTTTGGGAGCTAACGATAATAATGAAAAATCTGACCCTTTTCAATAAGAAAAGCTTAAATATACCTAGTTTGAATCTGTACTAAAATATTTTGCGAGTACGCTGGAATGGTAAAATAAAGACAACGTAGATTCACATGCAAATTGGATACTAAATATAAATTTCACATGAAACGTAGTTGAACATTTTATGGTCCGGGTAAGTAAATTGATGTGAACTGGATGAATCAACCTGGCTTACTTGCTTTGGGAATAAACTGTTAATTCATTTCAACAATGAATAGAAGCATGACAGGTTACGTCGGTGCTCTACGGGCAAAAAGGCTTAAAGTATACCTAACTAATTCATATTAATAGGTACCTAACTAATTTTAAGACTCCTTACCAACCACATGGCGAAACCTTTACACGTCTGTACTCTAAAACCAAGTTCTAACGATACTAGTTAATTAGTACATTTACTGATATTAAAAATGTCAATGTCCAGATGTTTGCTTCTCAGTGACGCAAAAATGACTGTACGGATTTGAATGGAATTTGGCATACAGATAGATTATAATTTGGACTAGATGAACTTATATGATAATGTAGAAGCACGAAGCTCGCTTGGTATTTATAAAATGGTGGTATTTTTAAATGGTATTTACAAACACTCAAAAACTAAATTTACATTCGACGGCCTTATTTCTAAGCAGCGATCTCTACCAGGCAACCGGGAGATAATTAGAGTTACATTATTATTTATATCTATGGTATCGATGGCTACCTATATGCTTGGCTATTGTTGAGACGATTTGTCGATGGTATTCGGTAGTGCAAGCTAGTTTCTACATTTAGATGTACTCCCACATCCTACCCGGTCCCAAAGGTATTTCTCGGTGTTGTTTTGATCGATTTTCCTCGAATTCCTAATTTCCAATGTAGAGCAATGTTGTTTTGTTGCACCAACGATAATTTTGCAATGACAGAGTTATTCCCGAACAATATTTGCCGAAAAATAGTTACTTCCAAAAATAGAGAACCTACCTATTCTTTGATGTTGAAGTCGGTTAAAATAATTAATAGATAATAGATTTAAGTGGAAGCCTTATAAAAAGGATCATGTGCGGGAACGTGAAAAAAAATTACATACGTCAACACAAAAATTAATTTACGCGTTCCTGAAAGGGAACGCGTAAAAGTATCAAGTGGAATGTTATATGAAAACTTTCAGTAAGTCGACGACGTCTTGACAGACGGACCGACGCACAGACGGGCATACGAACAGACGGACAACAAAGTAATTACACTTTTTATTCTCTGGGTCGAAATTGTCAATTGTCTCGAAAATTAGGACACATACTATTTAATAAAAATATACTAATATTATAAAGAGAGAATATTAGTATTTTTGTATTTTTGTTTTTTTGTATGTTTGTAATGATTTGGCTCAAAAACTACTGAACCGATTTAAAAAATTCTTTCACTAATACATAGAATGGACTTTCGGAATATAATAGGCTATATATTATCCCGTTTAAATCAAAGGTACATTCGTGGAGACCTACTTTGCAACTTAAGTCGGCAAAAAACGGTCGAAAAAACACGTTTCTTACGAACGCTGCTTAATTGAAAATAGATAGAAGAATATTTTCTGTGCAAGAGTTGTACAACTTAATAAGACCTACAAAAAAATCCGCGACAGCATATATCTATCTCTTAAGGTTGACTCACAGTAACCATTTTAATCTTAAAATGTTTGTTAAAAAATATTACATAACTTCCAAGGCTATTTTCAAGTATATAGTATTAATCCTTATCCAAATAATTACGTTAATTAGCTTGGCCACATATTATAGATTAAAATTGTCCTTTACAATATATAATACAAATGAAAACTCTAGAAGATATCACGAATTTCACATACACGCATCGCAAAATTATTAAAATATTTGCAGTGAAACCACAGATTAGGTCATAGTTACTACGAAAATATTATTATAAGCTTAGCTATGCTGTAGATCCCCACCGATCACAATCAATTTGAAGTCAATATAGTATAATAATATGATCTATTGTATAAAATAATATTCATCTATATATATAATAATATAATATTTTAAACCACCCCGACTGATCTATGTATAATCTTTCATTAAAAGCATTCCAATGACTCTAAACACGACATTTAAAATCTGAGCTGTAAGTTGGTGAGGATTTGAGTATTTTGTAGAGTCCAGGAGATGTCCCAGCATCAGGTCAATGCTTCCATGTTCATACAATATCGTTGAAGAAGAAGATTTTCGAATTGATCAGACCTATGAAATTTGATTTCATAGCGCAATTAACTAGAAATAAGATCGTTCGTAAAAAGAACCGACTTCAATGCCGCGCTATTAATTTTCAGTACCAATTTTGAGGTGTTTATCTCCATATATCTGGAGATACTTACCAGACCTCGACAAAATTGCCATGGTACCACACTTGGGATATCTCCTTTCCAACGAAAAATAATAATCAAAATCGGTTCATAAACGACGAAGTTATCCGCGAACAAACAAAAAAAAACATATATACGGTCGAATTGAGAAACCTCCTCCTTTTTTTGAATTCGGTTAAAAAGTAGCTTACCACCAGGGAGAACATCTGCCGCCGTAACCTTACTATGGTACCAACCATAGTAATTTTATCGAGGTTTGATAAGTATCTCCGGAGGTATGGACATAAACACCTCAAAATTGGTACTGAAAATTGATAGCGTAGCATTGAAGTCGGTTCTTTTTAGTTTTTTAAACGATCTTATTGGTAGATTTAATGATCCCACTACCACTGTACGAAAACTCATGATTCATGAATGCACATAAAACTTTCATTGGTAGGTATATAGCTAGGATTTGAACCAACGACCGTGGGGTCAGAATCAGGGTAACTATCCTTTACGCCAAAGGGCCGTCCAATATCACTACGTAAGTATTATAAAACAAAGTCCATCACTGCGCCTGTCTGTCTGTTCGCAATAATCTCAATAGCTACTGAACGGATTATCATGCGGTTTTCACCAATAGCCAGAGTGTTTATGAGGAAGGTTTAGGTGCATAATTCGTTAAGGTTTTGTGTAAATTGGATGAAATATGACGATGATTGTTAAATATGTTCATATTTTATATTCGATGCAACAAACTGATGCACATTTTGTAGGCATGTTCTACCCGTGCGAAGCCGGGGCGGGCTGCTAGTAGTTAATATTATTAATGTTATACTGGCTGTAATTCACGTACCTTTAGTCGTATTTTGTCGACCTAGGTTTCGATCGGGTCCGTCGCTCTTCCTCGGGAGTGAGGTCACGCGGTGAGGTCGCGATGTTCACTCTTAAGTTAGGAGTTAAGACTATCACAGTTTTTCCAAAACCATCCCCAACGCGTTTGTCATGACTGTCGGATATAGCCACGCACTGCCTAAACCGCTGGTCCTAGACACATGATATTTAGAGTGTGTGTTCTCTGTGAAGTAAAGTTATCCAATAGGAAAAGGTTCTTCAAAATTACACCCCTATGAGAGTGTGTTGGAAGGTTACATTTTCTACGAAATTTTTTATTTGCTATGTTACTAGTTGTCTCGAATTTTGGTACACATACTCTTAAATTAAAATTATGAGACACGAGTATCAGTTTTCCCAAAATCATCCTTTAGGGGTTTGTGTGACTGACAGACTGACTGATCAACGCACAGCCTAATCCGCCGGCCTTAGAGACAGACATTTGAAGGGTGTGTTCTTTGTGAAGTGCAGCTATCCAATAAGAAAGGGTTTTTTGAAATTCCACCCCCACTTTTTTTTTACCACCCCAACTTTCTGGAACTACATCTTCGAGTTCTAAAGTGTGAAGTTTCCCTTCAAAGTCTGCTTTACCATCATAAACACATCTCTTAATTTAACAGGTGTAGACTTAGGGAGAACTAGTAATGGCAACTAATGCGATTTCACATTAATTTCATCAGCATGCGAATTCGTGAGTCATAGCATGCTAATTGCTATTGTTAGGCTATTTATTAATATAACGATAATTGATAAAAATAAGTACATATGTGTTTTTGTTAATATGCGAATTATAGAGCGCGTTACGCTATGCAGCACGTGCTGCACAAATTATTATTAAACAATAACACGCATTCATTCAATATACGACCCTAAATACGAGTAAATCAAAGATAATAACGAAATCATTGCTGCATTTCATTATTCGCACCACCCTGCTAATAAATAAAACGTTATTTCGTTAATAATCATTAGACAATTCAATCAATATTCGACTTTAACTGCAAGCAAATAAAGATAATAATGGCTTAACCTCATTTTTGGCATCACCTGCTAACCTGCTAATCTCGTGAAATGAATTATGAAAGAGATAGGTATATTAAGTATTCCCATGGGTGTGACGGAGAGCGCACGCTACCGATGAATTCGCTTCGCATTTCACAGAATTTCGCATCTATATTTAATTTGCTTACTGCTAATTAAGCATTAGCATGCTAACAATTAATGTGAATGCGAATTAATCCATCGCTATGGAGAATTAAGGAGGTTATACGTGGTCTACTCCAAAGTAAGCTCACGGAGCAGCATTTGTTTTTTCGGATATTGTCAGTTTGTAATTTGTATATTCAATTGATAGGGAGAGAGAGCGCAAATAATTATTTTTTTCTGAAGGAAAATATGTAATTTTTGACACATGTAGGCCACGTGAGCTAAGCCGCGGGCAAAAGCCAGTAATTTTATAATTATTACCATTGCATTGTTGATCATGAGAGTTTTCCCCATCACCTTTGGATTTAACTTTTCACTAACCATTTCATTAACCGTATGTTTTTTAAGCAAAAATCGTGATGTATAATGCTTTCTTGTGTATATGCACACTCTACAAGCTACACAGGCACTGTAAGAGACAATAATAATGTTACATTTTATGCGGGAGTGAATATTTTATAGAAATAGAAGAAATGGTAATTGATTATATCTTAGTAGACTGTTGTCCTTATCAAGTGGATGAGCGAGATAGATAGATCGTCTTGTTTGAGAGAGTAATAGCGATCACAGTGTAATTGCCACAGACCTAGGATTCATTACGTTAATATTATCAGCATGTAATAATCCAACGCTGGACAAAGGACTCTCCTATAGCTGGCCACTGAGCTCGATCTTCAGCTGTTCTTTTCCAACCGCTACCAGCCGTCCTGCTCCCTGTGGTCCTACGCTGCATAGGCTGAGTCATGGACGTTACAAACTGCATATAAACATGGGTAAGTATACAAGCAGCTTCTAGTCAATTTATAAAGCAGTGTTGTTCGGCATCCCTGACAATAAGAATATTTTCTGAACAAAATTAAAAATTATAACACTGTCCAGTAAATATTCATCGTATAGAGCAAAAATCGAATAACAACCACATAAATTATCTAGATATATCTAGCTATATAGCATAACACGAATAATACGTGTTTATAAGGCTACATTATTAGGAAAGCAGAATGTTTCTGAAGCGGGCCGTATCAAGCGGCTGATCTGACATAGAAATCGTTACCTTGAAGAGAAAGTGGTGCAGTATTCACAGGTATACCTTTAACGTAGATACGTCATGTGAGCCGGCTGAGACCGCGATTAGCACGCGATAGTTCAAGGGCTTCAGCCGCTCTTCTTCTATGGATAGCCTTTGCTATATCTATAGATAGGAACTATCCAGTCTCACTGAATCAAACCTTCAACAAATGAAACGAAAGAATTTCACGCTGCATGTATAATTTATACAGAAAATTTGCCGTTTGTAACCAAATGATACTAAAAATTTGACTCACGATTGCTACACGCAACTGTTGGTTATTATAAGTTTAGTCCACAGACCTCGGATTTCTATGGTTTAATCCTACATACGAGCACGAGAATAATCTTTAATATGTGACTAAATTGTGCCAAGTAGTGGAAGATTTTGATAAGCCACGACTAACCATTCAAATAATAAACATACATTTTTGTTTGGTTTGCGGAGTTTTAGAATAAATTCAAAGTAGCCAGTTCAAAAGTATCGATGGGCTAGTTTCAGTTTTCCATACTTCATTTATTACACTAAAGTTGTAAGTAAGCTGTCTATTTACAGTACCTATCTGTTAAGTCTCACATTACAAGACCGTCATGATACTATCAAATACCACAGTGTTACTTTCTATCAGATAACCGCCTGACTCGCTACCAAACAGTAACTTACCACCATCAAGGAGAAAATCTGCCGCCATAACTTTACGGTGTTCCGGCAGCAACAGCATCCCTTGAATTTGTGAATTCTAAGCCGTTAACCATTTTCAACCACACCATCGGTTACTACCAGGCGAATATAATAGTGGTCAAACGCTAGCCTATAAGTATATGATGAAAAATTAGATCAGCGCTCGTATAATAATTAGGATAGTTTAAAAACTGAAACAACCGAATTCCATGCCCTGCGAGTCAGTTTCAGTGGCAAGCTTGAGACGTTTATCGTCATATCTCTGCAGATACTAATCAGATCTCGATGAAATTACAATAGGACCACCTCGGAAATGTAGATACCCTATCAATTGAAAAAAGAATAATTCGAATCGGTACATATCGCGTAATCGCGTAACATACATACAAAAAAAACTTACAGACGAATTGTAAACCTCCTCCTTTAAGTCGGTTGAAAATTCTATAAGATTATGAGAAACAACTAAATCACTGTACTCGCATAATGGAGTAAATCGCCACCCAGAAGGATCCTAATCATGTGCTCATGCAAAAAAAAACGGTAAGTAAGGTTCTCATGTGTTTTTAACAATTTACCACGATGAAGAAGAATGGATTCCTGATTGTCCTAGTTTCCTAAATACGCGATGGCGTCGGTAAGGTGGGGCCACCTTAACGGCGAACCCTTAACTTGCGTAACCGGCCCCCACGGTGACCTTGCCATATTCACCAGTGTAGCCCTTCCAATCAAATGGATAACTATTTATTATAAACGCGCAGATTGTTTTGACTATGTGTATTTATACTCAACTAGTCAGTTACAGTTTATGAAAATTAAAACTGCATTTATCCCCTGCGGCACACAGTTGCCCGGTTTGAGTAAGAATACGTTATTTACTTATTTAAGGTACTTGTATATCGTAGTATTGATAAAATATACATATTACTGTTAACTTATTTTCCCTGTGAAGTAGAACTGAACATGATTTGTATAAGATCGTTTAAAAAACTCTGGAGATACTTATCAGATCTCAATGAAGTTACCATGGTACTCGGGATATTTCCTTTCCAACAAAAAAATCAAAATCAAAATCGGTTCATAAACGACGAAATTATCCGCAAACAAACATTAAAAAAATATATATACGGTCGAATTGAGAAACCTCCTCGTTTTTTAAAGTCGTTTAAAAATGGTAAACAGTTCTTATTTTGTAAGTACTACCTGTGTACCGCAGCCTCGCGTGCGTTAAAACTTATAAAAAGTATAAAATTTTAAACTATCGGTATATTCCACAAAGTCTAAAGACGAAAGTCTTCAATCAGTGCGTCCTACCCGTTATAACATACGGTGCCGAGACGTAAACACTCACGGTGGGGCTGGTCCACAAATTTAAAGTCGCTCAGCTATGGAAAGGGCTATGCTCGGAGTCGGCTAAGAAGAATCGAATCCGAAACTAGGTAATCCGACAGAGAACCAAAGTCATCGACATAGCTCACCGGATTAGCTAACTGAAGTGGCAATGGGCCGGACATATCAGCCACAGAACCGACAACCGTCGGGGTGAACGAGTTCTTGAGTGGAGACCGCGTATCGGTAAGCGTAGCGTAGGACGTCCTCAGACTAGGTGGAGCGATGATCTTCGCAAGGTGGCTAGCAAGAGCTGGATGAGAGTTGCCGAGGACCGTGCTCAGTGGCGTGCAGTTGGAGTCCGTCCAGCAGTGGACTAACATAGGCTGATGATGATGATGATGATAAACTATCGGTGTGCTTAGTTGTATCCATATGAGTTCAATTATATTAGCATTTATAATATTAGTAAGATTATTAATATAAAATACTAACCATCAGAGTTTGATTTCAGACCTACAAAGATTGCAGTTATGTTTAACAAGACGTTTATCCCCCATTGCATTTTAATAGAAATGTATTGCTCAAATAAATAAACTAGCCAAGTGTAAGTCGGTCTCCCACTCGTAGGGTTCCGTACCACAGTACAATCAACACCAATATCATAAATGGGAAAGTCAGGTTATATGTTTTTTAACCAATTTAGCTGACACTTTGCCTTTGTATAGCCAGTATTATGGATTAGGCTATAGGATACTTTTTAACGCTGGTGAAGCCGTGGGGCACAGCTAGTAATATATAAGATCGAGCAAAAGATGCCGAAAAAATATCACTATCATTTTTCGCCCGTAAAAAAATTGTTTTTCATAGCGTTTGTATAAATGACTATGTTATATTTGCGGTTTTTGAAAATGTACGACATCTCAAAAACTGCTTACTATAGGTATCTCTTTCATCCAATTTTTGAAAAAGCCATAATTCAGGGTCTTTATGTCATTTGGAATCTTGTTAAATATGGCTGGTACCATGCAAAACGCACTCTTTTGCATAAAGCTAGTTTTTGCACTGTGCAAGCATAGTTTGCTGTTGTCACGTCTTTTGCTTTACTCTTGTCCGAAATTTGTGGATATCTGGGTATTGATTTTAACAAAGATTACAATTTCAAAAATATACATTGAAAGTAATGTTAAAATACAATGTTTCTTAAAAAGAGGCTTACAGCTGTCTGTAGAATTTAAATGAAACATTGCTCTCGTGTATCTTTTCTGGGCTGTGAATATAATTCCCCGATCGGTCGAGTTGCCTCAGAAGATTATGCCGTATCGTAGAATAGAAGCTACTAATCCGTGATATGCCGTCAAAAGTGTTTGGGTGTTCACGTTCCGATGTAACTGTAATAGGTAGACGTCATACATACAAACATATAACAAACTTTCACATTCATATGGATATAATATAAATATTATCATCATTCTATCATGTGAACGCCAACGTTGATTGTGCAAAGATATTCCAAATTGTACAACAGTGCTACGATTGCACTACACCGCGTACAATTAGCTCTGGAGAATGTTCTACGAGGGTGCTACGAGCCGTAACAATCTCGTAGCGCTTTCTTAGGTAATGATTATAAATTCTCGAAATGGTCCAATGATGTGGAGTGGTAAACAAAAGTGCAATAAATTGGTAAAGTTTATAAATTGACATATATTCTGTGGCCCAATTCTATCGTTAAATTTGGCCTAAACAGATAAAAGTATATTTAAACATAATTGAATGAAATTTTAGACAGCACAACTGGACAGTATAAGGATAGTGCCGACATAATTATCGGCTCAGACTAAACCGATCAAAGCCTTGTTATTCATTTTAGTGGACTTTGCACGAGAAGGTTGTTACGCAAACATTTGTAGCTCGCTCACATTATCATTTTTTACAGAGATGCATATCTGTATAAAACCCATTATATTATTTTCGACCGACATTGAAAAGAGAGGTTCTTTTATTTTTACTATAGTAGGTAAAAAGACATGCCGACGCTTGCCCGATGGTAAGCGAAGACGTCTACCAATTACAGATTTAGGAGCATGCAAAATTCTAGCTAGACAGAATTTTATACGTTTCTGCACTGCACTTTTTGCCTTGAGACATAAAGATACAATTACTGACAAAGCGGTGTTACCGCCCAGGCGGACCAGCAGAAGTCCTACCATTATAAGAAGTCCTACCACTACATACATAATTTCCCATTAAATGGCCCGTCTGCTTCTTTGCTATATAATTTACATTACGAAAATAACTATGTACTACATTTCGATGGTTAGGGCACGGTAGGGCTTAGCATGAATCATCGTTTAAAGTACTCGCCTGATGGAAAGCGATGACGTTTGCGTATACCGGATACTATGGTACTCATAAATCTACCCAAATTCTATTTATCTGGTTATCAGAATCAGACTTATGATCCGTAGCAGCCCCGGCCTTCTGAAACATCTAGTCGCTAAGTAACCTGCCATATATTGAAATACGAGTAAGCACCTACAGATTTGTGTCATTGCAGTAGAAGTTTAACTTTGCCTTATTTTAATTTATCTGTCTTCCGAATCCATAATACGTTCATTTTATTAGTGACAACAGCCATCTCATGCGTACAACATGACGCATGGAAATAAACTCACAAATATTAATGAAACGACTTCATGGCAATGCCTGCGGGTGTAATAGAGGTGGATCACGAGAGCAACGGCATTTCGGTAGCAGACGGCATCGACAATGGCGCGTCGCGGCAGCCACGGAGGCGACACCGTCTCCCAGCACTTCTAGATAAAAAAATAAGGCTGAGCGGCGGGGGAGGTTGAGCGAGGTCACGCCTGCGTTCGGCGCGCTTCGACTTTACTCGGAGTGGTTCGGGGTGCCGCGCGCACTCGACGTCCCCTGCGCGCGCCGCTACATTTCCTCGACAAGTTTACGTCCCGCGATCACGCTGCGGACTCTACCGCTTCACACTGCCATTAAATTGTTATCCAAATATCCCAGGCCCTTCGCCTTCCGAGAACGACGACGCGAAATACACCCACCCGCAATACGTACGAACCGAAAAACACATTTCGAAACGACCCCTTATTCAGTAAATGTGCAAACCGACCGTAAATGTGTCTAGCGCTCAATCGATCGACTGCATTAAAAACTATTATTATCGTTTTGCAGACAAATTTTGCAGATTTTGTTGCGCTGTGATAAGATTTTGAGTTTCTTTTACACATTTACCTAAAAGTGGATTAATATCGCTTGCACGTTCCGTATGTTGAAAATATTAAATACAGAGTGTGGTGCCGTCCCGTGCTTAGTTCGTTCAGTGAAAAGTGCGTCAATCACCCAAAGGTGTTCTTGTCCCTTCCTTTGGTTGCGAGCTTCGCTATTTCTATTCCTACGACTTATTTTTCGCTTTGATATAATATTCTTGTGGAAAAACGCGATCCATGCTTGGAGTTATGACAACCATGGTATGGTTTCCTTTGTCTATATTGTTTATTTTATATTGTTTTTAGAAGAGGATGGTAGTTTAAAATTATCACTTTTGAATGATTTCACAGTAGTCAGGGCTTAAAATAAAATTCAATAGTCTCATTTATCAAAATCTTGACATATATCACACATACGAACTCTTACTATCTATGTAGTAAATAGTATAAAACTATTTTTTTTATTGTTTAAGTAGCGAGTTATATCAATTAAAATTGCGAATGACACGATGCCCGTCGCTTTAAGCTTCCGTCTGATATGTTGACCGCAAGTTCAATAGGTGCTGTATCGTTCGAGTCATTGTTCATGTTATGGCGACCATTGACTGCTGTGAAACTATGCAGAGCATGCAGCCCCTCCCACCGGCGCCTTTCACGTTCAGTATTTTTCAGACTTATGACCCGAGGCTGAGCTCCCCGTGCATATCAAGCTTGCGCATTCCATTGGCAACGTGGAGCACAGCTTTATATGCGAATTAGAGTCTACTTACTGTTCATATTACATACATACATTATATCGTACACTCTATTCTTCTAGAATGGATGCGTAATGCTAAAATAGCCTTTAATAAAATAACGTACGCATTGTTACTACTTAAAGTACAAAGACAATATCTATATGTCACAACGAATTGAAACATGTCAATGAAGACACAGTTAAATTTAATATACATAATGTATAAATAATTATTTTTTTAAATACAATTTCTTAGAAGATGATTTAATAGTAACTCTTCGACAGCAATGTCAACCTTAAATTAATCAATGTAATCCATAAAAATAATCAATTATTATATGTATATATTCTCATATCATATTATTTTATTAACAAAAATGGTGTGCTACTTTAGTTGGAATTTTTGCGTCATCTTCTAAAAGCTGATTATTTTTAAACTTTAATAGATAATTTAATTGATTTTTAAATACATTATTATTTTATATTTATATTCAAATGTATTTAAAAATCAGAAGTTAGAAACGATTTAAATAGCAGTTAAAATCATAGCAACAGTTTAATCCTAGAGTATTGATCTCGCTGTCAGCCGATATGCCGTCTCGACAGCATTGCCGTTGTCGACCTGAATACTGCCTCTCATAGAAATCTACTGCATATTTTAGATCTTTCACAAAGCTACGAAAATTATAAGCATATCTAATATATTATTTTGCAAAGTCTTTTTACAAGTTCATAAAACATTATGTTTATACATAATATATTTATTCTAGATGTTTCATTCCCATACTTTAAAAGTTAGAGGGGGGAGAAACACATTTTACCACTTTAGACGCGCCTATCTATCAAATAGTTGACTTTGAGAAATATGGTTTTAGAAACCTCAATGTTATTTTTAAAGACCTATCCATCCAAGGACACCAAACCACACGTATAGGTTTGAAGAAAACAAAATATTTTGTTTCATTTCCATGTATGGGATGCCCCCCCCCCCCCCCCCCCCCTAAAACTTTTATATTTTTATTTTTGTATAAAAATCGGAAAGCGGTTTACAGAATACATCTACCTACCAAGTTTCAATTCTGTAGACCCTAATAGTTTCGGAATAAAATGGCTGTGACATACGGACAGACAGACAGACAGACAGACATGACGAATTTATAAGAGTTCCGTTTTTTGCCATTTGGCTTAGGAACACTAAAAATATATTATCATATTAATAATATTCACAGGAAGATGATTTCGCAGAAAAAAAAAGCGACTCATGCGCACAACGTGGAATGGACTGACTCATGTTTTCGCATACTGAACGGCAATTTCGGCGTTTTTGAACATATTTATTTTTTATTTATTCTTAACTAAGTAATTAAAAGTATTAAAGTTTTTTAGTAAACCTTATGCAGGTTTGTCTAGGCACTAGTTCCTCTACATATTATATGCTCAAGTGATACATTAATTTTTATTATGTTGTCGTACCTATTAATTATACTATAACTTATAATGTTATGAACGAGTATTAGACTATTTTTAGGTTCTAGATTGATTTTTGTAAACTGAAAACAACAAAAATATGAGTAAATAGAACAAATGTATTGAAAATTATGATATATGACAAAGTAACTGCAATAAGTAGGTAGCTACCTAGGTAATATAATTTGTAAACATAATTAGAAGCATAATTTGAAATTAAAAGGTGCACTGCGACCTGAGCATTGATTTAGATATCTTTTTTCGAATCTTTGTTGTATGGTAAATCATTGCGTGGTAAAATGTCAAAACTATATAAATATTCAAATTAGACAGCCGAAGCATCACCAAAATGGTCGCTATTATTTAAAAAACATGTAGAAACTGCTAAAGTTAAAGGCAAAAAAGTCGAAAGTCAAAGCATTTATTCAGTATATGGGCAAATTGAAAATTTGCACTTACACACGTCAAATAACATTAAATAGATCATATTCAGTAATAATTATTATAGATATAACAGAAACATAACTTATTGCTGTGAATTAACAAAAAAAAACAACAAAAGGTCAGTTAAAGTAAAGTCAGGTTGTTGATAAAACAAGTATAAAAAGTAAGTTCAAAAACTATAACCCGACTACTGAAAAATCACGCTCTAATTTTAGAGATTATTCCCAATTATCTCCTATATATATAAAATCCAAAGTCCTGACTGACTGACTGACTGACTGACTGATTTCTATGAAACTTTTTATTCTATGGGTCAATTGTTTTGAAAATTGGTACACATACTTTTTAATTAAAATAGTGAGTAACGGGTATCACAGTTTTTTAAAAATCATCCCCCACGCGTTTTTCTTACTGACTAAATGATTGCCTGATATATCAAAGCACTACCTAAACCACTGATCCTAGAGACCTAATATTTGGAGGGTGTGTTCTTTGTGAAGAGGAAGTATCCACCAAGAAATTGTTTTTCGTAATCCACCCCTATGTGGGTGAAATGGAGGGTTGAACTTTCTATAAAACTTTTTATTCTTTCTATCAATTCTCTCGAAAATTGATACACATACTTAATTGAAGACACATAGATAATAGGGCACAGAAGGACATGGAAAATATTTTTTTTTCGGCCGTCGAATTTGGGTGTCAAGATTTTTTTTATTGCATTTTATAAGCGTGTGGCACTTATTGGCCAAACGGCTTCAGCAATTTAGCTGAAATGTAGTATAAAGATAGTCAATAAGGCACAAAGGAACATAGTATACTTTTTTTTGACAATCGAGTCTGGATATCCAGAATTTTATTTGAACTTTGAAAATGAGTGACGAGTGAATGAATGAGTGATCAGCTAAACCGATTCAGCTGAAACTTTGCGCAAAGATAGTCAATAGTACATACAAAGACATATAATACTTTTTTTCTGGCAGACAAGTATGGATGTCCAGATTTTTTGAATTAATTTTGTCAATGTGTGACGTCGATCAATGACTTGGCCGATTCAGCTGAAATTTTATACAAAGATAGTCAGTAGAGCAAAGTAAGACATAGGATACTTTAATTTTTGCAAACACTTAAACCGCACAATTTGGTATACCCAAACCATATGATTAATTACTTTTACAATAGAGGATATCGAGGTCGACCTTGGAGTCCTCTCTAATGACTTAACTAAAGATTATGAAGTCATAAAACTGACAGGGTCATAAAAAGTCATAAACAATTTTCGCGCTCGCTGCGCTCGCGCAACCATTCGCCTTATCTACTTACGTAGGAAATATTACATACATTTTTGTGGTTTAACAGCTTCATGCATCAGAATGAGTCAAACATTTAAAGAGCACATCTTGGTATACGTAACCATACTGATAAATGAATTTAACAACAGAAGATATCGACTTTGACCTTAGAGTCATAGATAGTGACTTGATTATTAGATAATAAAACTGTAAGGGGCATAAAAAGTCATAAAAATGTCTACTTCTCAACTTGGTATACCTCACCATAATTATTAATGACTATAATAATAGAGAATATCAAATTCGGCCTTGGAGTCCTCTCTAATTACTTAACTAAAGGTTATGAAGTCATAAAACTGGCAGGGTCATAAAAAGTAATAAAAAAAATTACAACTTTGTCTACATTACCATACTGATTATTGACTTTAACCAAAGAATACGTAATAGTCTTTAACAATAGAGGAATTAGGTCAGAAAGCTCTCAAAGTCATAAAAAATCGTAAAAAATTAAGCCACGCGAGCGAAGCCGCGGGCAGATGCTAGTCGGGTATATGCGCAGACCTAGGATTCACTACGTAAAAGTGAATCGTAGGTACATGCAATTCATTTCATTTGATACCCAACACGGCTAAATTAACAATTAGTTCTCAATACTCAATACTCAATCATTTATTGCTTCATATGTACATCGCATTATACAGGTGTCAGGTATAAAAGGCAACATATGACCCTGATAGGGTATCGCAAAACAGGACTTAGCCAGCGGACCGATTTCTTAATATTTATAAAAGAAATTTACATACTTCCATTTTAATAATAATATATTATGAGTGATACTGTTATTTATTTGTTGTTTAATTTATTTATTTTTACCGCCTATTTGTTTTTTGTTTAATCTTTATTTTACTTTGCTATTTGGTTAACTGTTAATTTGTCTTTTAAGAACTCGTCTAGGTTGTAGTATGCCTTTTCGATTAGTAATTGTTTTAGATGAGTAACAAAAATATTATCATTTTCTTCACTTTTAAGACATTCCGGTAGCTTATTATATATCTTCACGGCCATTACGTAAGTGCCTGAACTATGTATTTTCATTTTTGACCCGGGATGAATCAGGTTATATTTGTATCGAGTTTTGTCTCCTCTAGGACCGTCTATTTTTCTTTTGAATAAATGTGTGTAGTTACGAACGAATTTGCATATTTCCAGTATATATATAGATGTGAGTGTTAATATTTTATTTTCTTTAAAGTGAGGCTTGCAACTTTCGGGAATTTGTATGTTAACTAGTATTCGTATGCATTTTTTTTTGATATATAAAGAGTTCCTGCGCGTCAACACTATTTCCCCATAATATTATGCCGTACGTCAGCCAAGAATACATATATGCGTAATATGCTGTTAGGGCTGTTTTTAAGTCTGTTGCTTGCTTTAGTTCACGTAATGCATATGTAAAGCTACATAATCTTGATTTTATTTTTTTTATGTGATATTTCCAAGTGATACTTGTGTCAATATCAATGCCTAGCAGTGTAAATGAGTCGACTATTTCGATATGTTTATTTTTATAACTGAAAGATATGTCAATAGGATTTCTTTGATATGGTCTATATTGCATAATTTTTGTTTTTGAAAAATTCACGTCTATATTATGTTCATTCATCCAATTTGTTACTTTATTAAAAATGTCAGTTAGATTTTCATATAAGTTAAGATTATTTTTGCACGATGTCAAGATGGAAATATCATCCGCGAATAAAACACAGGGTTCGTCAATTGTTTTCGGGAGGTCATTTATGTAAATAAGGAAAAGAATACATCCTTTGTTTAGTTCATGGCTTTATGTCCTCTAGAGGGCGCTATATTCAATTTAATGTGACATTACATAGCTATTATTCATAAACATAGCCTATATAACCAACGGACAATCAAGACGCTTCCAACGATTAGTAGTCAAATTATGTCACCTAAAAGTAGGTTAGAAGTGAAAAGAGAACAGATGAAGATACTGTAAGATACTGTACGAAGTACATCTGTTTAGCTTTAATATGCCTAAACATTTTGATAATACATAGTCTACATTGTCAATTGCATCGTCACTTAACATCAGGTGAGATAGTGGTCATACGCTTGCTCATCATGAATTGACAAAAATATCACTATGCCTGCAATAACAACAAACACTATACACAATAAAAAGTTAATTATTAAATCTAATACTATAAGAATCTTTGTCCTGACTGACTGACTGACTGACTGATAGACAACGCACAGCCTAAACCGCTGGTCGTGAAATTTGAAGGGTATATTTTTCTTAGTACTTTGTACGTAAGGTGTACCAAAAAGGATTTTCTAAAATTCACCCCTTTAGGGGATGAAATGGGGGTTCAAAGTTTGTATGGAGAAACAAGATATGATAGTCTTTTTTATTCGAAACTTCGCTCAGGTACTTCAGTAAATAAATAAGTAAATACGTGTTTCAGGCTTTTTTCTAAATTCCACCCCTAAGAGGGTGATTGTTTCAGACTTTTTCATAATCCCCAATAAGAGGGTGAAGTGGGGTAACAAAGTCTGAAAATCAATATTGTTTCGAATTGCGCTGAAATTTGGCATGCAGATAGTTATTATAACGCATGCATCCGCAAAGAAAGGATTTTCCAAAATTCACACCTTAAGGAGTTGAAACGGGGGTTCAAAGTTTGTCCGGAGAAACAAGACTAGATAGTCTTTTTAGAGTTCCGTAGCCAAATGGCAAAAAATGGAACCCTTATAGATTTCCATCCGTATGTCACAGCCACTTAATTCCGAAACTATTGAGACTACACAGTTGAAACTTGGTCTCGTATACGTATTCTGTGAAACGCTAAATTAAGTAATCAATATTTTTGTCGGTATGGTGCAACGGAGATGAATGTTCATGTCAAAAATTCTTTATTTATTAAGTTATATTGATAAAAAGGCATGGCATTTAATTAGTTTATGTAAAAATATATACGTAAAACCCTTTTTCTTTTGGTCACGCCATAACTTGAGAACAGGTGGACCGATTAGGCTAATTCTGAGCACATATGCCTGCATTTTTGCATCTGTCAGTTGCGTCGGTCGAGTATGAATTAACGTCTTCAACAATCATCATTACATAGATGCAGTATAAAACAAAGTTCCCCGGCGTGTCTGTCTGTTCGCGATAATCTCAAAAACTACTGAACGGATTTTCATGCGGCTTTCACCAATAGATAGAATGATTTATGAGAAAGTTTAAGGTATATTATTTGTCAAGGTTTTATGCAAATTGGTTCAAATTTAATGATAATTATTGGAAGTGTCGGAAAATGTCAAGCTCCCGGCATCGAAAATACTGCCCAATTCTCTTCAATACATATTATACAACAAAATCCCCCCGCCGCGTCTGTCTGTCTGTTCGCGATAATCTCAAAAAGTACAGAATGGATTTTTATGCGGTGTTGACCAATAGATAGAGCAATTCACGAGAAAGGTTTAAGTATATAAATTGTTAAGGTTTTGTGCAAATTGGTTCAAATATGATGATAATTGTTGAAGTGCCGGAAAAAGTCAAACCACCTTGTAGCTTTCATCGTTGAGATACACGTTTGCTTTAGAAACAGAGCAAGAGGAATAAACCCTTTCAATTAAGTAATATACAAAATTCTGTTTACACCTTAAATTTTGTTTTTTTTGTTTGTCTCAGTCTACATTTTAAAAAGGCGGCCTCTTGATGCCTTTCTGAACAACAGAAAGAAACGTCTCGCGTTGAATGTGTTCATAAAGCGATGAAAAGAACCAACCACCTATTGACTCACTGTCTCGAATAAGGCACGGCCTCATTCTCCGCTTTCAGGCGGCCCGAGCTGTCGCCTCTAGTATCGCGTCGCGTCACCGCGCGGACACCACCGCACCGCTATCATCTGCTTTCTGACAAGTTATTTACGCGTATCCCAATTCTGGATATCGGCCAAAATCGCAACAAAATTATATAAAACTTAGCACATTAAACACATCCCAAGTCCAAATATCTAGAAACCGACGAAACTCTAACACGCAAATACAATTACCGGAATAGAGATTGAAGAGTCCCGAGTGTGAGAGGCAATAACCCGCGCATCTATGCAAAACACGGCGATTGCACTTCTGGAGACGGCGTCGGCGTTCGAGCGGGCCGTTCTGGAATGTGAGCACCTGGAGGCGACGGAACACGGCGGGTTCCGGTGAGAGCGTTGGCGCGGCAGCGGCATGGAAGAGCGTGGGCCGCCCGACGTGCCGCTGATCGTGACGCCGCCATGCGCGGGCGGCGCGGGCGCGGCGCTCACCACGTCGCGGCGCGCCGCCTCCGCCCGCGGCTCGCGTGACGACCCGCTGCCCTCTACCTGGCGCTCATCGGTGCGCGTCCACGACACCGGTTTTCGCGGCTCCCGGAAGAGCGTTGTACGCCTCGAACCGCCCTGTAACGGTCTCAACGGGCTGCCTGCCATCGGCAAGGAGGTAATGCATTTATCTCTCTGCCTTAAATACGTAGGTATGCTAATTGTTGCACCACGTCTGTGTCTACGACTTATGCGAAGTATCTAGCTCGATCTGTGTTGTATGTGATTGGTTCTAACGAACATTTCGTCGTATCAGCTTTTTGGCAGGCATATAGGTATTCGTATAGAGTAGGTAATATGATTTATCATCCAGTATTCGCGTTGATATAATCTATATCGGACCTACCTAAATAAGAATCGAATTCGATTATCCTAGTTAATTGTAAAACTTGTAAACACTGCACATAAAATGCTGTAATAAATATATAACTTTGGACTTTAGAATATCTTCGAGGCCGAAAGTTACAAAATAAAAAAGAGGCGTTCTCGGGAGCGAATGATTTATTTATTCAGTCCTGTTGCGTTCGGCACCTTCTATCCCCCGTTGACTACGCGTCTGATGGATACCAGCACAATTGCAATAGACTAGATTCATCAATGAGATAGATAGAAGTAGCCGTTACTTTTATGGATTAGATTGACACTCTTTCGCGCAATATCAAAAAACTTCATGTCTTTTCCGCTTTTGCTTCCATCGGCTTTTGTTATAAAAGAGTATGCTTCATGTTGTAAAGTGATATCTGAATTGATAGCGAAGTTACTAGATACCTGCAGCAATATTGTACTATTATTTTATGCATGTTTGTTCGAAGTAGTTACTATAAGTACTAAATAATAATTAAATATATGACTCTCTGAATTTCTACTTCACCCAAATTACTGTTTTTGTTTTATATACCTAATAATTATGAGTTAACATTATTATCATCTGTTACGTGCTTATCTTATTACAATTTACGTACATTTTTATTTAAATGAGTTTAAAAAATATTACGGTATGTCCGTGTAAATGCGCAATATATATAGGTCAAAAGCCCACCTAGTGTGCGTCACTCGTAGTGAGTAAACCGCAAGTAAAAAAATTGCCTCAAATCAATTAGACAGATGTTGAGGGTACGATAGCTTGTTCCAAAGTTTGTGCCCGTGACTAATTGCGGAAAATATAGCAATGTACTATTTTGTTAACAAAATAGAGATGTATATGTGGATCTCGTGTTTTGTACAGAGAATTGTCGATTTTGTCCGCAGGTACTATCTTTGGGAGCCACGGGCGGCCACAAGGGAACCACGCAACCTTCCCATCCCTGCACTATCCTCCACCATTCTCCTTACAAGGTAAGCCATTCGTATAATAGTAAAAGACTAAAAAGGTACAAAAAACCTATTTAGTTTATAGACATAGGTGCTTAGGGTTTGTATTGCTGTAACTGGTTGGGACGCAATAGTAGGAGCTTTCTTGTGTGCCGAGATAAACCTTCAGAATGTTTTTTGTCTGAAATAGAATATAGCCTGTATTATTTAGAGATACTTGGATGATACGTTCTCTGCCTGGTGCAACTTAAGTGCTGGCGTTCCTCAAGGTGCGGGCGGTGTGCTATCTCCTCTTTTTCTTCCATATTTATTCATTCAGTTTCTCATTCTCATATCTACACTCAGGCTTTTTTTTTGTTCCGCAATTTGTATTCCTCCGACACAGGACATTTGCGGATTATAGAGATAGAGCGGGTTATACTCTATTACTCAGTAGCAATTAGCTATAGTAAGCTCTGCTATTTTTGTGTTCAGTATCTTTGTTTTTTATTCATAAGTGTGATTACCAGTGATGTACATGAAGTATATAATGTATACTTATAAAATATATATTGCATAGATAGATAGTAAATAAAAAAAGTCTTTTTCTTCCTTGTTTTGCGTTCATTTCTTTCTTTCTTTTTTATCTTTTTCCTTTTTTTATCTTAATCCTCTGGTTATTTTTATATTCATTTACTCAGACTCTTATCGAGAACTTGGCAGAAGATAAAACCAATTGTGACTTATATCGTATAGCAGCTATACGATATTAGTCACAATTGGTTTGAGCACTTGTTCCCTGGAAAATACTCCAATCAGCTATATTATAGCTTATTGGAGGATTTTCCAGGGAGGAAACAGGGGAATACATTTGTATGGCCACGTTCCCTCAACAGTCCATCCAAGGGTTGACTGGAAGCTATCGCTTTTAGCGATAAGTTCTCCCATTGTACTGTAATTCTAAGTGTTTTCTGTAAATTAAGTTAGTTTTAATTGGTGTAAAAAAAATAATGTTGTATCGTATTGTATTTTAACTGAGAATGTACAAAACTTATTTACAAAAATTTTTTTTTTTTTTTAATAATGATTTATCTACTTGATGCAGATATCTCACTACTATTACAATCTAGCCTTATAACAACTAGGCTAATGAGTAATTTTATTTTCACTTAATTTACTATTAGAATATTACTAAGAATGTGTCCATTAACACTTTTCTTAATGTCTCTATTAAGGGGAAGACACTTTGTTCTTGTGTTCTTTTTACAGCGTTCGCGTTCACTATCACTACACTTGGAACAGAAGCATGGTGGTTTTGTTTTTCAAAAAAGGAGACAAAACCCTATTGAAAAACTATCGCCCGATTTCGCTTCTGAGCCATGTCTACAAGCTGTTTTCAAGGGTCATCACGAACCGTCTTGCGCGAAGACTCGACGAGTTTCAACCTCCGGAACAGGCCGGGTTTCGAAGCGGTTACGGCACCATAGACCACATCCACACGGTGCGGCAGATTGTACAGAAGACCGAAGAGTACAATCGGCCCCTGTGCTTAGCATTTGTGGACTATGAGAAGGCCTTTGACTCAATCGAAACCTGGTCTGTTCTCGAGTCCTTGCAGCGTTGCCAAATCGACTGGCGATATATCGAAGTGATGAGATGTCTATATAATGCCGCAACGATGACTGTACAAGTACAGAACCAGCGAACTAAACATGTCCACCTGCGTTGAGGAGTGAGACAGGGGGACGTCATATCCCCGAAACTGTTCACTAACGCCTTGGAGGATATGTTTAAGACGCTGGACTGGAAAGATCGTGGCATTAACATCAACGGCAGGTACATCTCTCACTTACGATTCGCAGATGACATCGTCATTATGGCAGAGACGCTGCAGGACCTACAAAGGATGTTGAATGGCCTAGCTGATTCTTCTCGTAGCATCGGTCTCCGGATGAATTTGGACAAAACCAAAGTCATGTACAACGAGCACGTTGTTCCGGAACCGATTGCCGTAGATGGAATCCCACTCGAAGTTGTCACTAAGTATGGTTACCTAGGGCAAACGCTCCAACTAGGAAAACATAACTTCGAGAAGGAAATCCAGAGAAGAATTCAGCTGGGCTGGGCAGCATTCGGAAAACTCCGTCGAGTCTTCTCGTCGCCTATACCACAGTGTCTAAAGACAAAAGTCTTTAACCAGTGCGTCCTACCTGTGATGACATACGGAGCCGAGACGTGGACACTCACAGTCCGACTGGTCCACCAGTTTAAAGTCGCTCAGCGAGCTATGGAGAGAGCTATGCTCGGTATTTCTCTGCGGGATCGAATCCGGAACGAAGTAATTCGCCAGAGAACTAAAGTTATCGACATAGCTCAACGGATCAGCAAGCTGAAGTGGCAGTGGGCTGGTCATATCTGCCGCAGGACTGATAACCGTTGGGGCAGACTTGTCCTAGAGTGGAGACCGCGAATCGGCAAACGTAGCGTAGGACGTCCTGTGACCAGGTGGAGCGACGACATACGCAAAGCGGTGGGCAGTGACTGGAAGAGAAGAGCCGAAGATCGGGCTCAGTGGCGCATCTTGGGAGAGGCCTATGTCCAGCAGTGGACTGATACAGGCTGATGATGATGATGATGATCACTACACTTTGTTCACTTGATAAAGTATCACTAATGTAACTCGAAGGGTTTGACCCTTTTTAGTCTTCTCACTATTTCCGTGTTGTCGAGGAGCTGGATGGCCTCGACATTCACATGATGGTGAAGTCTGCGATCGTAAGCTTCAGCAAACTGTTTGATTGTTTTAGCAACGTGCTCCACTTTTAGGTCCCGGTGAAGATCGTCATTTCTGATGTACCGCGGTGCACGTACAATACTCCTGAGTACTTTATTTTGGAATCTTTGTATTATCTGTATGTTGGTTTGTTTGATGCAGCCCCATAGCTGGATACCATAAGTCCATATTGGTTTTAGGACTTGTTTATACAATAATAATTTATTATTCAGGGAAGACTTAGACAGGGAAGAATGTCTTCCGAACAGCCAGTGCATATTCTTGTAGCGGAGCTCCAATTCTTCTCTTTTCTTTTTGACGTGCAGCTTCCAGCTTAGCTTTGCGTCTAAAGTCATACCCAGATATTTTGCTTTATAGTCGTATGGTATTGCTTGATTATTTATGAATACCGGATGGTAGTGAGGTCTTTTATTTGTAAAATCTATGTGGACAGATTTAGTTTCATTAAGCTTTATTCGCCACTTCTTTGTCCAATCAACTATGGTGTTGATTGCTGTCTGGACCTTTGCGACTGCTTCTTCATGGGTGACCCCTGTAGCCATAATAGCTGTGTCATCCGCGAAAGTTGCAATGGTGTTATTTTCTAACTCAGGGATATCACAGGTATATAATAGGTACAGGACCGGACCTAGAACACTGCCCTGTGGTACGCCAGCCTTTATTTGCATTAAGTCTGAGAACGAGTCATCTTGTCTTATTCTAAACATCCTTTGTGTTAAGTAAGACTCTAGAATATCTGCGAACTGTTTCGGAAGCATACTTCTCAATTTGTGTATGAGCCCCTTATGCCAAACTTTGTCAAATGCTTGCGCTACATCTAAGAAGACTGTGGTGCAAACTTTCTTATCTTCTAGTGCGTTTTCAATGATGTTGGTAATTCGATGAACCTGGTCTATAGTGGAGTGTTTTTCCCTAAATCCAAACTGGTAGTCAGGAATGAGATTTCTACCTTCTATGATAGGTTTTAACCTTTTTAAAAGCAGTTTCTCAAATAACTTTGATATTATTGGTAACAAAGAAATTGGTCGGTATGATGTTGCATCTTGGGGTGGCTTACCAGGCTTTTGGATCATAATCACCTCAGCTATTTTCCACAAGTCGGGCACGTACTGAAGTCTAAATGATGCATTGATGAGTGTAGTAAGTTTGACTAACGCTTTCCGAGGCAGATTTTGTAGTACTTCTCCTGTAATCAAATCATAGCCCGGCGTTTTTTTCTTTTCAAGCTTTTTTATTTCAGTATATACTTCTCTTGGTGTTGTAAGTTGAATTTCGATACCATCTTGGGCTTTCTCAGTTAGCGTGAGGTCATGGTACGTATCCTCATTAGGCTGAAAGATTAACTGTAAATGTTGTGCAAATCTAAATGCTTTCTGTTTATTGTTGATGGCCCAACTCCCGTCAGTTTCTTTTATAGGTGGGACCTGCAGAGTTGGCTTTTTGAGGTTTCTAGTTGTTTTCCACAATGAATAGTTAGTTGAACGATCACTTGTCAGCTGGCTCAAGTAAGTGTTCATAGACTCATAATTGAAAGCTTGTATTATCTTTCCAAGTTTTTTTGTTAGCTTGTTTAATAGCGTTTTGTCTTTAGGACATCTTGTCATATGCCATCGCTCTCGCTGTCTTCTTTTATAAACAATTAAATCTCTTATTTCTATAGGATAATAATTACTTCTAATTTTCTTTTTGTATTCTGGCGTATTTTTCCAGGCACAAAGTTGAATGTCAGTGATACATTTTTTCAAGTCTATATCTACTTCATTTCGACATTTTAATGAAGTTTTCAAGTCAATTATACAATCTAAATCTAATTTGAAGCTTTCCCAGTCTGTATTTTTATTTACCAAGGAAGGACTGGCTTCTTTCTCAATAATATTTTGACTTATAGTTAAAAATATTGGTGAGTGGTCAGAATTCATATCATAACCTTCCTGAATATGAAGAAAGCTTAGTGATATGTCTTTATAAATAAAAAAATCTATGAGATCTGGAATCTTCATTGGGTCTGTGGGCCAGTAAGTTGGTTTTCCTGTAGATATAACGTCACAGTTACATTCTCTAATAGCTGTTAATAGTTCTTTACCTTTAGTTGAAGTAAGTCTTGATCCCCAGTAGGTATTCTTAGCATTAAAATCACCTCCCAGTATAAATCTGTTGCCTAGTGCTTTCAGTATACTTTTGTACTGTTCAAGTTTCAGCGCGTGCTTCGGTGGACAATAAATTGATGATAATGTTATAGGATATCTTTTAGTTTTAAGTTGAATAGCTACAGCTTGAATGTGTTGTTCTTCAAACTTATGTGTTTCGTAATGGTAGATGTTATCCTTTATTATGATGGTGCTGCCTCCTCTTGCAGTATTATCGGGATGCAGTGCGTGATAAGTTTTATAACCTTTTAATTTGATGTAGGATTCACGTGTAAAATGTGATTCAGAGACCAAGCACACATCGATATTTTCTGTGTTTAGGACTACCTGTAGCTCATTTCGATGATGTAGTAGTCCATTAGGATTCCAAAAAAATGGATTCATAATTTAATCAAAGTATCTAGAGAATAAACTTAAAACGCTGTTACAAAAACACCAACGTCTATTTTTCTAAAGCCTACATTATTTTTAATTAAAAAAAATACTTGCCCACTAAGTAAAAATATATGTAACTACAATTTTTGCTACAAGCAAAACTAAAAGCACAAAACCGAGGTATTTACCATTAATAGGTACATCACCTTGTGAGCCAAAATTTACATCCGCCTTCCCCTAGTGTCGAGCAGCTAACCTCACCTTTCAACAGCTGACGAAAACGTAGACGCTTAATAGCGATACTGTGTTTGAGTCACTTCAAAAAGTTTACGTCAATATTTAGTGTAGATGAGGGATATTAAAAAAAAATGTTTGCCGCAATGACCTCGCTCGCTCGGCACGCAAAAGCGCAACACACAAATATTTGTAGGCGCTCACGCTACGTCGCCGTACCTATGTCATTTATAAGTCAGTGCTAAAAAAACTTGTACCTAACGAATATGTTGTGTTACTTTCAGGCCGCTTGGGATTGGTTGATCCTCATATTGGTTATCTATACTGCGATATTCACTCCCTATGTAGCCGCCTTTCAACTGAATGAGCCCGATTTCGATAAAAGATCAAAAGGATTTGGCGAAGATCCTATAGTTGTCATCGACATGATCGGTAATTCTTATTATTTCTCAACGTCTTATAATGAATGTATTGTTGTTTGTAGTCATCAAAATTGGACTAAAATAGTTTTGCAAATGTTAACGTAATGTATTTTGTTTCAGTGGATGTAACGTTTATAATAGACATCCTTATAAACTTCCGCACAACTTATGTCAATGTGGCCGATGAAGTTGAGTCTGACCCTACTAAAATAGCCATGCACTACTTGCGAGGATGGTTTCTCATCGACCTGGTGGCCGCGATCCCCTTCGACTTGCTGCTATTCGGCACCGACACCGACGAAGTGAGCAGATTTTATGAATATTTCATAACAACTCATATCACCAATAAATACACATACATACAAATTTTAGATTCAAACAACAAAATCAATGCTATATTATATAGAAAACTAAAACACTATCCGGGCTCCCGTGAAATACAATCTCGCCTTGATTTACGAGAGACCAATCTCATCCTGTCTTGTTGTGGGACTCGATAGAGATGGATTAGTTTAACGGATCGTCAATCAAGAGAATTTGTCTTTCTCGGTCGGTTCCCAGACGATCAATTGTCCGATAAGGAGTACTTATAACTGTAAAATGTATGATTCCGTAATGTCAGTTAACCATGTATTATATATACAAATAGTAGAGTCTGTGAGTGCAAAAAGTACTAAGGTGTTATAAGTGGAGGCCATACAATATTACATACAACACGACTAGGGCATCGACAACTATGTATGTATAAGATTGGTTAAAACAGGTCATAAGAATATGATACCGAACTAGGTCAAGCGAGAGCTCTGCCTTAGCAATTTCAAGATGAAACAATATGTCTTCGTAATACTTAGAATATGTGGTAAAATACATATATGAATGTTTTAATCAAGACTATTCCTTCGGACAAATGAGGTTCTGGATGAATTCAAGCATCACCTAGTAGTGGAATGCTCAATGCAGTCATAGCAAATGTCACGAAAATTTAGGTTTTCCCACATATCATAGAGACCTTCCCACTGTTATGACATTAAAAAAATACTTTATATCAATATTTTTAAACATAAATCTTAAACCTTAAAATATCATTCAATATCTTATATGTTACCCTTATTTGTTTTACTTTATTTAGTAATTTTGATTACGTGTTAATTTTGTTGATAAATAGAATACATTTTGTCATTTTGGTTTGAATTTCATTGTACTCGTAGGTGTGCAATATGCCCAAAGGTGGGTGCGTATTGAACTTGTAATAACATTTCTTGTTACAGCAGGGGCTGGAAAGTGATGAGGTATACCATCTTTGTGAACTATTTTTATGTTGCTGCCACTCTATTTTATTACATTTTAGTTGACATATTTTATTCATTAATTTCCACTAGCCATTTTGGATCCACAAAGTGAATGCGTAAATGGAAGATGTGGACGCTTCCCATGAGCAAATGTTAATCATTTTCGAATCTCACACCGTATTGAACATCTAATAAAGCTCACTCGCTGCATCACGAGCTTGGCTGCAGGGTTAATAGCAACTTGCAAGGAGACCTACCTCTCATATAAACAAGAACTGTTTGTACGGCCGCCCGCGCCACTTGAAATATTACAAAAGTAATCTCTCATTCCCATCATATGAATGCGATTACTACAAATACTACTATTTACAGAGCATTTACATCAGATATTAAGTAGTAACCGACGCCAAAGATGATTTCAAATGACTGTCATCTATCCCAATATAGTTTTAGATACCCATAGCAAAATGTAAGACAGATACGATAGATAAGTACTTATAATATAAAATAAAATGTTGTTAAGATACTGACTAGTTTTAGTGAAATTAGCACTCATCTGATATGTTTTGGAAATATAATAATAGGATAGTGTATTAATTACTAAAAAGCAACAAAATTTTCATCGGCTTGTTTAGCAAAGGTGCCTCCCAAGGTCACGAAATGCACAGAGCTTGGTAGTAAATACGCTCACACTTCCCAGACGAACTATTTTGTACAATTAATAAACCGCCTTTCCACTATCAAAGCAGAAGCACAAAGTGATATCTCAACCTTCAACATACATACTACCTATATAGCACCCACCTTACATATGAATGATTCAGATTGTTGTTCTACCAATCTCTCATCTACTACCATACTAACGTATGAATTATCCAAAGCATTACATTTGTCAATGAACTTCTCACGTTTGGAAGCAGCACTGTTGATTTAAATTTTTTGATATCATGTGTAATATAGATACTAAACGGATATCAATTATTTTTATTTGAACTTAATAAATTCATTACTTTAGAAACAGTTTCTTTTTTATTTTATTTCCAGTTCCTAACCCGTTTTAACCCTGAAACAAAATTTAAACACAAAATCTTTTGTAGTCGACAAGTCTAAAATAGAATCCATTAGGCGATAAATTAAAGTTATTTATTTTTATGGAGAATACTACAAAGAGCGCTACGTTACTAAATATTCTGTACATTACGTGAATATTTGTGCATTTTAATGGCACCTGCAATTGGCACACTTAAATTTTTACTAGGTTTTTACATACACATATAAAATAGACAGTTTTACAATTTAATCATTAACTCAAAACAATCAAGTTATACAATGATAGTATTAATTTATAAAATGTAAGTATTCACCTCATTGATAATAATTATGATTGATATTATTAGGTATGTTTCACTTTAAAATGTGTGGTGTTGCAATCTGTGTGTGAAATGTTTATTCAAAATTATTTAAAGTGTTTAAGCACTGCCTCATAAACTAAAGTCACTCATTAATGCTGTAAATACATACATCAGATAAAAACAAATCTCATGCTGTTTATAATGACACGTTGTCCGGCGTATAACTACGTGACAACGATATACTCGTACTTGCCCATCACTAAACGCAAAGGTCACTAAATAGCCAAATTGACAAAACAATATCTACCGAACAGTTATTGCACCGCATCCTGTACGAAGCCAGCTAATTATAGTTTAAAATAATGCTTGTAACTCCGCAAATTACTATATCTAAGTTTGATTCAGCTCGAAAGCGTAAATCATAGGCAATCTTTGCTTAGTTAGAGTGATTTTCGCTGCGAGGCCTCGTTGATGCTAATTTAGTTCTGAGCGAACGATTCATATAACGCTTGAGTTGGGTTTGCGGCTATACAGACCTGTGTTGCGACTGAGATTTTAACTGAAATTACGATTGCAGACGACGACGCTCATCGGTCTGCTGAAAACGGCGCGCTTACTCCGGCTAGTGCGTGTCGCGCGCAAAATTGACAGATACTCTGAATATGGAACCGCCGTCCTTCTCCTACTTATGGCTACCTTCGTCCTCTTTGCGCATTGGCTAGCTTGTATATGGTGAGTTAATCAATTTATTAATTTCCATCGAAAGAGGAGAAATCTCTATAATTCACACTTTGTTCTTCAGGTATGCGATAGGCAGCTGGGAGCGTCCTCAACTTCCCGCTCCAATTGGGTGGTTAGACCATTTAGCTGACGACGTTCAGGCAACCTATACAAACTCTACTGGCCCTACATTGAGGTGAGTTCTTATCGGTCATTCATGTGTATCCGTATTCACAAACAATAATACTACGAGGTCTTGCGAACGTATAAGTTAGTTCAAAATAATACATTTTGTAAAATACTTGAGTGAAGTCCACCACTATGCGTTTGTCAAAAACTTCTTGAATACCTACCGGGTGTAAAACTATAACAGTGCAATGAAATAAACTTAAAGTACTCTTTCAGATCACGTTATATCACCGCTTTGTACTTCACTTGCACTTCCTTGACGAGTGTTGGCTTCGGTAATGTGGCGCCCAACACAGATTTGGAGAAAGGGTTCACGATATTTGTCATGCTTGTAGGATGTAAGTATATATATATGATGTGATACCTGCTGCCAGTGTGTATGTGCTTTGCGATATGCATTTCATGCCTATAATCTGTAATATCGTGTTGCAGCTCTTATGTACGCTAGTATTTTTGGTAACGTATCGGCAATCATACAAAGACTGTATTCGGGCACGGCTCGCTATCACACACAAATTTTAAGAGTGAGGGAGTTTATAAGATTTCACCAGGTAAATTCCTCTTTCAATTTCTTATCGGCTATGAAAGCGAACGTTCATTTATGTTAGTCTTCGTATATTTCAGATTGCAAATCCTCTTCGACAAAGACTTGAAGAATATTTTCAACACGCATGGAGCTATACGAACGGTATAGATACATCCAGCCTCCTCAAGGGTTTCCCAGAGTGCCTACAAGCAGATATTTGTTTACATCTTAACCGCAACTTACTAGCTAGCTGCTCCGCTTTTGAGGGCGCTAGTCCTGGATGTTTGAGGCAAGAAAATTAACAAATAATAATATAGTAAACACATTAAGATTTTTTTAAGAATATAAGAATATTTTTTTTTAAATATATTTTCAGAGCTTTATCGTTACGATTCAAGACGACTCATGCTCCACCCGGTGAAACTTTGGTACATCGTGGTGATGTCCTCACGTCGATTTTCTTTGTCTCTAGAGGGTCTATTGAAATTCTCAAAGATGACATCGTTATGGCCATTTTAGGTGTGTATTATATACGTTGAAAAAATTAAAACATGATTCAGAGATACCGCACTATTTCTTAGTTCTATTTTAACTCAAGTATCTCTCTGTATCTCTTTCCCTCTACTACTCTCTAGTTAAAAGTACCTTCTCTTGGACAATGAAGTAGCCAGTCATAGTATATTTAAATTTTAATAAATCACACAGTACTTAACGGGTTATGGTTTTAAAGTACTCATATATTCAACAGGCAAGGACGATATTTTCGGCGAGAACCCGTGCTTATATTCAACGGTGGGTCGCAGCAACTGCCGTGTTAGAGCACTTACTTACTGCGACCTGCATCGGGTACACAGAGACGATCTTCTGGATGTTCTCGACTTCTACCCTGAGTTTCGGTCCTCCTTCGTCAACAACCTTGAGATCACGTACAATATGCGCGATGTGAGTCACTTTTTTACAAGCTTTTATTGGTGATGACCCATAGACGCAGTGTGGGTGAATGGTCGGCTTTAACGCCAGAGGTTGTGGGTTCAAATTCCCGCCGTGCACTAATAGATTTTTCGATCGAAAAATGTATGTTCGCATTCCACAATGGTCCTTAGGTGAAGAAAAACATCGTCACGAATCCCCCAGCATGGTGTTAGTACACTGTCTAAAATCTGGCGCCAAACATCTAATGTGTTCCGGCAGTTGTGCTTGAGAGCCAGCTGACATTCTAGGCCTAGCGTGCTACCCAGAGATGTACAAGATTCCCTATACAAAGTATCTCAAATACAAAATACAAGATACTTGTTAATAAAGTATTTCAGATACCAGATATAAATACCTTTCTGAAAAAGTATACTTACTTAAGTATACTTTTTAAAGATAAAATACTTTTGTAAGAAAAAATCATTTTATAGAATTCAAGTTAATTTTTTTCCGCGAATTATTTACGTAATAACGCGTTAACCGCGCAAATGTGACAAGTCAATAGTTATTTATGATATTTGTGCTGTAAGTAGGTTTTTAAAAACGAGTAGTAAAACGGGTAACAAAATAATATTGTTATATAATTTTGTAGCGGTACACCTCTCTGCAACATTCTGTCCATCCAAATGTTGTGTGGTAGAGATCCTTCCAAGCGATAAGACCGCCCATTGTATTACCATTGTTTTGTTATACCTAAAATATTTTCTGTATATTTATTTGGTGTACAATAAAGAATCATTCTATTCTAGACGAATGTAATTTCTTGGCTTTCCATAGTCAGTCCGAGTTTGTAAAAACCAATATCTGCACGTGTTTTACAACGAGTTTCAACACATTTGCGAGAAAACACTACACACAAGTAAACATCATCCTAGCTTAGTTATAATACAAGTTACATAAAAATAACAGTCGGAAAGTCTCGGAACAATGACTAAATCATTGTTCCGAGCGAAAAGTCGAAACAATCTGACGTTTCTAATATCAAAATGGCGCGCATTTGCAAATGGCGCAACGTGTAGTAAAAATTAGAACTACTCTCATTTACTCTTTAGTATTAAAATGTGACAATGGTATCAATTCTGCCCAAACGGTGCGTCTGACTATGGTGACATTTAAAATTAATGTCACCAAAGAACCTTGTCACGAGTTTTTGACGGGAACATAAAAATTGTGTGTGCTCTCATTGTATTTTTTTCCTAAAACTTGTGAGTTTATGTGTAATAAATGTGGATTATCAACCTTTAAGTGCCGGTAAATGTGTGCAAGTGTAGGGAAACAACACAATGCTGAAAAACATGCGAAAATCTCCAATAACGTCCACATCTTTACTGAGACTATGACTCAGACTTGACCATAAATGTGACCCATCTTTATAACTTGAATTCTCAAAAACTTGAATAATTTTAATACTTGACACTGGCTAAATACACTAACCGTGTGGAGCCATAATGAAACTAAAAAAAACCTTGTCATATTTTGCGAATGTTACTAAAAGTATCTTAGCAAATAAAAGTATCTTCAAAATACTAAGATACCTAACAAATGTATTTAAATACAAGATACAAAATACATTTAAAAAAAGTATTTTAGATACAAGATGAAAATACGTATTTTGTATCTTGTATCTGTATCTTAGATACTTGTATCTTAGATAAATCACATCTCTGGTGCTACCATCCTTGACTGCATGATCGCTTACCAACAGGTGAGATAGTGAGCGAACACTAGACTAGACGATATAAAATAAAACCGGCAAAGTCGAGTTTATATTTTTATATACCGAACTGGGTAGCACTTGATCACTATCTCACCTGATGTTAAGTGATGATGCGATCGATGATGGAGCGTGCTTACCCAGAAGATACCAATTCACTCGCGATTTGAAGACCCCCATATTGTACTTAACCGGAAACACAGACTCAGGCAGGGTATTCCATTCTTTGGCGGTTCGTATGATGAACGAAGAAGCAAATCGCTTCGTTCGGGTAGATGGTATATCACCATAAATCGGTGGTGCCTTTTAGTGTCTCTGGATATCCGATTATAAAATGGGGATGGTGGAATCAAATCATGCAGTTCCATTGCACACTCTCCGAAATGTATCCGATAGAAAACCGATAAGCAAGCGACTTTGCGGCGATGCGCGAGACTCTGGAGTCTCTTGCTTACTAGTAGGTCGTCGCTTATGAGTTTCTTGGCTCTCCTCTCAATAGCTTCCAGTGTCTCCAGCTGGTATTTCGCAGAACCATCCCAAAGATGAGAACAGTACTCCATACACGACCGGACTTGTGCTTGGTAAAGATTAAGCAACTGTCCCGGTGTGAAGTACCGCCTCACCTTAGCCAAAATGCCAAGCTTTTTTGAGGCTAGCTGGGCTCTAGACTCAATATAAGAGCCGAAATTGAGAGTTGGTGTCAAAGAGATGCCAAGAAGCTCGAGATTGTTACTTATCGGAACGGACACATCCCGGAAAGTAGGAGCCAGTAGAAATGGGCTCCGTTTAGCGGAGAAAAGACACGCCTGGGTTTTTGCAGCATTGAACTTGACCAGATTGGCATCGCCCCAATCGGAGACTGCCTTCAAAGAATAGTTCAAGCGCTCGACCATCGCTTCTCTATGAGACTGGATTTGTAATGCACTGGTTCGTGCGTTGGATGCATAACTCTCTACAACAGTGCTGTCATCTGCGTACCCAAAGAAACCAGGTTCAAGCAGGTCATTAATATGCAGCAGAAAAAGTGTTGCAGAGAGTACTGATCCTTGAGGGACTCCGGCATTTATGGCCAATTGGTCGGAAGAAAAGCCATCGATGACCACTCGAATCGACCGATCCCTCAAGAAATCTGCTATCCAAATACATAAACCAGTGGGAAGGCCATATGAAGGAAGTTTGCTAATAAGGCTATCGTGCCAGACCCTGTCGAAAGCCTTCGAGATGTCAAGAGAGACGGCCAGCGCCTCGCCGTGGTTCTCGATGGCCTCGCTCCAGATGTGAGTGGCATACGCTAGAAGATCACCAGTAGACCGGTTTCGGCGAAACCCGTATTGTTGGTCACTGAGGAGATCGTTCACTTCTAGGTATGCCAGGAGCCCGTGGTTCAGTACACGTTCCATAGTCTTACAGAGTATGGAAGTGACTGAGATAGGCCTGTAATATTATATTTTAGATTTATAGCTATCGTGAGTTTGAATCATGATTATAAACTACCGACTATAATACTCACTACTGTTTACTGTTTGCTGGTAATAGTCGGTAGTTTATAATCCTGTAAGTATTATCTATTTAACAAAATCATTCAACTCAATTTTCACCAACTTTAAGACGTCTGAATAACTTGAAAATAGGCACACGTATCAATGACAATACAATAATTTCACAACTTTGGCCTATTAATCGTGGCCTTATCACCTTAAATACAATGGTAAAAAAATCATAGGTAGTGATTTTTTTTTTCATACTAAACATATAAAATAACTCTTCATTGACACCAATTTACAATGAAAAATAGAAAAAAATTGCATAACTTAAATTAAAGGTACAATGAGCGGTCTTATCACTAAGAGCGATATCTCTTCCAGACCAACTTTGGATGGATGTGTAATTTATGATAAGCTTATGCTACGGTGGCATGATAGATGTATCAAGCAACATAAACTTACTTTTGATCTACATATTTAATACATATATAAAACTAGCGCCCCGGCAGCACACGGGTTGAGCATTCAAATTTTTTTGCACCAGTTTGTTACGTCGATTATATGGATTAACATCTTCAACAATCATCTTACCACTACCTAATCAATTTACCACTACCACAACCACCTTTAAATATTACCAATTTATATTAAACCTTACCGAATTATACACTTAAACTTGCCTCATGAATCACTCTGACTATTGGTGAAAACTGCATGAAAATCCATTAAGTAGTTTTTGAGTTTATCGCGAACAGACTAATACATAGTGATATACCTACATAAATATATACAATATATATATATATATATATATATTATATACATATCATAAATATTAAACAATAAATAAACAAAAAAACATTCTTACAAATGGATAAAAATGACATCATTATAATGAACTAGGAGTGCCCCGTGGCTTCGCCCACGTTAAAAACTTCTTTTGTGTACTTAAAACTTTTTTTTTGTAAAAACGATTTTATCATTAAATACATCCAATAAGAATTAGCCAAATCGGTTCACCCGTTTTCATGTTATCGCGTGACTAAGGCAATTCGGGATTCATATTTATAAAAACCGAAAACCCAAATTTTCAGACTTTGTTAACCTACCCCATTTAAAAAAATCGTACAAAACGTACTTTATCTCATCTTATTTCGCCATACAAACTTTGAATCCCCGTTCCGTATCCAGGAGGAATTTTTAGAAAATCCTTTCTGAGCGGATACCTACGTCATAATAACTATCTGCATTCTACATTTCAGCGCAATCCGAAACAATATTGATTTTTAGACTTCGTTACCCCAGTTTACCCTCTTTGGGTGGCATTTTGACAAAGTCTGAAACTCGTATTTACTTATTTTTTTACAGAAGTACTTGTGTGAAATGTTGAATAAAATGACTATCCAAACTTTGAACCCCCGTTTCATCCCCGTGAAGAGTGAATTTTGAAAAATTCTTTCTTAGCAGATACCTAAGTCAAAATAACTATCTCCATGCCAAATTTCAGCGCAATCCGAAACAATATTTATTTCAGACTTTGTTACCCCATAATATTATTATTAAAAACGGTTGTACACTCACGGGTTTTTTTATCGGAATTGCTCCGAGTTACGCGCCGAAGCTCGTTGCGCGAGGAGCTTGCGGTAGACGTGGCTCCCAGAAGAAGGACATCAAACATGTCCGAAAGTAGTCGGAGCAATTCCGATAAAAAAACCCGTGAGTGTACAACCGTTTTTAATAATAATATTATGTGTAATCCTCACGACACATTTAATAATCAAATTTGTTACCCCACTTCACCCTTTTAGGGGTGCAATTTCGAAAGAGCCTGATACACGTATTTACTTACTTAAGTACTTGTGTTAAAATTCAAATATAAAAGACTATCTAATCTTGTTTCTCCATACAAACTTAGGACCCCCGTTTCATCCCCTTCAGGGGTGAATTTTGCAAAATACTTTCTCAGTGGCAACTAACTTCGTAATAACTATCTGCATGCCAAATTTCAGCGCAATTCGAAACAATATTGATTTTTACACTTTGCTACCCCATTTCACCCTCTTAGGGGTGTAATTAAAAAAAACCTGAAACACGTATTTACTTATTTTTTTACTGGAGCACTTGTATGAAGTTTCGAATAGAAAATACTATCTGCTTGTTTCTCTATACAAAAATGAAAAATTTGAAAAATCCTTTCTCAGAGGGAACTAACGTCGTAAACACTATCTGCATGCCAAATTTCAGCGAAATCCAAAACAATTTTGATTTTCACACTTTTGTTATCCTATTTCACCCTCTTGTAATAAAAAAAACCTGAAACTCGTATTTACTTATTTTTTTACTCGATTCGAATAGAAAATACTATCTAATCTTGTCTCTCCATACAAACTTTGAACCCCCGTTTCATCCCCTTCAGGGGTGAATTTTGAAAAATCCTTTCTTAGTACACCCCTACGTACTAAGACAAATATACCCTCCAAATTTCAAGTCTCTACGACCAGCGGTTTAGGCTGTGCGTTGTCTGTCAGTCAGTCAGTATTTCAGGACAAAGATTCTTATAGTATTAGATATATATATTTTATGATATCTTATAGACTAGCGTTTGACCATTATCTCACCTGTTTGTAAGTGATGATGCAGTCGGAGATGGTAAGCACGCTAGGCCTAGAATGATTCTAGGGACAGGTAACACCTTTTCACTTAAATCTTGATATAGTACAGTGAACACGTCTTATCTTCACTAGTAGATTGTTCCAGAGTCGTGTTAAAATTTTACTGTGCTGGTATTGTAATTCTGGTTTCATATACTTCTCGGTAGGAGTCCAATGGAGTTACATTTCTATGACGACCAACGTAGCCATATAGCACTAGTAGATCTAGATACCGTCTACGAGTACTACTCTCTCTCGAAATACTCTCGAACTCTCTACGAAATATTTTCTTAATTGATTCTTGCTATTTACTTATATTTTATACGTAATTTTGCTATTTATTATATTATATCATATTTTAAGGCCGATACCCCTTTAATTTACGGAATCGTAATGTAATGTATACGAAATCGATAATAAAATACGAAAGTAAATATTTTTTAACCTTACCAAAACATTTAACGTGTTACAGGAGGATTTAAGCGGCATAGAGCCTCGACGGAGAATGCGCTACGAAAACCCAGCGTGCGACGCGAGACTGCTACGCGAGGCCTACGCTCGCACTACACGGCGACCACACACTGAGACCTTTGCCGACAAGGTGGTGCGTGCTTCGCGTTCTATGTGCACCGTACATGTTAGCAATACTACTTATCCTCAGATTGTATGTTTGCACCTCCTAAAGAAGAGATATATTCTGCGATGCACTAACATATAAGTTGCACATCTACTCGTATGCTTAAACTCTGCACCAATCGTTTGTCGTAGCACCGAATCCCCGATCGATAACAATTTGCTTTTAACACGTTTGGTTTGAAACTTTTAAAATGATAAATAATTACTATTACTTAGATTTTATAAATACACTTTGCAATCGTGTTAATAAGAATGCAGAGTTTAATCAACACCAAGTTGGCGATTTGCAACTACAAGAATATGAAAAAGCAGTTGAAATGGCAATGTTGTACTAAATGTAATGTAATGGTTGTAATATACAAAATAAGACAAACTGACAAATTTGGCTAAGGATGACCGTTTCGCATGATAGTTCAATAAAAACCTCAAAAGTCTATAAAAGTATCACTTAATTCTCTATTTTTATTTTCAGGATTCCCAGTGTAGTGACGACGACACTGAGTCACCAGCGAGCAGGGGTATCCTTGAGTTTTCAACGGACAAAGCGGGTCAAGACGTCACCCCTCTTAATTTCAATTTCAGCAAACAACGCTCAACCACGCTCAACTCCATCACAGGTACATAAGTACACATTAATCTGACAAATTCTTGGAATGTTTTCAATTTCAAACTTCCAACACATCATATTCCTGTTTTTAAACTCGATTACCTAAAACTTCGAGGAGTTATGATGTGTACAACCTTCTGTCTTTCCTAGAGTAGATCTTATAGGTAAACACATAGAAATGAATGAAACGATTTGCATTCCCCTTCGTCGTTATTTTCTAAATCTTTTTCTATTTATTATTTAGTTGTGTTAGGGATAAAAGCTCAAAGAATCGGATAGGATCTACGTAAAGCTTCAAAAAACTATCGGTAACAGAATGTTGTGGATCAAAATATTTCACAACTTCGTATAAAAATGGCTGTCCATCAGTTTCTTAACTACTATTTAGCTTACTATTTTCCTGAAATAAACAAATAAAATAAATAAATCTAGTCATGACAGTTACAATTAGGTGCGGTCGAAAAAAAATTGTGGCCAATCTTAACGATGACGTATATAATGAGCGTCCAATAAAATGCCATATAAAATCAAGTACAAATATTTTGATCAGCAACATCTGTATCAGCTAAGTGTTCAACAAAAACACAGATTAGATTTCATTTTGTTATATCCCAAATGTTCTTCAAGGTTAAGACTTGTTTCTACCTCAGATGCAAGTTTTGCTATAGCCATGTTCCTTGTAATTGGCACTTGCTAGATATATCCATTCCAAAATCCAAAGTGATTGTATCATGAAATGAGGCATTCAATTTGTTTAAAAGCAGCATGCATCTTGCTTGTTTCCTTACGTATTATTATTTATTCCTTTTACGGCAACGGGTGAGTGGCATTAGGGGCATCGATTTTACAATATTCGTTTGTTTTAATTTATCTATTGATAAACGTACTAGTGTAACTGATTTTTATTACTAAAGGTTGTGTTTCAAAATTAGTACAAAACACTGTGAATAACTTGCCGCCGAGCTCGATTTAAGGAGCACTAAGTTCAAACTTAAAACCTCGTTCAAGTCGTACATTATGATATAAAAATTACATATTTTATAAGAAGCTCTACACGACTACCCTAAGTACAGGTGCGTAACTTATTTTTAGTGTGTACCGCGTCAAAAAATAGTAAATCATTATTTTTCTTGTATTTGCTAAATCAGTTAACATGAATAACAATATATTCTTGTGAATCTTAACATCGATGCCCCTAATGTATCACCCCGCCCCGCTCTGAGCGCGGCCCTTGTGTGCAGGCATGCTAGCGCAACTAAAAAGGAGCTTCCCAGACCTCTACCATCATAAAACACACCAGCCGCTGCACAACAAATACTGTAAGTATGCTACCTCTTTATAGTGCATGATCAGAATAGATTTAAATTCCATATATTCGATTAGATACGGTTAATTGATCAAAAGCATCAAGTATTGACTCTTGTAAATAAATAGTCAAAATAAACTTGGATGATATTTACATTGTTATATACAACAAAAATAACCTTAATATTGAATCATCAATTAAGAATACAGTAAAACTTGCTGAAAATTAAGTACTCACTAAACAAAGGAAAGTCATATTTGGGATTTAGTATACAATGTAGATTGAGAAACATCGGTTTGCAGCGCAATCGACTCCGCAAACATATCGAAGCCGGGGCGTTCGACGACAGTCATCGGTGGGTCCGCTGAACGATACGTCGCCGCTGACAGGCGGCGGGTGCGGCGGCGGCGAGCCGGCGGTGAGCACTCCCGCGCACAGCGCCACGCTGCCCGTGTCTAGTCTGAGCACTAACCCGAGCTCGTACTACACGAACGCGACGCCGAGCCCGCCAGCCGCGCCGCCCGCACCGCAGCACGTGTCCTGTGACGACATCCTCGCGCCGGCGCACGCGGCCTCCACGCGCGCGCCCTCCTGCCGCTCGGCGCCGCACTCCGCGGTAAACCTTCACCAGACGGGACGGCCCGCAGCCCTGCCTTTCTCCACTGAAAAGACACAAAACTCTTCTGCCCCACAGGTAATTAACAGAACTATAACGAGATAATAATTGCATAGGGTTACATAATAGTAGATTGTATAACAAGGGTGCCAAATAGTACTTTTCTGCAAGGCCACTTTTTTAAATCCAGAGCGGAGTGAAAGATTCTAAAGTAGAATCCTGAGCGTAGCCATAGAATAATGATTTTTTTTTTTTTTTTTTATACGTTATAGGCTAGCGTTTGACCACTATCTCACCTGTTGGTAAGTGATGATGCGGTCGAAGATGGTAAGCACGCTAGGCCTAGAATGGGAACTGGCTCTCAAGGATAGCTGCCGGAACACATTAGATGTTTGATGGTGACAGATTTTCTAACTTGAGGGTGGTAGCTGGCCAGGCGGACACTAGATAGTGTCCTACCACCATGCGGGGGTTTTGTTGGTTTCTTAACGATGTTTTCCTTCACCGGAGGGCCACAGTGAGAAGCGCACATAAATTTTTCGATAGTAAAATCCATTGGTGCACGGCGGTTTGAACTCGGTACCACGGCATCAAAGCCGAACGTTCTCCCGATTACGCCACCGGGCCCTCAAAATAGGCGTAGCGTGGGATTTAAAGTTCGTCGGCCGAGGGAAAATAATTTTGTTATACACTCTGCTTTTCATCCCCTCTATGAGAAAAGGAAATAGTTAATAGGCTCATCATGTCATGTCACGTAATGTCACAAAATATCATATAATGATATACAATGTCATGAAATATCATTTAATGTCATGAAATGTCATTTAATTATATGAAGTCAAGATATGTCACACAATGTCACAAAATGTCATGAAAGATCACGAAATGTCATGAAATGTAACAAAATCTCATTAAATGTCATAGGTAAATGTCATTAAATGTCATTAAATGTCACGAAACGTCATGAAATGTAACAAAATGTCATGATATGTCACGAAATTTCGTGAAATGTCACGAAATGTCATGTAATGTTATGAAATAAAAAAATCGCAAATGAGCTGGTATCTACAAGGTAAGCGTGCTACATCGCCGACCGCATCTTCACTTAACATTAGGTGAGACAGTGGTCAAATGCTTGCCTATCTAGCATAAAAAAATGTCGTGAAATATCAAGGAATTTCATTGAACCTCCTAAGACCAGGGCACTATAGAAGAACATTCATAAGCCAAAAATTAAAAAACTACTTTCCCGCCTAAAAGAGCTATTTTGCGCACACTTATCGAGGATCAAACCATCACTTTTTGAATAGATGGGATAAAAAATAGTATAATATAATAATTCAGAGTAAAATAAAGCTTTACTCCACTTTCAGGAGGTTATTGCACTCATTAATTACTATATTTTTTTTGCAGGACGCCGCATCGCCCCAGTATCAAAACGTGGGAGCGGGCGCGACCGCCGCGTCAGTGGCCACGGTGCTGACGCGACTAGAAGAGCTGAGCAAACGGGTGGCCGTACTTGAGACCGGGCTGACATCGGACGTACGCCGCATTCTGCAACTGCTGCAGCAACGCGAAGTCCCAGTATATCACAACGCGCCGCCGGTACACACGCCTGCCAATATAATGCCGAAGGCTTCTCTCTCTGTGCCTCAAACTAACGACGTAAGCTTATCTTCTTTTTTATTTCTCATATCTCTGCTTGAATTAGATGACTACGTAGAAGGTCGTGACAAAATATTTTTTAAGCGAAGTAGATATGATTACCTAACAGTTAAGGATAACGGGCCGTAACTGTAACGTGGTGTGTATTCCAGTGGGAGTGGAATTGGAACGGCGGCGGCGAGGGCGGGCGCGGCGGCGGGCGGTACGTGCGCGGCGAGCGCGCGCCTGGTGTGCAGCGGTCGGCGTCGGAGCCGCACGCGCCCGTGCCGCCCGCGCTTCCGCCGCCGCCGCACTCGCACTCCTTCTACAGGTAGTGTGAGGCGCGCGAGACGAGCGCTCGCTCGCTCGCGGAGTCCGCCTCGTGCGGCTCGCTTGGCGCGGCGCAGGAGGCGGGGGCTCCGCGCGGCGCCCGGTTTCACTTCTGCCGGCGCATCGCGCGCTTCCGCCTCGACGACGCCCGGAGCTTCCTCTGATGCGGCCCGAGGCATGGACCAATTTTATACTTCCGTTAACAAACGCCTAAATTAACGTCCTCGCGATCTCGGCGCGGCCGCCCGCGCCGTGTCCGTTTGTATCGATATTAAATTACATTAATAATATCGCTTTATTAACTTAATGTTAGAACATCCAGCGAGCCGGAGAAGAGGACCGACATCGTATACGCGGTGGCATTCGTCCCGCGGGGATACAAACGCAATAAGTGGTGGTATAATTGGGTGCTTTAATTTAATGTAATATACAGGCTTTTATGAGAAGTCATTTACAGATGGGTAAAATGTACAATAGCACTATCTGACGAATGTTATCTTGGACCTTCCGCCGAGCGTTATTTGTGTTACCGATTATATTATGATTTTAAAGTGTTGTATCACTTAATTATTAATATTCTAAATTAATGAATACGCCAGCTATAATCAGGATGAGGCTTATAAGACTGAGAGACTACGTAAATACCGTGAACTGTATTTCCAGAAGAGAGTATTGAACGATAAGCGCTTTCTACCCGTCCTTGCTCCTTGCCTTTACATAGTAGCTAGGTAATGTAATACTTCCGTGAGAGTCGTCAGTCGACTCGAGTGCTCCTTGTGGAAGTACGTTTATGAAGACTCACCGCATGCTCCCCGCGCCGCAGGGCACGGCGCCGGGTCCCCTGGTGCGGTCATGCTTGTAAACATTTACATCTTCGTTTTAACATCACGATAAAACATATTTCATATACGGAGTACGACGCGTTTATTTTCAACAAAAAATACGTACCAATCTAATTATATAATTATGTGTGTCCTTGTTTATTTAATTTAGATTACTAAAATGTGGCTCAAAAACTTTATGTTGTAAAACGTATCCTAGTAATGAAGTAAGACGTATCGCCAACATAAAATATCATTGTAAGCAATAAAACCCATGTTACTGTGAGGATCTATTATCGTGATTTTAATATTAATTAAATTATTTAAGTTACCGATTACATTCTATAGATAAAATATATAAAAAATTAAGTATTCAGATAGTGCTACCTAGTAACTATACTTCATTATTTCCTAATGAATGTGTGCTTCGAAATACTAGCAAGAGAACGGCCATCGCGTTGTGTGAACGTAGCTTAGCGAACGTTCTATTTGAACCTAATCGACATTTAAAATTCAACTGTCATTCAGCGTTCCGATATCAACTTATTTGTAGAATATCAGATAGACATTATTAGTATCAAACAATATTGACAACTTTGGTTATTATGTATTGTCTACATTATGTCATGCGACGGTAAAGTTTGTACAATAGAAAATTTTTAAAATACATTTTGGGCATTGATACTACCAGTTTATTCGCATATAAAGGATCCCCTTTATATACAAATAACCTGTACTTACTTACGTAACTGTACTTTAAACCTGGGCACAACGCTAGGCGCTATATCAGTTTATCAGTTAATTACCTCTATGATTTAAATTGTTCAGTATTCTACGTGCAAATTAATAAGTAACCCATTAATGGATCTCTGAATTCTCTATCGTATAAACGTACTAACAACATACCGTAGCGCACCTCAGCCGTAACTGAGGTTGTCTGTATATCGACGAATGTCAACGAATCCAATACATTGAAACGATTAGTATCAATTCATTTAATTCACGAAGTAGTTAATTAATGTAAATATTAATAATTAGAAGTTACAGAGTAGTTTAGGTTTGTAAATGGTCAATTTCCAAATGTACATCTATTTATCCTATTTACCCTTCGAGCATTTACCAATGGAGATGTTAACACAAGGCGTACCCCTCTGCTGGCCATATAGCCATTATTGGCCATATGAGCATGCGTAACTACGCTGTATTTTTAATACTGTGTGCGTGTTTCAAGCTAGTGTGCGGAATCGTTAAAGTGAGTGATTTGTGTGTGTGCAATACGTGTTTACCTCGTCCCCCGTAAGTATCGGCAGAAAAAAATGTTTGCGGATTACAACGTTAACATCTCCATTGGTAACTGCTCGAAGTATTTATCTAGTATTACAATGTCATAGCGTTGCTTTCAAATTACTATCGTATGGCCAGCACTCTACATTTAGAATTGATATTTGCTTTTGTAGATTTAGGATTTCGAAATGCCTGAATATTGGAAATAGTGTATATATTATACAGTCACATATCCGATGCAAGTATTAGAAATGAATATTCCGGTATTTAAGATGGATGTTGCATTTTACACAGGTTACTTAAGGCAACAGTAGAATTGTACAAAGCTATTTTGCTTTAACTGATGCTGTCGTACTTTGCAAAAAATATATAATTGCTTGTTCGTACCTATCTATACGCCTCTAAATTGTTTAAAACCCTTTTCAACATTCCGGTCGTTGCGGGTAGATAAAAAGTGGATAAGTGTTGTGTTTTTTAAATTTTATTTAACTAAAACAGTTTGTCTTTTGTCAATGGATGATATTCTTACCACTTATAGGTAAGTGGTAAGAATATTATTATGTCGATATCCATCGTAGTGAGCTATGGTAGGTGGAAAGTTGTACTTGGCAACGTTATTGATTCTTAATAATAAAACCGGCCAAGTGCGTGTCGGGCTACGAGCAGTGTAGGGTTCCGTAGTAGCCCGTTATTCAATGCAAGTCTTTACCCGTTATAAACAAGCAACTAGGTACTTCGTCTATGTCACTTTAAAGGATTTATTCTAAAGATTTCGTATTGAGTACAAAATTATCCAACACCCAAGTTCAACGACTATTACTGCTAAACTAATAAAGTTATCTTAACCGCTATAGTTTTCCTTTAAAGTTCATGAAATGCACTATTATCACGAATTTTCCCAGATTTTTGAAGCTAGCAGTTTAGCTTTTAAAGGGGGGGACGCCCTACTTGAACAAAAGTTTGCACCAAGTTTAATATTTCGTAAATGGAGCATTTAATCGAAAAATGGTATTAGCAACCCGAAGTCATTTTAAAAGACCTATTCAACGATACCCCACACGATGGGGTAGAGGACGAAAAAAAAATTCATCCTCACTTCTTATGTAGGGGAGCTACCCTAAAAAAATATTTTTCAAAATTTTATTTCACCACTTTGTCGGCGTAATTTATATACATACCCCTACAAAATTACAGCTTTCTAGTATAAACGGTCTCTTAGCAAAACCTCGGACAGACAGACAGACAGACAAACAGACAGACGGACATGACGAAACTATAAGGGTTCCTTGTCAGGACTACGGAACCCTAAAAACGTTTTTATAAAATATGATTTTTATAAAAAATCAATAACGGATAGATAGATAAACAAAGTCTGTTGTCAATTGTTATATAATTTTGATGTTAAGTCTCGAACTATATATAGTTTATCTTTGTATATTTTACTTAAATATCTCTTAAATGAGTCACAGTGATAAAAACTACATTTAAAACAATGTTTAGAAAAAAATACATTTTAAGGTATTAAAAATACTAATACTTGCATATTAAGATGTATACAATTATTTTTAAGCAAACACCATGGCTGTGTTTAAACTATTGTTGCCTACACACGGTTTCTTGTTGCGATATTGCTTATGCTTTATATAGGTAATATTAAATAATAATAGAGTACATAATAATTAAGATACAGTAATGTATATAATACCCATTATAAAACAATAAGGTGACTGATAGATAACGCGAAGTTCGCTAAGTCTAAAACTCTAAGCAGAAAAGTGTTGAAATTTAGAAAAAAAATATTCCTTGAGTTGCTTTGCCTGTCTATCTTGCAGGTGTGATGAAATTAAAACAAGCCTAGATAAGGATTGTTTTAATATTATTTCTAAATTATTTTGCGAAAAATCGTGTGTAGGTACTAGCTGTTTAAATCTTTCATAGCATCACGAACTTATGTTAACCTTTTTACATGGCAGACCTTAGCAAACGGGTTGGGACAGCTACGCTATACGGATTGGACTAATGTCAGTTGTACTGCACCTCTTCTCACTACCGCTTTCCATGACCATACAATACGATTCCAACTTGACCACATCGTCAATTGACATCAGGTGAGATAGTAGTTAAGTGCTTGTCTGACGGAAATTAAATAAATAGACACAAAAATTAGCAAACACTACGTAATTGGTGTCACGTTGAACATGCTAGATACAAATATTATGTTTTTTTGAAGTGTTACACACTTAATATTTTTGTAAATTGTTAAACACAATCCAAAATTTCATCGTAATTCAAGTCCCGTTGGTACGATGAAATTTTGGATTGTGTTTAACAATTTACAAAAATGCTAGATACAATTAAGTGGGTTGACTTATAGCGCTTAAGCACAGGGTGTACTTTTGGTTTGTTAATAAAAAGAAATAAATATACCTTAAGATTCTATGTGTATATTATATCTTGCTATTGCTTACTATCGATATTCGTAGAACTCTATTATCTAACTAACATTCATTAAAGGTAGTCGTAATATTTTGAACGCTTAGTACCTACTACCTACGGCCGACACCATGCACATGTCCTATTTTTTTACTTTTCATCTCTCTATAACCGATTATTGAGAAATTACACTGGCTACTTACGTACAAGCACATTTTTAAATTGGTGTAGTTAGCTCCGAGATACTTAACGATGAATTCTAAGCGTTTATGTTTACATAATATATGCCGACGAAGCCGTGTAGTTATAAGGAAATTAATTCTTATGATGATCAAAAATTTTGATGCGATAGTTTAAGAACGTTTTACGATTATTATTCTCAATGTTTGCCTTGTATCATCAATGTGGATCTAAAAGGCGCTTAGAGAAATGCGAGACATTGATGTTCTCAATCGAAACAGTAATGACAATTTTAAAAGAGTGAGAGGACTGACTCTGACAGCTGATCATCAATATTATAAATATAAAGTTCAGTCATCATAATTATACATTTGTAAATGCAAGCAATCCGAGAAAGCTGATATTTGGATTATATTGTGTTGGTGGGGCCTAGAAAATCTTAACTTCAGATAGTCGCCCAAGATTTCCTGTGTGAATTCTCCGCTATCTTTTAAAATGGGTTAATTGTTCTTTAGTTTTTTTGATATACGCATATACGCAAACTTGTAGAGCATATTATTCATGTAATTTTTTTAGACATAAATTACGACATTCAGTACGTAAAGTTCCCATCAAAATCGTAAATATCCCATCGCAATTTTTGTATCCCGACGGAGACTCTCCTATTATGAAAACTACATTTAATCCTCTTTACAAGATGGCGGATAATGGACATACGAAATCTTGGTCGATAATTTGAAGTTAAGCTTTTTTAAGCCCACGCACAATATCTAAAAATCAGCTTTCTCGGTTCACTTGCATATAACGCGTTTTTTTCGAAGAAATGACTGGACTAATATTTGTTTTAATGGGATAGACAACTGTTAAAAACTGGCCTCAAAACTTTGTACCTATGCCTAAATAGGTATTAGGTATGTCAATAAAACTAAACACATAACAACCTCATATGGTTAAATGAACTAGACAGTTCATTACGGCTATGAATAGCATAATAGATCGCCAATTTAGCGGTAAGTAGACATAAGTCGCCACCTTGCGAAAATCATGTTCGCTTAATCATTTGAAAATTGTTGCCTTGAAATATTTTAGTCACAGAAAACTGGTTGTTTCAGCTTTGAATTCACAATTATATTAGAATATTGTAATGATAAGTTAAGTATTTTATATTTCAACAACATAAGCGCAAAGTTAACGTGTGCATTGTATTATGTAATTTTGTCTGTGATCGAAATTTTATATTGTTAAGCTGAAAGATTAAGCGCACTTATATAATGATTGTTTTGAAATGCTCTGCTTGTATTATTTATACATTCTGTATGCTTCAGTTACCGACCAAAATATTTCATACTTACGATTTCAAGGCGGGTAACCCATTCTTATAACCCCTTTCATTTTACGATAAGTATTTTATCCTCAAGTATATGCTAAGTATGTGTACTGACTACTGAGTAAATAGGTACCTACTTTTAGACAGTAAGAACTTAAGTGCATATACCGCACTGACTCATCTTATAAATAAAAAAAACTATAGGTGGCAAACATTACGTTTCTTGTTTTTAATTAAATAATCATCACAAATAGTACCTCCTCCTCATTGACAATAATAATCATAGATAGGTGCCCCTAGCAAAGTGATGAACTTATATACACCTACCAAATTTAGATTGGTACTGTACAATGTACATAGGTACATGACCAAGCACTGAGCGTTACAGAATGTATGAATACATATATTTCCTGTTGGTTATAATAATATCTCTTGAATCCCCGTTATCTTATTATAAATTTACATATGTCACATTCACATTATTATGAGAATTTTGTTCTGTTCTCATTTGAGTTGTGTTTTCACAAATATTGTTCTAAAGCATGTTGCGTGTTTGATGTTGTACATTAATTAATGATGGTTTTTTTTTATTTTGCAATAATGTGCGTACATTAAAACGTGTTAGTTCAACCATATTGATTGGCATAGATTGCTGAGTTACTTGTTACTTAGCAAATAATAAATCAAATCGAGCCCTGTCATTAAGTGAACAGATTATTAATCTAAGTATAGGAACTTTCTTTAACAGCTGTGTTGCGTTACATCTTGTGACAATAATACCTTGACAAAAAAAATAACTCAGAGCTTTTACATTAAAACACGTGGTAAAATAGTAAGTAATAATTCATATACCTACAAACAGAAGACAAAAATAATTTAGTACCTATTAATGTCAACTTTTATTAATTAAACATAAATCAGTGAAAATAAAATTATTAAATTACAGGTACTTAATATTTATTTTCTAATGAAAGTTAGTATACTAATCATGTTATATACATTTGGTATTACAATAATTGTAATGTGGCAATAATTAATGCCACACAATTGATTTACAACTAAAGAATTAAAAGGCTCAGTATATATACCTACAGCTACATTAACAGGCACTAATAATAATTAAGATAGTTTAAAAACTAAAACAACCGACTTCCATGCCCCGTGAGTCAGTTTCAGCAGCAAGTTTGAGATGTTTATCGTCATATCTCTAGAGATAATAATCAAATCTCGATGAAATTACAATGGGACCACCTCGAATATGTACCCTACCGAACCGATACGAGAACCGATTCCGATCGAACCGAGATTGCGTAACCTACATACAAAAATTAAAAAAAAAACACATTTCATACGAATTGAGAACCCTTCTCCTTTTTGGAAGTCGGTTGAAAATACCAAATAACAAGCCTTCCATGGTTTTAAGCGTGCAAGTTTAATCACGATGGCGCACCACCCTCGCTCTAAGTTTTTTAACGTACAAATTCCCGACACAATAGGAATACCTATATTTCTGCCAGCAATCAAAATAGAAATTAATTATTCAATAAAATATGTATACCTAATCACTAAATATTGGATTATAAAAATAAGCTGATATGGCTGCCTTCCTGGTAAACCGTCTCTAAAAATTATATTTTACCTATGTATCTATGCATTGTGTAACAAGACCAATTCGATCATTTTATGATTAGATACATTTATACAAGCGTTATGTTACTTTAAGCACCGACTGGAACGTTACATCCAATATAAAAATAAACCACAATTTTTTTGCTTTAGGTATATACCTACTTTTTATACATGAAATTTATTGAACGATTGTTCTTATTGTTAAATATAATTAATTTATCATAAATATAATAAAGCGTACATGCCGAATACTTACATGTACTTAGAACATTATAAAAGGAGCACATTAGTCACATAGTTGAATAAAACTTTGCATTCATTGGACAGCGCAAAATTCTCGTGGAATAAGTTCAGTGAAATAAAAATATCACGCACATGCGACTTGTTGTTTTATTTACTAAGCTCATATTAAAAAAACTCCATACCTAATGTTTAGGTATTAATAAGAAAAGACTTCTAATAAGATAATAATAACAAAATATTTATTTCAGTATTAATATAAGCTCGCGCAAAGGCAACATCAATTTTTATCCAGATTCTTATTCCCATTTCGAATTTGGCGCCATAGATATTTTAAATGACTCCCCACGATAAATAAATTCAGCCAATGACATTTTTTACACTTTAACCACTTAGGCTATGGAGCCCCGAAATGCGACGTTTAAAAAAAACGGCCAAATACGTGTCGGACTCGCACACCGAGGGTTCCGTACAAACTTGTCAAACTTTTGACAAACTTCGTCGTTTGATCCCTAGACACGGTTATTGCACCAACCGAAGATAACAAGTTTAATAGTAATTAAATTAACTTTTTTTTGTTAGAAAAATTATTTTTTGTACGGTTTTCAGATTTTACTACCTTAAAATGTGCTGTGAGCCAAGTACTTTTGGAATCGATACTTTGGAATCGATTTATTTATTTAGTCACAGCGTCGGGGGCTTTGCCATGTCCACTTCCTTTGGGGCTGTTTCTTGAAGAACGAGTTCATCAAGAAAAGCCCCTCTCTCTCGAGGTAATTGACAAGCATTTGCCCCCTGTGATTCCTACTCCCAAATCCGTATGGTCCTATTGTCGATTCACTGCAAGTCTGTACTCCCACTTTGGCGTTGTCTCCCATGACAACGTTGTAGTGAGCCTTGGAGTGGTGTGTAAAGCTCTGGGGATGTCTTCATACATGCTCTCTACCTCATCATCCAAGTGTGCGAGGTCGGTGCGTAGACCTGGATAACTTTGAAGCTGTACCTCTTGTTTAACTTAATTATGACAACATACAACCGTAGACAGAGTATATTAAAATATACCTGGCATTATAGTAACAACAATAATATAAGAAGGATAAACTATACGATCACTAGTATGAGAGAGCAAGATGGACAACAATTTTTATCCTTCTCTGAATATGCGAATTTATTGTTTGGAGCCAGCTCTGGCTACCAGCTAGGCTATTCTGTAAGCTATCTCGACAGCGAAATCCGCGGTGAGATTTGACTTTCGTATTACGAAATTCAACCGTATTACGAACTTGATACGATTGAATTTCGTAGTACGAAATTCGAATCTCACCGCGGATTCCGCTGTCGAGATAGCTTGCAGAATAGCCTAGCAGTTCTAGTGCGCATTGGCTTTCACCCGCAGTCATGTATGACCCGACCAAATTACGTTGTTCATTTTATCTTATAGCTGGCATATGTATCACGTGTTCATCATTTTAGTCGGGTTATATCTCTATAGCAATTTCATACGCATACGCTAATGTCTTGTCTATTTAATTTTCCGTCTACGTCTCTAAAGGCCTGTATTTACTTTGATTAGTGCGAGTGCAAATGATTAGTAATTGAGGATGATGTGTGCAGGTTGTAGTGCAAGTAGTGTCTAATTCTTGTTTAGTGGCTCTGTTAAGTAAATTCAGTTGTTAGCTGTCGATCAGCAAGTATGGACGAACATCGAGAAGCGCGCTTGCAATTGGAAGAAGTACTGAAAGAAGTATTAAACGCGGTGGTATCTGAAACTGCAGAACTTTTGGTAGGTGAACTTGCAAGACCAAGAAAAGTATGGGTCACACTAAACTAAACACTAAACTGTCTATCCAGACGTGTTTAGTGGCAGGCACGCTGCGAGTGAGGGGAAAGGGAGAGCGCGCGGGACGTGACTACTTGCAGTTCACTCGTAGAAAATAGAACACGCTTCTAATCACGTTACTATAATAATAATACTAATAATTGTTTATATGCAACTTAGCACATTAAAAACAGAGTTTCAAAGGCTTATATTCTAAAACAAAGCTTATGAGCTCTGAATCTCACACTAGAGAAAACTCTGTGTTGTAAGAATCAGTCTCCTTCCTGTAGTGATCATTGAGGACCAAAAAAATAAAGAAAAGGAAAGAAATAGTATCTTATACCACCTACTAATATACTGGTCTGTGCTTATACCAATTAAAAACAAAAGATTACAATAAAATATTAACAATTTAACAATCCCATGGGTGTCTATATGTGTAAGTGTTTGTGTGCGTGCGTGTGTGTGTGTGTGTGTGTGTGTGTGTGTGGTTGTGTATGCGCGCGCGCGCGTGGTGTGTGTGTTTGTATATGAGTGTGTGTGTATTTGTGAATATGTGTGTACGTGAATGTATCTATGTGTACGTGTTTATTTTTTTGGAAAGAGAGCAGAGAGAATAGTAAATTATTAATTAAGATCTTTGAGATAGGGGCCTGTTCCCAGCACTAGACGACACGATGTAAATCTTTAGGAGACATCTGTTTATGAGAATATAAAATATAAATAAATAAAGGCCAATAGGGGGCACAGTAAACTCATGAAGACTGAATTGCAGATACCTGCTAAAGATCTCATAGGACTCTATCATTAAGTAGTAAGATTTAGTCTAAGCTGGCAGAGGTAATTAATGTAGACCAGAAATAGGGTTGGTCCCAACACAGATCCTTGAGGGACGCCAAAAGTAACTGAAGCGTAGCTACTGCACTCCTGAGCTATTCGAACTCGTTGATTCCTATTACATAGGTATGACCGGAACCAATCTAGAGTAACACCACGAATACCAAGTAGCTCGAGCTTACAAAGTAGTATCGGCCAAGACACTGTGTCAAATGCCTTGGCTAGATCTAGAAAGACACCTATGCATTTACGCCCTGAGTCTAGTTGTTCAGATACATGATCCACAAGAGAGACCACAGCATCTTCCGTAGACTTACCTGCTCTAAAGCCAAACTGGTTTTGGGATAGTAATGTATGTTTTTCCAAGAAATCAGGTAAGCGTTTATTTATAACTTTCTCTAGTATTTTAGAGAGTGAGGGTAGTAGAGATATGGGTCGATAATTGGAGACTAAAAGTTTGTCACCAGATTTGTAAATTGGGCAAACATCCGCAACTTTTAGGCAACTAAGTACTATGCCCGTAGAAATACTAAGATTGCATAGATGTGATATGGGAAAAGATAAAATATGTTTTGCGCGTTTGAGAATATTATTGCTAATGCCATCAAAGCCCGAGGAAGATGAGGTCTTAAAATTTGAAATTATTTTATTAATTTCTGAAGTATATGTAGGGGTGAAGAATAAAGACTCTGTGGGGGTATTTAGTATTCTGGTATGACAAGCTAAATCAGCCTCAGTTCTATTCAGTGTTTTTTTTTGCTAAATCATTACCAATACTGCAAAAAAAGTTATTAATATAATCAAGTGTTTTAATTTTATCAGTTTCATATTTTAATGACTCACATGAATGTTACTACGCAGACAACTTATCATCTGCACTAATCAGTCGCTGTCCACACTTGTTTTCTCCTAATCACTACTCAAAGCACGAACGCACTGATCACTAATCAAAGTGAATTCAGGCCTTAAGGTGGTTGCTCGTCGTGAGCTAACTACAACAGTGCCAATAGATGGCGCTGATACATTAATTTGACGTATTTTATTTTTTTATGACTGAAATAGTGTATGGTAAATAAAAACCAATGATTTTCCGCGTAAAGCGTATCATTTTTAATTCATCCAGCTATATCTAAAGTATATATACACTATTTAAATACTTTTATTTGTCCAAAAGCGTAGCGTCAAGACTAATTACGCACACTCGCGAAAGTATTTTTGTATCACAGATTATTTAATAGTGTTTTCGACGTTTACGAAAGCATTTGCTAATTTTGTCACTTTGTAAATGAGTAATTTAGCCGATTGGTGAGGACTCTTGGATTACGTGTAAAAGGGACGGGTTCGAACCCATCCATAGTTTCAAAATTTTTTCGTTTTCCATTCTGAACATTACCTTTTTATTTATTTTTATATAATTTATTGTCTACATTACTCTTTCTTATAACAAAATACCAAATATCATATAGATTTGTACCACTTTTTGATGTGAACTGAAGTACTCTTACTTACTCTAAGTATTGGGTGATTTTGAGTCCACGAGGTTCAACGGATATTTCGTTGCTGGAGTCCCAAAGATGAGGAAGGAGTGGATCCCAAAGCACAGAACATAATGGTACTAAGTACCCAAAGTGAAGCAACCGGCGTACTAGTTGTGCTTAGCGGCTTTACCCACAATCTAACAGATACTGCTATTTGTGATAAAATGTAGCCTATGTGAGTCGAATAATAAATCAGGCTACTCTTGTCGTGTGACTACGACAGCGAGTAGAAGGTATTAGCTGATTATAAATTACAAACAAAATAATACAGTAGGTCATATATAAAGTAAACTAATTTACTTACATAGGTATATTTTCCTTTTATTCGTGTACAATATTTTATTTTCATTTACAATATATTTATATAAGAATAATAAAAAGATATTATTAAAAACCTAAACAGGGGCGCAGGGTACAAGTTACCGGTAGTTAAATCTGCAGAGTGAGGAGTTCTGCCTGACAATATGTGCCGTGTCCAGGATGACTGCCTGCTGTGTGTGTAGTAGCAGATCATATCTGCCGTATGGCAGATATGAGCAGCCTACTGCCACTTTAGTTAGCTAATCCGGACATCAGGAAACTATATGCCTGATACTAGTTCTTTGGTCCTACCAAAAAAAATGTAAACAATTTTAGATTATGTCTGTTGTCGCATTCGTATTTGGCGCCTTTAGAAACGGAAATGAACGAGACGTCAGAACCAGACACAGCGTGTAATGGGCGGAGCTATCGGCGGAAGGCTGTGAGTGAAGATGGACGACGTGCGAGACATTCGTAGAACACTTTGCTCCGGACTGCCTTCGAGTCTACATCTCCGGGTCCGAATATACCGTCAAGACGCCGCCTAGAAATAACGAAAGAGCGGTATTTCTGGGGGCCATCGCGTCCCGTAAAATATATAAGAATAAAGTGAAACAGTGAATATTATCGTTCCAAATGTATATTAACTGAATTATATGTATATTGTTGATTATAATCTCTTGTCTCTTTTATCAGAAGTGTTCGAACTACGCCTACAGAATGCCACGTGGACGCAAACGAAGATCGAGGAAGCCTTCTACGAGTTCAAGCTCATCGTGCTCAGACTGCAGCACCAGCAGCAGCAGTGAAAGTGACCGTAGGCGCTGCAAAAACAAGCGACGTCGTAAGGGATCACAAACCGTGAGTCAGAATGTTGTTTTATCGTCAGTGATTCCTGAATTTAACCCACTCGTGGACAGTGTAGATATGTGGATAAATGTAGTTGAGTCGAATGCCGAAGCGTTTGGTTGGTCCGATAACATGATTAAATATCAGGCTCTTCAAAAATTGCGCAATACTGCTAAAACGTGGTTAGATTCGTTGCAAAAAAATAAAACTAGTTGGACCACGTGGAAGTGGAAGCAATGGCGTGAAACACTATCAGACACTTTTCAAGTCAGACGCAATATGTTTAGCTCGTTAAAAGAATTGGTAGATACAAAGCCTTCACCCAATCAGTCGTTATACGAATTTTATTTTGAACAAAAAGCGAAAATAGATCGTTTACAATTAGGGTTCCGCGATCGGGATATAATATCTATTATTGTAGGATCTATTGGTGATGTCAATATTAGTGTAGCAGCCGAAGCAGGCAATTTCCGTCACTGTGACGATCTATCGTCCTTCCTGCACGGAAGAACACACAACCCTGTTGAGAAAGAAGTCCCTCAAAGAAATTCATTTGCGCACAGATCTTCTTTTCGACCTTCGCAGTCTGGGTCCTTGATCAAAGCAGAAACGGCTGCTAGTACTAGTAATGTTGCTTATACTTCAAGTATGAGCCTATCTTGTTACCGCTGTGGAGAACCTGGTCACAGACGGAATACCTGCCATATTAAAGACAGTGTAAAGTGTTCCTCGTGTAACAAGTTAGGACATATGGAGGCAGCTTGCAAATCTAAACAGAAGCCTAAGGCTGAAAGGGACGTCGAGGTAAAAATGATAACTAATACAAAAACGAAGCAAAAGTTTTTTAAGCCGGTTTTGTTAAATGGTGTCAATAGTGAGGCTTTTTTTGATATGGGCAGTGATTGTTCTTTGATAACGACTGCATTAGTGACTCAACTTAACTTACAAACTTTCCCCTTGAATAAACCAGTCAATTTGGTGGGATTTACGAATGATTCATCGGTTGAAGTAACTGAAGCTGTAGCCGTTACACTTCAAGTAGATTCTGTTGAATTATTAATTACGCTGTACACAATTGACAAACTTTCTGGCTGTGACATTCTAATCGGAAGGAATTTTACGGAAGATAGAAGTTTAATGTACGTCCGTGTGGATGATACGTTAACCTTTCAAACAATGCAAACATTAAAAGTGTGTAATGTTAATGCCACTAGTGATGTACATAGTGATCACGAAAAACTTTTAAAAAATATACTGTCAAAGTACCCTCAATCTTTTTCGGAAGATCTATCATCACTGGGTAAAACTTCCTGCGTCGAATTGGACATACAATTGACCACTAATAAACCTATTTATCAACGGCCATATAGAATGTCAGAATCAGAAAAAGCAATTACGCGGGAAATAACCGACGACCTCTTAAAAAACGGAATCATTCGTAATAGCAATTCTGCTTATGCAAGCCCAGCTCTTTTAGTAGACAAAGCGTCTGGGACCAAAAGGTTGTGTGTTGACTATAGACAACTTAATAAAATAACCATTAAAGAAAAATACCCTATGCCTATGATAGAGGACCTAATTGACAGGCTGCAGGGATGTAAATTCTATACATTTTTAGACTTAAAAAGTGGGTACCATCAAATTTGCATAAAAGCTGAGGATGTGCACAAGACAGCGTTTATTACAAATGATGGGCATTTTGAATATTTGCGAATGCCTTTTGGTGTTTGTAACGGGCCTGCTGTTTTTCAAAGACTTATGAACACGGTCTTAGGTAATCTACGTTTTGGTAGAGTTATATGCTACATGGACGATTTACTGATCGCCACGAATAGTATAGAAGAAAACATAATTTGCTTAGAATTGGTGTTAGACGTATTAGTAAAAAATGGTCTGACAATAAATCTAGAAAAATGTTCATTTTTTAAAGATTGCGTAACATTCTTAGGCTATGATATTTCTGTACAGGGTGTTCGCCCTAGTGCTCGTAAACTCGAGGCTATCGAAAAGTATCCTACTCCGAAGACTGTCCATCAATTAAGACAGTTTTTGGGACTTATAAATTATTTTCGTAAATTTATTCGCAACTGTGCACTTCATTGCAAACCCTTGACAAATTTACTAAAAAAAGATGCAGCGTGGCAATGGGGTCCTCTTCAAGATGAGGCTGTAAACACGGTAAAAGATTTATTGATTAATAATGCAGTGTTAAATGTATTCGACCCAAAATTACCCATTAACTTATATACTGATGCGAGTCGCGATGGAATAGGATGTATTCTAATGCAGTCTACAGATGATGGGGAAAAACCAGTTCATTTTTATAGCCGGCAAACTAGCAATGACGAAAAGAAATATCATTCATTTGAACTAGAGCTAATGGCCATTGTGGCGGGGCTACTTAAGTTTCGACATTACCTAATAGGAATTGATTTTAAAATCACCACCGACTGTAATGCTGTGCGTCATGCTTTGAGTAAAAAAGAAATAATACCGCGAATTAGTAGGTGGGTATTATACACGCAAGATTTTTCGTTCGAAATTGTTCATAGAGCTGGGTCACAAATGCAACACGTGGACGCGCTAAGCAGAAACCCTGTTAGCGACGTCGATAATTTGTCTGAAGTAGCGGAGAACGTGAACACGATAACCATAACCGAAGGCGACTGGTTGCTGTCAGTTCAATTACAGGATCCCAGTATTTGTAGCATTCGAGACATAATACTGTCAGGTGAGGCCGAATCGAATAAACAGATATTTAAAGAATATGAAGTATTAGGTAACAAAGTTTATCGTAGAACAGAATTTGGTAGACGTTGGCTAGTACCAAAACAATGTGTTTGGTATGTGATTCGCGCTAATCACGATGATGTAGGACATTTTGCGGTTGACAAAACTGTAGAGAGGATTAGATCTAAGTACTGGTTTCCACATTTAAAGAGATCTGTCACGAAGTACATTAAAAACTGTTTAAATTGTATTTATTATAAAAATATTCACGGAAAAAAACCAGGTAAATTATATCCAATTCCAAAACACGCGAGACCTTTCCATACACTTCACGTGGACCACCTTGGTCCATTTGTTAAAACTTCACAAGGCAACTGTTACTTACTGGTACTTGTAGATTCATTTACAAAATTCGTTTTTATTGCCGCCGTTAAAAATACTAAAAGTAGCGCTGTTATAAACGAGTTAAATAAGATATTCAAAGTGTTTGGGAATCCGAAACGCTTAGTATGTGACGCTGGTAGCGCATTTACGTCAAAATCATTTACTAACTATTGCAAAGACAGAAATATTAGGGCTCACATTATTGCCACAGCCGTTCCACGTTCAAACGGTCAGGTGGAGAGGTATAACCAAACTATTTTAGAAGCATTGCGTAGTATGGGTGCTGATACTGAAAATAATAAATGGGACCAACACATCACTAACATACAACAAGGCATAAATAGCACAATCAATAAAACTACATCGGCTGTCCCAAGTGAGGTATTTTTTGGCTATAGAATTCGAATGAATAATGATATGGTCACTGATGATAATAGCACTGAACATTCTGTTGATGTCACTGCGTTGAGAAACACGGTCGATGCGAACATTAAAAAGGACGCTGAAAAGCAAAAAGCTTCGTTCGACTCGAAAAGGAAGGATGCACCTAACTATTATGTTGGAGATCTTGTGGTGTTGAAAATTCCGAGTCACTCGAACGACGGTCAAAGTCGGAAATTGCTGCCACTTTACAAAGGCCCTTTTCAGGTCTTAAAAGTTTTAGGTCACGATCGATACCAAGTGGCCGACATGAGGGGAGCCGAAAGATCTTCGAAACGATACGATGGCACTGCTTGCGTGGAGAATATGAAACCATGGATCCACGTGGCAGACTAAGTCCGGATGTTGTCAGCGATGTATGTATTATGTACTATTTTAATTGTAATCAATAATACATTTAAAAAAAAATGAAACTTCTAGTATTAATTACCTTACAAAGTATCTTGATTAATAAAAGTTATACTTTTGCATGAAATAAATAAATATGGGTCTAATGTAATCGCTTCAACATGATGGAAAGTATTAGAGGAATTGGTTCACCAAGCTGCAACAGGTATCCATACCGTGAACGCTGTTGTGGCAGTGGTGATACACGGCTACTGATCCTGTATGAACATCAGTAGTCCAAACCACACATGAACGAACCAAAGCCTCATGTACAGCCCCATGTTGTTATACACCTAAAAGGAAAATTTCATGTTCTGTGCCTAATTAGAGTTCATGTTTTCAGCTCTTCATCAGACCACTACGCGGTTCGAGGACGAACGCGTCAGCAGGACGGCCGGATGTTGTCGCATTCGTATTTGGCGCCTTTAGAAACGGAAATGAACGAGACGTCAGAACCAGACACAGCGTGTAATGGGCGGAGCTATCGGCGGAAGGCTGTGAGTGAAGATGGACGACGTGCGAGACATTCGTAGAACACTTTGCTCCGGACTGCCTTCGAGTCTACATCTCCGGGTCCGAATATACCGTCAAGACGCCGCCTAGAAATAACGAAAGAGCGGTATTTCTGGGGGCCATCGCGTCCCGTAAAATATATAAGAATAAAGTGAAACAGTGAATATTATCGTTCCAAATGTATATTAACTGAATTATATGTATATTGTTGATTATAATCTCTTGTCTCTTTTATGTCGTAGGTACTCTTCTCAGTACAATCTCAGGTAAAACACAATTTTTATAAAACGTTACCAATTTTGGTAACACGTTTGTTATAAAACGTCACGTAAAATTTTGAGAATGGTGATGTCATGTGTTTTAGAAATAGCCAACACAATTTATGATCGTACAAAACGTTTTTCAAATCGGTTAAGATTTGACGGAGTTCTGACGTAACAAACATGAAAAAAAATATTGTCAAATTGAGATCCTCCTCCGTTTTTGTGAAGCCGGTTAAAAATAGCAATACTTCATTTTTGATATCTCCGTGCTACGGTAGGCCGCTATCACTGATTGACTCTGACTACGTATAACGAACGCACGTTACGGCTCGACGAACATCTGGCGTTACTCGCATACGGAACATAAGATAGCACATTCTGGGATTCTAGGAAGAGGAGGATACCGTAACCCTAGAATCTGGCTATCTTTTGTACTTCACAGAGGGAGACCAACCATCCCAAGGCGGCGTCGGGTTTTTAGTACACAAGGTCCTCTCTGACAATGTCTTAGAAATCTCCAGTGTGTCGACAAGGGTAGCGTATCTTGTGATCAAATTCACCGAGAGGTATACGATTTAGTGGTCGATTAAGTGGAGGAAATGTACGAGGACATTTCTAAGGCCTTGTACATTACCCAAAAGGCCCACTTCAACGTTGTCATGGGGGATCTAAACGCTAAAGTGGGAGTAAAAACAAGCGGCGAATCGGTAGTAAGACCACACGGATTTGGAAGCAAATTTAAAGGGCTCGTCAACTTTCCCTAGAATGAGGGGCTTTTTCTTACAGAAAGAACCTTTGGCCTAAGTGGACGTGGCAAAACCCCAATTATATGACCAAAAACTGACCAAGTGCTAGTAGGACTCGCACTCGTAGGGTTACGTAACACAGTAGAGTATTTTATTACTATGATTTTTCGTCACCAAAATATTTACTTTGTTTTTCATAGTGTTTGTATGAAAAACAAAGTTATATTTGCGGTTGCTATATCTCAAAAACTGCTGACTATATCTAGTTCAAATCAATTTTCGTTGAAAGTGTTTATTGAGATCTACAGCATACATATTTTTTAGATTTTGAACTCCCTTATTTTAAAAATTAGAGGGGGGGACACATATTTTACCACTATAGAAGTGTCTATCTTTCAAACACGTGTTACAAACAAACAAACAAACAAACAAAACTATGGTGCTAGAAACCTCAATGTAATTTTTCAAAGACCTATCAATGTATCAATATAGGTATATGTATACCCCGCACGTAGGTACAGGTTTGATGAAAACAATTAACTATAACTATAAATAAACTAAATATAACTTTTTACTTTTCACCAACAAGTAGCTCTGAAATTAATAAAATACTTACTAGTTTGAAAAACTCATGTGCCCCTGGCTGTGATGGTATTAAAAATTCCACACTTAAAAGTGCTAAGCATGTACTATCATCGCCTATAGCACACATTTGCAATTTGAGTATGCTTTCTGGGACTGTGCCCGATTGCCTTAAGATAGCTGACGTTACTCCAATCTTTAAATCTGGAAAAAAGACAGAAGTGTCAAACTACAGGCCCATCTCCCTTCTACCAACACTAGCTAAGATTCTGGAAAAGGTTATTAACAAGAGGCTGTTGTCTTTTCTTGAGAAGAACCACTTATTGTCACCTAACCAGTATGGCTTCAGATGTAATAAATCAACTGAAGATTCAGTAGTCAATCTGGTAGATACTGTAACAGAGAAAATTAATAGCGGTCAAAAATGCATTGGTGTATTTCTGGACCTGGCCAAAGCTTTCGACACCGTATCCAGCCAAATTCTGCTGAGGAAATTAGAACTTTTGGGTGTTCGCGGCATAGCACTGGAATGGTTCCGGTCATATCTGACCAATAGAAAACAGCGAGTTCGCATTAAAAACAGCTACAGTGACTATGCTCCAGTGGAGTTTGGAGTTCCGCAGGGCAGTGTACTGGGCCCTACTCTTTTTCTGACCTACATTAACGACCTCTGCAACTTTAGTACAAACCAGTGCAGTGTCTTTACTTATGCAGATGACACTGCATTGATATTCTACGGAAAAAGTTGGTGCGAGGTGGTTGATGTGGCTCAGAGTGGTCTGGCTCGTATTGCCTCGTGGCTTGACTCCAATCTCCTTACACTAAACACCGGCAAAACAAAATTTGTAGCTTTTAGGATATCTGAACGTACTAAGCCGAATATTCCAATAAAACTACAAATCCACCGATGCAACCGTACCTCAGGTATATCCTGCTCTTGCCCAGAGATTGAACAGGTTAACTCAATAAAATACCTAGGTATACAAATTGATCAGCATCTTAATTGGATTTGTCAGATTCAGTTATTGTGCAACCGTATTAGAAAGATGCTTCATGTTTTCAAAAAGCTTCGTTCAATTGCAGATGAGAATACTATCAGATCGGTGTATGTATCCTTATGCCAATCTATTATAACCTACTGTATCGTATGCTGGGGAACAGCTGCTAAAACCCATCTTCTGAAGTTAGAAAGAGCCCAGCGTGCAATACTTAAAGTGGCATATAGTAAGCCGTATAGATATCCCACGAACGATCTGTATTCTGAGACTGAACATCTGACGGTTAGGCAGCTATACTTTATGACTACGACTTTAAGATACCATAAAGTCGCTCTTTCTTGCGTATCGGTGCGGCATAAATCTTCCCGTCATAACTTATGGGACCTACCAGGTACCAAAAGCTTGTTTGCACAACGATCTTTTGCGTATCGTGGCCCGTATTTGTATCGAATATTAGACAAAAAAATCGACATTTTAAATGAGACACGATACAAATGCAAGCAGAAAATCATCAGGTTACTCAGGTCCTTAAGCTATGATGAAACGGAGGCACTCTTAAAAAGACCTAGCTGACAAAAGGGGCCTGTCTCGTCTCGCGCAGGTTACTTTTTCTACGCTTACAAAACCTTGTGCTACAACATAAGACGATACAGGCCCGCGATGTAATTAATTTGACCTGACTAAATTCTGAAACATATCATGGATTTTCGTAGTTGGTTTCATACTATACTCGCACATTAGCATAACAATGAAGCATTTTATAAAAACATACTCCACTTCACATCTTAACAATCTCAATCACATAAATTGCTGCTACATGTACACAAACTCATCTCATCAATTCATAAATCCTCATACACACACACAAACACACATACACTACTTACACACGCAAACAATCATTATTCACTCACACACGTCTTATTCAAGCTGACATTCATAATACACTCTCACACATACTCACAGACACACACCTACACACACTCACGCACACACACACATAAACACGAGCGCTCAGACCACATGTAACGTACAATAAGAAAGAGGCTAAGTTCTGCGACACAGGATTACTCCTAGTGCAGGATTTATGGCTCCTTAATATTACGTAGGAATTAATTGAAGTTAACTAAATTGTAACATTAGATTTTAGATTAACATTAGCTTAGACCTATAATCATAAGTACTTTAATTGTATGTATCTTCTTCTGAAATAAATAAATAAATAAAATTAAAAAAAAAAAAAAAAAAATTTTCAACGTGATACAAATATATGGACAAATTTAGATTTTCGCAAAAACTTGTAAGTACCATAATGTACCTTAATTTTCAACTTTTTTTAAGTTTCGGAATTTTTCCTTTACTTGTGCTGTAAGACCTTGTTTGTAACCAAAATTGACAATTCTAGGTCAACCGGAAGTACCCTATATAAGTTTTGGGTCGAAAACCTATAGGGTACTTCCCGTTGACCTAGAATCATGAAATTTGGCAAGAAGCAAGGTCTTACAGCACAAATAAAGGAAAACTTCCAAAAAATAAAAATAAAATTGAAAATTAAAGTGTGTCCCCATACATACATAGTCAACGCCAATTAAGATAGGCCTCTGAGTTATATGAGCGCTCATACAATTTAAAGGTCTAACTTAATTGGTACTAATCAACGTTGGTACGGAAGCCTCGCGTGGGCGAGTCCAACTCGACTTGGCCGGTTTTATTTTTATTTAAAACCAACATCAGCCTTTCATTCATAGATAATCCGATCCGATCCTGTCAGAACATCTGCAAACATAATATTGTTTACATAAGTTTGTAGATGTTCTGACAGGATCGCTCACCATAAAACATCGACTCGTGTTGGCTACAGAAGAGACTCGTCATTCTCAAATACGTATTTGTATACCAATAAACGAACTATAATAACTCTTTAACCGTCTTCACAAAAAAGAAGGAGGTTCTCAATTCGTCGGAATCTTTTTTTTTAATGTATGTGCACCTTTGAGTATTCAGCCAAAATACTCAAAGATGTTCACCGATTACTCGAAGATGCCTAAATCGATTTGGAAAATTATTTTTTTGTTTCAAATGCCCTTCCCAGGAGGTCCCAACCAAAAGAACCAACAAATGCCGCGCTATTTATTTTCAATACCAAGTTTGAAGTGCTTAATCCATATCTCTGGAAATACTTATGTCTTCATCATCATGTCTCCTTTCCAACAAAAAAAGAATCATCAAAATTGGTTCATAAACGACGAAGTAATTCGCGAACAAACATTTTAAAACAATTATCCTGTCGAATTGAGAATCATCCTTTTTTGAAGTCGGTTAAAAACAATAAACGAATCGAAAATAAAGACAATGTGCACACGACATAAAAATAAATTTGAGTTTGTTAGAGCCTAACCTAACCGATAAACCGACGAAATATTTGAAGACCACAAACTAAAACAATAGGTACTGTAATGCTAACGAAAACTTGAAAGTCCTGAAAATGCGGCGACTTGCATGTCAGCGGTCTGGCAACGTCGCCTTTTCAGCGAGCGCACGATTTGGCAACGTCTCACAATCGAGACAATGCACACTAATGAGTTTAGCGTATGACACTGTAAAAACTGCACTCACATATTGACAAAAATGAATTAAAATCTCGATCCTAGTTTTCATATTATTTTATCAAATTATGTAGTAAGATATGATTTCCCGTATGTAAAGAGTTGTATAAAGACCAATAGATGTGATTTCATTGCAAGTTTTTGATCCATTTACTCGTATTTGTGCATATACTTTTGCATGGAAATCGAACCACCTTAACGTAATACAATTGTAATTAAATTTTGGCGTCAAACACACTAGCGGTGGTGGTCAGCCTGCAGCCATGCCGCGGTCAGTTGTGAGATAACAATGAGATCGTCCACATTCCAGAGTGTGGGCTATTGTAGACCATCTAATTTTTTTCCTAACATCACAACTGACCGCGGCATGACCGCCACCCACATGCTAAGCATCCACGGTCCACCACCGCTTGTGTGTTTGACGCTTATGTTTGTAAAACATACTACGCATAAAGATTTATCTCATAGCATAGAGAAAGTATATATATATATATATATATATATATATATATACTTTATAATCCATCCACGTCTCATAGTCATTAATGTCATTATTGACTCATATTATAGTCATCTGTGGTCATTATGTGTAAAATGTTGGGTTCCGTTCACGACCATGGATTAAATATTAAGCGGATGTGGCATTTAAATAATAATAATAATAATAATAATAATATAATAATATAATCCCGCAGGGGCGGCTTTGTGGCGAGCCGACGGTGAGTGGCGACACCGCGGACCCCTATCCCGTGAGGGCTAAATGAGACCCTCTGACCCCCGGCTTGCCTTGACCGGCCGGCCGGTGGTGGGAATCGCAAGAGCTAAGACCAAAGCTCCAGGGTGGAAGTGTTAAAGGCATAAAGCCGCTAGTAGCGTTTAGTGAAAGTGCAGCACACCTCTCAACACCCTTAGCTATCCACGCCAATGTTGCCCCTCGGCGCCGACATAACGGTCCGCCTTTATGGGGGGTCCATTCAGTGTATAGCTAGTCACCACTCGCCTTAATATTTTGAAATGAGGCATAATTGGCGGGTGCCGTACCTCATCCCATAGACCAGAAAACAGTCATCAAGCAGCACACATTCATAGCCATAATAAATTATAGTACCATCTTTTTATAGTTTTTCATGTCTCCATCCACAAATCATATTTTTATTTAATTTAATATTGTAAAGGGCCTCTTGACGTTGGCTTCGGCTCCGTCAATGCCTTCCAAAGGACCGGGCGATTTGCAGCCCGTGATGTGAATTGAATAAAGAGTATAATAATAATAATAGAACATTAAACTATGAGAAATCAAACAATAATTCTGAACTGCCAAATCCAAATGAACTCAAAAACTACTGGACTGATCTCTGGAAAAGGAAAAACGACCATAATGATGAAGCTGACTGGATCAAGGAAGAAGAAAGACGATGGCAAAACATAGATGAAATGGAATTCTCTGATATAACGACAGAGGATATAGAATCAGTGACTAAGAGGACGAAAAACTGGAAGGCTGCTGGAATAGATGGAGTCCACAATTTCTGGTTCAAAAAGTTTTTCGTATTGCACAACGTTCTCGCTAGAATCATATCCGATAACATAAAAGGAGACAGTGAAATGCCCAGTTTTATAACAAAAGGTTTAACGTACATGCTTCCTAAAAGCAACGAAACATCCAACCCTTCTCAATATAGGCCAATAACTTGCTTACCGACAATCTATAAAATAATAACCTCTTGCATCACAAATAAAATAAATAGACACATAAACCAAAACAATATAATTTCCGAAGAGCAAAAAGGATGTAGGCAACTTCATAAGGGATGCAAAGAGCAACTAGTAATTGACTCAACTATCCTTAAACATGCACATACCCGCAAGAGAAATATCCATATGTCATACATCGATTATAAAAAAGCATTCGACAGCGTACCACATTCATGGCTCATCCGCATTTTACAAATATACAAAATCAATCCATCTATAATAACCTTCCTGGAGAATGCTATGGACCACTGGAAAACTAAACTCATTGTGTCAAATAGAACTCAAACCATCTATACAGATGAAATCCCAATAGAAAATGGCATTTTCCAGGGAGATTCTTTGAGTCCCTTATGGTTTTGCCTAGCCCTAAACCCGCTGTCTTATATACTCAACAACACAAATAGCGGCTATAAACTAACATCCGAAACAGAAATAAGTCATCTAATGTACATGGATGATATAAAACTGTTTTCTAGATCAGAAAATGCGCTAAAAACTCTGACTCAGCAGACTTCTCAGTTCAGCAATGATATTAACATGTCATTCGGATTAGATAAATGCAAAACACTTCACATTCATAGGGGCAAAACTGTAGTAATGAATAACCAACCAGAAGAAAATGAAGACAATCATTTTGCTCAAATGGAACTAACTGAGACTTATAAATACCTAGGCATCCAACAATCACAAACGATAAATCATACACAAATTAAAAAGAAACTTAGTGATGAATATTCGCGCCGGCTAAACGTTATCTGCAAGAGACAGTTATTTTCAAAAAATCTTTTCAAAGCATTCAACACATATGCTATTCCAGTCTTAACCTACTCATTTGGAATTATCAAATGGTCTCGCACCGACATCAACCAACTAGAAATAAAAACAAGGACCATACTTACAAAGCACAACTACTTACACCCAAAATCTGCTATAGAGAGAATGACATTGAAGCGACAAAAAGGAGGTAGGGGACTTATAGACTTGAAAGTGCTCTGGGAAGGTCAAATCCAAAAACTGAGAAACTTTTTTTACAAAAAATCTGAAAACAGCCCTATTCATTTAGCAACCATTAAATCAGATGAAAATTACACACCTTTGAATCTAAGCAACAATGATCTCCATTCACCCCTACCACAAAACGCAGCTACAGTCAAAATGAACAATTGGCGCAAGAAAGAACTACACGGCAGACATATACACGATCTTGAACAACCACACATAGACCTCGCAGCTTCGAATAAATGGCTGAAACTAGGCTCTTTATTCCCTGAAACGGAAGGTTTTATAATCTCTATCCAGGACCAGGTAGTTAACACCAAAAACTATAAAAAATACATAATAAAAGACTCCAACACTCAAGACGATAGATGCAGAAAATGTCACAAAAATCCGGAAACAATTCAACATATCACAAGTGCCTGTCCAACCTTAACACAAACTGATTACACACATAGACACAATCAAATAGTTCACATCATTCACCAGAAACTTGCTGCAAAACATAAATTATCTGCCGTAAAACCTGTCCCATATTACCAATACACTCCAGCACCAGTGCTGGAAAATGCAGACCACAAAATGTATTTTGATCGAGCTATACTGACTGACAAAACTGTACACAATAATAGACCAGATATAACTCTTATAGATAAAAATAATAAAACTGTATACCTCATAGATGTAGCTGTCCCTAATACACATAATGTTCAAAAAACGATTACAGAAAAAATACACAAATACACAGAGCTGAAAGAAGAGATTCACAGAATTTGGAAGATGAACAACGTGTATATCGTTCCCCTGGTACTCTCTAGCACTGGAGTTATCCCTAAATACCTTTTACATTCCTTAAAAGTAATCGATCTGCCGGAAAACACTTATATGACTATGCAAAAAGCAGCAATCCTAAATACATGCCGCATTGTCCGAAAGTTCTTACAGCACGATTCCGTGACATAAACGATATAAGAACATACAGCACACTTGGCTTAGGCCCGTGGGTTGTATTTTGTTACCAAAGTGTCTTCAACACTTTGTGAAAGTGTAAGCTAAACAAATAATAATAATAATAATAATAATCGAGCACATCGTCGGGAGACGAGTTTGTCACTCCCCCGGAGGGCAGCTCGTCGAGTGATGACGACGGGCCTACGCCGCCGCCGCCGCCACCACCATCTACGCGACGACGAGGACGGCCACCGCTACCGGCACGCTTGGGGCCTGTGGGGCATTCTGCTCCGCGCCCGGCCCTCGCTACCGGTGGTGTAGCGCGTCGCATGCGATGGACCCAGTGTTTAAATGAGAACTGCATGCGCGCCTACTACGGGGCTACAGAGGGAGGAACTAACCTGACCGCGTACCGCGATAGGATACTGCCTCTGTTTCAGGCCCTTGAACCAGCCGTCACCGTTACCGCACAACGACTATCGGATCAGGTGCGGGCCATCCAGCGGCTCAAGCTGTTGGACGACTCTGCGCTTGATCGGCTGCGTCTGGAGGCGTTACCTATTATTCCTACTACTTCTGCTTTAGCGCGGGACCCGCCCAGTGTGTCGTCGACGCAGGGGCCGACAGGCTCGGCTTCGACGTCTGCCCCGGCGGATGCCGCTCTAGACGCAGACGATTGTACGAATACTAACGTAAGTACCCAGACTAATGAGCATTTGAGGAGGGCTTTGGAAGACGCGATTTTGGAGTATCGCACTACTCCTGACTCTAGGCCGCGACTACCACGTTTGCCAATGAATAAACGTAACCTGGCGTTAATGGGAGCCCTAAACGTTTTGCTAGTCCCATATATGCAGACTAGTGAAACATTAGTTGATACACACTCGATTCTTTACTGCGCGGCTATAGCGGCGTGTCGCGTTGTTCGCGTCAAGTTTCCGGATACTGACCGAATACCGCGACGCCCCGCTATCCCTGCATGGCAAGAACGAATCGAGTGTCGCATCAATATGTTTAGGACTCTTATTGCGAAGTTGATCTGCTTCATAGGGGGTAATCATCGCCCCCGAGTCATGCGTTTCGTGAATCAGGCCTTTGCTGGGACCGGGATTAGACCCCGGGACTACATGACTTGTGTCACGGAACGCATTGACTTTCTGAAGCAGAAAGTTTATGCATTGGCAAACCGTATTCGTCGCTATAGAGCGCGTGTAGATCGCTATTATCAAAATCGCCTCTTCCAAAGTGACCAAAGGAAGGTATACCGAGGTTGGGAAGGAACCAATCAATGTGTGAGTGAGGAGCAGTGTCCGGATACTACTACCATGAATAACTTCTGGCGTAGTATCTGGTCGGTGCCCGTCGAACACACGGAGGGCGATTGGATGAGCGTCGTTGAGCGCGCGTGTGAGCCTATCGAATCCATGGGGGCTATTAGTATTAGCCCCGAAGACGTTAGTTGTGCGATCCGTACGGCCCAGAACTGGAAAAGTCCAGGACCGGACGGATTACACAACTTTTGGATAAAGTGGATTCGATGCTCACACGACTGCTTAGCGGCGCAATTCCAACAAGCCCTCGAGGTTGGTTCCTTGCCAACATTCATGACAACCGGTGTCACCTTCCTGCTCCACAAGTCCGGTAGTACCACGGAACCGAAGAACTATAGACCCATTACATGCTTGCCAACGCTGTACAAGCTTCTTACATCTATTCTGAGGTTTAAAATTAATTCGCACATTGTTGCGCACAATATTTTGGCCCCCTCTCAGAATGGATGTAAGGTTGGGTCCCGTGGTACTAAGGAGCTCCTCCTCATCGACACGGCCATTTGCCAACAAGTCCGGCGGAACAAAGGTGCTCTCTCCGCCGCCTGGATTGACTACAAGAAGGCCTATGATTCAGTGCCTCATACCTGGCTGGAGAGGATCTTGGAGTTGCATAAAATTGATACAACTCTGAGGTCTTTTCTAGGTTCTTGTATGAGGCAGTGGACCACAGTCCTTCGTCAACCGGGTGGTTGGGACAGTCTCTCTGGTCCGCAGGACTTTATAAGGATTGAGCGAGGCATCTTCCAGGGTGACAGTCTGAGTCCGTTGTGGTTCTGTCTAGCCCTAAATCCTCTAAGCACATTATTAGAGGATTCAGGGCTAGGCTATCGGCTTAGGAGAGAGGGTGAAGTCATTTCACACTTGCTGTACATGGATGACCTCAAACTTTTTGCACCGAAGCGCCATGATTTGATGGAGTTATTGAAAGTCACTGAGACTTTCAGCAACGCCATCAACATGGAGTTCGGTGTAGATAAGTGCGCGGTCATGCACGTGCAGCGGGGGAAAGTTGTTAATTCAATGAATTTACAACTTTCTGATACAATGAGTTTCAGATCTCTCTCCGAAGCCGACACCTATAAATACCTTGGTATGTCAGAGTCATTGGGTATCGAGAGTGGGGGGATAAAACAGTCGGTGAAGGAACGTTTCTTCGGTCGCCTGACAAAAGTACTTAACAGTCTTTTGTCAGGAGGCAACAAGGTACGTGCCTTCAACGGCTGGGTTATGCCCCTACTTATATACACCTTTGGCATACTAAGGTGGACTCAGACTGAACTAGACGCCCTGGATAGAAAAGTTCGAAAGCAATTGACATCACATCGCATGCTTCACCCACGCTCGTCTGTTATGAGACTGTATATCCCACGGAAATGGGGTGGTCGAGGCTTTTTAAATGCCAAGACACTCCACAACCGTGAGGTATGCAGTCTCCGGGAATATTTCCTAAACAACGAGTGTGGGATGCATTGCGATGTGGTGTCAGTTGACAAGACTTTCACCCCTCTGTCCTTAGGCAAAGAGAACTGGCGCAAGCCTCAGGTGCTGAGCACCGAGGACCGCAAGGACGTATGGAAGAGCAAGGAGCTGCATGGCCGGTTCTATCGAGTCTTAACGGGACCCGATGTGGACCTGCTCGCGTCGGTGAACTGGCTACGATTCGGGGACCTCTTTGGGGAAACCGAAGGTTTTGTTTGTGCAATTGCGGACGAAGTTATCAAGACGAACAACTACCGGAAATATATTATGAAGGACGGTACGGTCGACATATGTCGGGCATGCCGCCGTCCCGGAGAGTCACTCAGACATATCATTTCCGGTTGTTCTCATCTTGCTAACTCCGAGTACTTGCACAGACATAACCTCGTAGCCAGGATCATCCACCAGCAACTTGCTCTTCAATACGGCCTTGTCGAGTCTGAGGTGCCGTACTATAAGTACGCACCTGCGCCAGTTCTTGAAAATGGTCATGCTTTGCTCTATTGGGACCGATCGGTTATCACGGACAGGACTATTGTCGCCAATAAACCTGATATCGTGATAGTCGACCGGTCCCAGCGGCGGGCAGTGTTAGTTGACATCACCATCCCGCATGACGAGAACCTCGTGAAGGCTGAAAAGGACAAGATCAGCAAGTACCTTGACTTGTCTTTCGAGCTTACCGCCATGTGGGATGTTGATTCGACTAGCATTGTCCCAATAGTCGTTTCTGCGAACGGCCTAATAGCGAAGAGTCTCGACCAACATCTCAAGAGACTCTCGCTAGACGGCTGGGTCAAGGGCCAGATACAGAAGGCAGTACTTCTTGACACGGCACGCATCGTCAGGAGGTTCCTCTCTCTGCAGCCCTAACCACCGGTAGCTTGGGCCCTGCCCCGCTGCTGGCGGCACTCTAGGTTTAGGTTTTTTTATAATATTGTTTATTTGTAATGATTTTTTTCTATTTTTGTTTGGATATCTTTATTGTAAAAAAACCTAAAACTAAGAAAGAAAATAAATAGTGTGAATAATAATAATAATAATAATAATAAACCAAAGACAAAGCTAAGACCAAAGCTCCAGGGTGGAAGTGTTAAAGGCATAAAGCCGCTAGTAGCGTTTAGTGAAAGTGCAGCACACCTCTCAACACCCTTAGCTATCCACGCCAATGTTGCCCCTCGGCGCCGACATAACGGTCCGCCTTTATGGGGGGTCCATTCAGTGTATAGCTAGTCACCACTCGCCTTAATATTTTGAAATGAGGCATAATTGGCGGGTGCCGTACCTCATCCCATAGACCAGAAAACAGTCATCAAGCAGCACACATTCATAGCCATAATAAATTATAGTACCATCTTTTTATAGTTTTTCATGTCTCCATCCACAAATCATATTTTTATTTAATTTAATATTGTAAAGGGCCTCTTGACGTTGGCTTCGGCTCCGTCAATGCCTTCCAAAGGACCGGGCGATTTGCAGCCCGTGATGTGAATTGAATAAAGAGTATAATAATAATAATAATAATAAGTATAATAATAATAATCCCGCAGGGGCGGCTTTGTGGCGAGCCGACGGTGAGTGGCGACACCGCGGACCCCTATCCCGTGAGGGCTAAATGAGACCCTCTGACCCCCGGCTTGCCTTGACCGGCCGGCCGGTGGTGGGAATCGCAAGAGCTAAGACCAAAGCTCCAGGGTGGAAGTGTTAAAGGCATAAAGCCGCTAGTAGCGTTTAGTGAAAGTGCAGCACACCTCTCAACACCCTTAGCTATCCACGCCAATGTTGCCCCTCGGTGCCGACATAACGGTCCGCCTTTATGGGGGGTCCATTCAGTGTATAGCTAGTCACCACCCGCCTTAATATTTTGAAATGAGGCATAATTGGCGGGTGCCGTACCTCATCCCATAGACCAGAAAACAGTCATCAAGCAGCACACATTCATAGCCATAATAAATTATAGTACCATCTTTTTATAGTTTTTAATGTCTCCATCCACAAATCATATTTTTATTTAATTTAATATTGTAAAGGGCCTCTTGACGTTGGCTTCGGCTCCGTCAATGCCTTCCAAAGGACCGGGCGATTTGCAGCCCGTGATGTGAATTGAATAAAGAGTATAATAATAATATACGAATACTAACGTAAGTACCCAGACTAATGAGCATTTGAGGAGGGCTTTGGAAGACGCGATTTTGGAGTATCGCACTACTCCTGACTCTAGGCCGCGACTACCACGGTTGCCAATGAATAAAAGTAACCTGGCGTTAATGGGAGCCCTAAACGTTTTGCTAGTCCCATATATGCAGACTAGCGAAACATTACTTGATACACACTCGATTCTTTACTGCGCGGCTATAGCGACGTGTCGCGTTGTTCGCGTCAAGTTTCCGGATACTGACCGAATACCGCGACGCCCCGCTATCCCTGCGTGGCAAGAACGAATCGAGTGTCGCATCAATATGTTTAGGACTCTTATTGCGAAGTTGATCTGCTTCAGAGGGGGTAATCATCGCCCCCGAGTCATGCGTTTCGTGAACCAGGCCTTTGCTGGGACCGGGATTAGACCTCGGGACTACATGACTTGTGTCACGGAACGCATTGACTTTCTGAAGCAGAAAGTTTATGCATTGGCAAACCGTATTCGTCGCTATAGAGCGCGTGTAGATCGCTATTATCAAAATCGCCTCTTCCAAAGTGACCAAAGGAAGGTATACCGAGGTTGGGAAGGAACCAATCAACGTGTGAATGAGGAGCAGTGTCCGGATACTACTACCATGAATAACTTCTGGCGTAGTATCTGGTCGGTGCCCGTCGAACACACGGAGGGCGACTGGATGAGCGTCGTTGAGCGCGCGTGTGAGCCTATCGAATCCATGGGGGCTATTAGTATTAGCCCCGAAGACGTTAGTTTTGCGATCCGTACGGCCCAGAACTGGAAAAGTCCAGGACCGGACGGATTACACAACTTTTGGATAAAGTGGATTCGATGCTCACACGACTGCTTAGCGGCACAATTCCAACAAGCCCTCGAGGTTGGTTCCTTGCCAACATTTATGACAACCGGTGTCACCTTCCTGCTCCACAAGTCCGGTAGTACCACGGAACCGAAGAACTATAGACCCATTACATGCTTGCCAACGCTATACAAGCTTCTTACATCTATTCTGAGGTTTAAAATTAATTCGCACATTGTTGCGCATAATATTTTGGCCCCTTCTCAGAATGGATGTAAGGTTGGGTCCCGTGGTACTAAGGAGCTCCTCCTCATCGACACGACCATTTGCCAACAAGTCCGGCGGAACAGAGGGGTTCTCTCCACCGCCTGGATTGACTACAAGAAGGCCTATGATTCAGTGCCTCATACCTGGCTGGAGAGGATCTTGGAGTTGTATAAAATTGATACAACTCTGAGATCTTTTCTAGGTTCTTGTATGAGGCAGTGGACCACAGTCCTTCGTCAACCGGGTGATGGAGACAGCCCCTCTGATCCGCAGGACTTTATAAGGATTGAGCGAGGAATCTTCCAGGGTGATAGTCTGAGTCCGTTGTGGTTCTGTCTAGCCCTAAATCCTCTAAGCACATTATTAGAAGATTCAGGGCTGGGCTATCGGCTTAGGAGAGAGGGTGAAGTCATTTCACACTTGCTGTACATGGATGACCTCAAACTTTTTGCACAGAAGCGCCATGATTTGATGGAATTACTGAAAGTCACTGAGACTTTCAGCAACGCCATCAACATGGAGTTCGGTGTAGATAAGTGCGCGGTCATGCACGTACAGCGAGGGAAAGTTGTGAATTCATTGAATTTTCAACTTTCAGACACAATGACTATCAGATCTCTCTCCGAAGCCGACACCTATAAATACCTTGGTATATCAGAGTCATTAGGTATCGAGAGTGGGGGGATAAAACAGTCGGTGAAGGAGCGTTTCTTTGGTCGTCTGACGAAGGTACTTAACAGTCTTTTGTCAGGAGGCAACAAGGTACGTGCCTTCAACGGCTGGGTTATGCCCCTACTTATATACACCTTTGGCATACTAAGGTGGACTCAGACCGAATTAGACGCCCTGGACAGAAAGGTCCGACAGCAACTGACGTCACATCGCATGCTTCACCCACGCTCGTCTGTTATGAGACTGTATATTCCACGGAAATGGGGCGGTCGAGGCTTTTTAAATGCCAAGACTCTCCATAACCGTGAGGTAACGAGTGTGGGATGCATCGCGATGTGGTGGCGGTTGACAGGACCTTAACACCTCTCTCCTTAGGCAAAGAGAACTGGCGCAAACCTCAAGTGCTGAGCACCGAAGATCGCAAGGACGTCTGGAAGAGCAAGGAGTTGCACGGGAGGTTCTATCGAGTCTTAACGGGACCCGATGTGGACCTGCTCGCGTCGGTGAACTGGCTACGATTCGGAGACCTCTTTGGGGAAACCGAAGGTTTTGTTTGTGCAATTGCGGACGAAGTTATCAAGACGAACAACTACCGGAAATATATCATGAAGGACGGTACGGTCGACATTTGTCGGGCATGCCGCCGTCCCGGAGAGTCACTCAGGCATATTATTTCCGGTTGTTCTCATCTTGCTAACGGCGAGTACTTGCACAGACATAACCTCGTAGCCAGGATCATCCATCAGCAACTTGCTCTTCAATACGGCCTTGTCGAGTTTGAGGTGCCGTACTATAAGTACGCACCTGCACCAGTTCTTGAAAATGGTCGTGCTTTGCTCTATTGGGACCGATCGGTTATCACGGACAGGACTATTGTCGCCAATAAGCCTGATATCGTGATAGTCAACCGGTCTCAGCGGCGGGCAGTGTTAGTCGACATCACCATCCCGCATGATGAGAACCTCGTAAAGGCCGAGAAGGACAAGCTTAGCAAGTACCTTGACTTGGCCCACGAGGTTACCGCCATGTGGGATGTTGACTCGACTATCATTGTACCGATAGTCGTCTCTGCGAACGGCCTAATAGCGAAGAGTCTCGACCAACATCTCAAGAGGCTCTCGCTAGACGGCTGGATCAAGGGCCAGATACAGAAGGCAGTGCTTCTTGACACGGCACGCATCGTCAGGAGGTTTCTCTCTCTGCAGCCCTAACCCCCGGTAGCTTGGGCCTTGCCCCGCTACCGGCGGCACCCTAGGTTTAGGTTTTTTTATAGTATTGTTTATTTTATAATGATTTTTGTATTGTTGTTTTGATATCTATATTATAAAAAAACCTAGACTTAAGAAAAAAGAATAAATACGAGCATAATAATATGATAAGGATAAAACTATACAATCACTAGTATGAGAGAGCGAGATGAACAACATTGTTTTATCCTTTACCTGCGTATGCGATCCTCCGGAGAAGGGTTTTTAGTTGTTTTGCAACTCGCTCGATGGTCCGGAATGACCACGGGTGTTTTTCACTCAAATTGTGTCTTTGACATTTTGCGCAGACTTGAATTTCGAGGTTATGTTCATTTATTTTTCTTGTTTCCGAATATTTTCTGTTTGTTTTTACGATTAATGTCTCGTCATATCACGTCTTGGTCTCGACAATGCCAATTTCTTCCGATCCCCTTTAACCTGTTAACAAATTACAGCTTTTCCCGCCAAATTTACTGTCACAAACGTCAGAGCGTTTTTTAACCATCGAATTTGATGGTTAAAAAGTTACAACCGGAGTGAAACAACCGAGGTCGTGAACGACACAGTTGTTGTACTATTCATTATTCTGTGACAGTTGCAACAACCGAGTGCGACGCTCTGAGGTCGTGAACGGGGTTAGAGCGTTTGGGTGCACTCCGAGCGTAGGTCGTGAACGCAGCCCTGTCAAAAGCGATTACGATAATAATATCGTTTAAAAACTAAATAAAACATTAAATTAAAAAATCAAAAAATCCGACTGCGCAAAAAGTGGTGTTAAAAAACGAACTGAAAAGAAAAAAACAAGTAAGTCTAGTAGTTTAGACTTCTGTTTACGGATATCAAAAAACTATACCATTTAAATTCTTTCTCGGTCGATACATTCATAAAATATATTATACTTAGTTATATTATATGGAATGTAGAGACTTTAACAGTCGGGACACATTAATGGCTTAACGAATGGGGATTAATGTGTCCCGACTGTTAAAGTCTCTACATTCCATATAACAATGTATAATTTATTTTATGAGTGTATCGACCGAGAAAGAATTTAAATGGTATAGTTTTTTGATATCCCTAAACAGAATTCTAAACTACTAACTTACTTGTTTTTTTCTTTTCAGTTCGTTTTTTAACACTTCACTTTTGGCGCAGTTGGGTTTTTTGATTTTTTAATTTAATGTTTTATTTTACACTTTTTAGTTAAGTAAAGGACGTTAAATTTCGTAATCTTCTCATTTCATTTAGAGAGTTGATGTCATGTCGATTATTGAGTAGTTTCCGGGGATCTAAACTACTTATTACTAGTCCATCTAAAAATATAACCCGGCTCAATGCTACATAGGCTTGACCTTTTGCAAAAGTGCGTGAACTTAAGTCGACCACAGCTTTGTCCAAGGTAGTAAGTACCTTGTAATTTATACTTTATACTTGTAAAACAGTCGGGAAGCTTATAAAATATCTTGCTTTTGCTATGTTTACTTTTCATCAATTATGATTTATTTTATGATTTGAGACGTGTATAAGTGCGTATATTAATACTACCTACTAACTGAATAAATGCTTTGACTTTGACTTTACCGCCATCGCATGTGTACCGGAACTGTGTATTTTCAGCTTAGAGCTGGGATGAATCAGGTTATGTTTGAACCTTGTTTTGTCTCCTATAGGACCACCTCTTTTTCTAGAATAGAAATTGGTATATATACGTACCAATTTGCACATTTCAAATATATATATTGACGTTAGCGTTAATATTTTATTGTTTATGAAATGGGGCCAGCAGGATTCCAGTACTATTATATTTACTAACTAGCGACCCGCCCCGGCTTCGCACGGGTGCAATGCTGATACTAAATTAAATACACTACAGAAAAACTATGAACGTTGTATATAAAAACATAGCGGCCCGCTCCGACTTTGCACGGGCATAAAATATATATGCCTATGTCACTCAATGAAAACATGATTAAAATCGATCCAGTATTTTTGATTCATTCATTACTGCCCTTGGCCTGCACGCATTAAATTTGGAGTAAAACAATTCCTCTTTCCCTATACTTACTATGAAGATTTCCTGCTATCTTTGGAATATCTAAATTCATACAATTTTTATTACATTACACATTTTTACTTATTTACTTTTTACATTTTTACCTAGGTATTTATTTTATTTTTACAACAATTAATATATTACAGGATGTCTTTATACACAACGTTCACAGCTTTCTTGTCATTAGACAATACAAATATGTTTTCTCTTGAGGTTACTCTTGAAAGAGCGACATACAGTTGGCCATGTGAAAAACAGTCAACGCTCAAATCCAAGCCTGAACCGTTGAAGGTTTGACCTTGCGATTTAATAATGGATGGAACAAAAGATAGCTATATTCTATTAAGTTTTTTTTGTGAACTTACTTAAGATTTTTGAAAATAATTTCCTTATTATTAAATTAATTGATTATTATTTATCGTAACTTATAATTATTAACTGATACGTTGTCGCGCTGAAAAGCACGTTTTTATCAAGTACTGTTATTTTCCTCGCTAGAGAGCTCCGATAATAAACGCGTCCGATTGGAGAACCGCGGCCTCCGACGCGCTATTTATAGGCATGCCTCCCCGCACTGCCCCGTCCGACCGGTACAGCCCGCTGCAAACGCAAATTTTAAATTTGTAATATCTCCGAAAATATTTGTTTAATTTACATGCTGTAAGGAACCATATTGATCTATATTAATTGCACACTGTATTTAAGGTACTTAATTCGATAAGGATTAATGCCGTATTGCTTAAAATAGCTTCGTAAATAAGCCATTTTTTCACGTAAAAAGTAAACAATAAAAATGGTTAATGTGGGTTATCCCTAAAAGATAAACATATACCATCGCGGACTTTTTTGTAGACTCTTTTATGGTGTACAATACTGTAGTACATTAATTTGATCTAACTCGTAGGGTTTAGGCAGCGTTTTTGCTAAATTGCTAAATAAGCCCAAAAAAATAGGTTAATTTACGACATCACGTTAGAAACCTCTAAAATTAGCAATGTTGCCTTAGTATATGATGCATGTATTATACATATAAACCTTCCTCTTGAATCACTCTATCTATTGGAAAAAACCGCATCAAAATCCGTTGCGTAGTTTTAAAGATTTAAGCGCACATAGGGATATAGGGACAGAAAAGGCGACTTTGTTTTATACTATGTAGTGATAGTGATAGTGATGATATGCTTACGCATTTTTTTGGCAAATATAAGGTTTTGTGCGTCTACACTACTAAGTATGTATTACAATGGGGGATTTAACAACAAATACTAAAAACAAAATAAAATTAAATATTAAAGGGGGTCTACATCACAGTGTGGTCTACATACAAGTAACGTGTAAACTAATAATAGATAGAGACTTGAAATCTTCACAAAATATGTATAACTATGACCGTTATTACAATTATGGAAAAAAGAACAAAAACCGAAATGCGTGAAATAGTTAGGGTACTTATAGCGGATAGCTTACTTACTTTACAGTTGTACTATTAAACGACTATACCAAAGGAAGAGGTTGTTTGTTACCTCAGAACTCCATCAATTCTTAACCGATTTGGAAAATTTATTTTTTGTTTGAGTTAATATGATTTTCGTTTGGTCTCATTGTAATTTTATTGAGATCTGATAAGTAACTTCAGAGATAAGCACCGCAAGCTTGTTACTGAAAGTTACTAACGCGGCATGTAAAATCGAAATCGAAATAAAAAAAAAATTTCGATTTGTACGATCATTAATTATTTGTTATAAATATATTTTGAATCTCCATTTTAAGACCTTTAATTCGATACCCCACTCGATAGGTTTTGAAAAAAAAAATTTTTTTGAACCCCAAATTTTGGCGTCTGAAATCCGCCATTTTGAATTTTCCAATTTTTTATGTTTTCGTGTATGCGTGCCAATTATCAAAATCGGCCCACGCGTTTGGTCTCTAGTGTGCCACAAAGGAACAAACATACAAACATACATACATATATAGACTGATAAACACATTACCTCTCCTTTGCGTCGCGCAGTCGGGTAAAAAGACTTCAATGCCGCGCTATTCATTTTCAGTACCAATTTTGAGATGTTTATCTCAATATCTCTGGAGATACTTATCAGACCTCGATAAAATTACCATGGTACCACACTTGGGATATCTCCTTTCGAACAAAAAAATAATAATCAAAATCGGTTCATAAACGACTAAGTTATCCGCGAACAAACATTAAAAAAAATTATATATACGGTCAAATTGAGAAACCTCCTCCTTTTTTTGAAGTCGGTTAAAAAACTCGTACTAAGGGTACTGAGATCGTGAACGGGGTTAGAGCGTTTGGTTGCACACATATAATAATCTGTGGTTGCACTCCGAGCGTAGGTCGCACCACAGAGCCACACATTATATATACGGGTCGCACACTGTATGTTGTGAACGCAGCCTTGTATTATTTTTGCATAACCTCAAAATTTTATGAATAAAATAACGTAGTATTATATTCTCTAAAAAGAATGAATAATAATAATAACGAATTAAGATTGCAGTCTCTTTAATATTAGCTAGCTACTAGCTACACTTATTAGCTGTGAATTACTATTTACTTTGCCTCCTAGATAATCTCTAAAACTATTCGAAGAATTTACTACCAAATCAATAATAGGTAAATTAAAAACAATCCATAAGGACGTCCTAACGACATAGAAAAGATAATAATACTACGTACTAACGACTAAAAATCTTTTGGTTGTATTGAACTTTATACAAATTATGAATTTACCAACAGGAGTGATAAAATGCCACAAATGTCGACATATATTATTAGACCTATCAATAGTATGTAATAACAACACTACCTGCGATCAACTGCAATGTTCTAGTTACAATCTGAATAACTTTCTCTACTTAGCGGAGGATAAACTACCAGATTGGATAAAGAATAAAGTAGAAGAAGAAAATTGGACCAGAGGAAAGCTGATGTGTGAACAGTGTGGATGCAAAGTGGGATCTTTTGACTACATTTCGGGACGTAAATGTGATTGCAGGGAATCTGTTCTGCCGCCAGTTCACTTAGTTGGTAGTCAAGTGGATAGGCCTATTAAAACTGATGCTGATGTTCAATCACCTACAGTTTAAGATAAATAAATACCTTGTTGCATTAACTATGGTCATTTTATTCAATCAAACCTGATTTTAATCAAACGACTAACTACATTAGACAGTTCTCATCTAAATTGATCTAATCTACCTACTTAACTACAAAATACTAGCCATATAATTAATGTGAAATAGTGAGTGAAAAGGATTTATATAAAGCTATGATACTAGGAAGGAGCTATGCTATGATACTTGGAACCAACAATCAAACAAATCATATAAACATACATATTAATTTATTACAGAATACAACATACATGTTCAACACTATTCAACTGCCATGGCACTTGATTTCCCTTCATTTACTTCAATATCTCTGCAGTGGGCAGCTTGTAGTTCTCTACGAATCTGCAAAAAAAATCATTTCATACATAGGTCTATATATAAAATGGACAAAAAGCCATGCAGCCTGTACCGGCAATATCTCAGCAGGCAAACTTGCCAAGGAAGGCACGAAACAGCAGGTAAGCGACCACGTAATGGATCTATGCAGACCATCATCGATGGAAGTCAGAGACCTGTTACGCCGTCACACAGAAACCGAACAACAAAGGTTGTGGAACAACATGACGAGTTGCAAACACACGAAAGCCGCTCTGCCAACATTAGACAGGAAAATTACCAACAATTTGCTACAATTGCAAAGGCCGGACCTTCGCCTAATAGTAATAGTAGGCCTCATCACGGGACACTGTAATCTTAACTATCATCTTTATAAAATTGGAGCCACAGACAGTCCTCTTTGTCGAGGATGCATGTCAGAAGATGAAACCGTGGAACATGTAAAAAACATTGTCCCGTCTTAAACGAAATAAGAACCACAGCTGGGTTGCATGAGCGTGACCCGGATGCAGAGTACCAGTCGCAGCAGCAACAACATTTACAATCATCATCTTCATCATCACCATCTGATTTAGCACTATCACTACATCCAAGTTAACAAACAAGCAGGCATACACACATACATTTGACAGCATCATCTTTACTAACCGATACAACATCACCATCACCATTGGAAGCATTATGCCAGCAACCTAAAGCCGTGCTCCGCTTCATCAAGGAGCTGGGATGGCTTGGGTGAATGCTGGCAGGGGGAAATGCACAATACACCCCAAACGGGACGTCAGTGCAGGTCTTATTGCCCTCATTACCAATTAGAATTAGAATAGGTCTATCTTAGAAAATGATCTTGTCACCGCATTGTCACTTAACATCAGGTGAGATAGTGGTCAAACGCTTGCCTATACAGCATAAAAAAAAAAATCTTATTAATTAAATATTATGTTTCTTTGAAATGTTTCACACTTTATATTTTTGTAAATTGTTAAACACAATCCAAAATTTCATCGTACCGACGGGGTCGGTCCGATGAAATTTTGGATTGTGTTTAACAATCTTATTAATTATTTAATTAAATTACAGCCATATATGCTACAGACTACTATGCATCATCACTCTAACAGGTGAGATAGTGGTCAAACGCTAGCCTATAAGATATATAAAAAAAACTGACTGCCCTAACTCCAGAAATTGTGCAAATAGTCACTGCTCTATGATTTGCTTTAGTAGCAGTGCAGTATGCTAGTAAGAAGTAAAAGCTAGTAACAGTAAAAATGACTAAAAATATAACTATAATAAGCACTTGCACACTCTCCTCATTACAAAAAAGTAGATATTTATTTACCTCTGCAGTAATAGTAGGATGTGACTGTTTCCTCAACAACTCAAGCAGAGCATCGCGCTGTTCTGTAGAGATGTCTGCCTTGTAACGCTGCACAAACGTCAGTAGAGCCTGATGCCACAGTACTGGCAGATTGCGGGATTCACTCTGGAATCTTCAAGATAATAATACTATAGTTTTACAAAATAACTGGACCATCAACAGATAGATTTTAATAATAAAAATAGATTTTCTAATGGTAATGTCATAAAGATGATATTATAGTTTTCCTCTTTGTGATAACAAAGAAAAATATTGAATGATAATTCAATAATAATAAAGCTTGCATTCACTAGGAAACAGTGGCAAAATGGACTACTGATGATAGTATTTCCACTGTAAAACTACTATCCTATCTAGTGTACCGAACTGGCTAAGTTATATATAGCCCTTACAACTTACGGTTAAGCATTTTTATTAAATTTTTAATTCATTTTTCACTGACCTCAAAAAGTGAAAAACAACTGAATCCACAACTCTGTATGGTAATGCATATTTCTTATCGAAGAGTATCCTCAGAAATATAGAATTAGCACCAGTGTAGTCCATTTCAGCGATCTTGAGTAGAGCAGCACTTGAGTGAAGTACAGGCACAGAGTTGCGAGCCAGTACTGAACCAACAATAATAGCTTCACGGAGAGTGCAGTCCCCAGACTGAAAGGGTATCAAAAATAAGTAATAGATATTGAATTTTAAAATCAGATATCAAATTTTGAATTATCGAAACATTTGCATTGTTTAAGCAAGTAAAATCGGAAAAAATAGTTTTTTGTCTATACGGTTTTATTATACTAGATAGGCAAGTCTTTGTTAAGTCAGTTAAGTAATTTTTAATCTATATATTGTCAGCTGTTGCTTGAGGATTTGCACTGAATAATTAGAATTAAAATGAAATTAGAGTGTGGTTTTACAGAAGTCGAGTTTCAACTTACTTTTTATACTTGTTATGTAGCTTTATATAAATAAAAATCTTACTTCAATTTTCACATTTCTTACCTCTAATAGAGGAAGCAAAATTCCCTTCATAAAAGCTCCAGGCTTGAACAATGATTTACGTAGAGCTTGATATAGATGGAAGTTTAATCTCTTATACTCTGCAAGATCATCTCTGACTCGGGGCAGCAACACTAGATTGTAGAAACGTTGAGCCATTTTCTCCTTAAGATTTGATGCAAATATTCTGGTAGCCTAAAAGAAAATTCATACGGAAATTATTAATTTGCTATGCCAAAAAGCTATTTCTATTATTTTCTCAGAGAGTTTACTAACTAAGCATAATAAAATAATAATTTGTATTCATTTTATGCTTACTATTAATAACACATACAAACATGATGTAGAAGGCGCGATGGTGATGCATTCCAAATAAATTTCTTTCTATACATCAGGTAGTGTAATTAATTCTTAAAAATATGTCACAGAAGACAATGTTAAACAGAACAACTACTTCAAATACTAAAGTTTCTCATAGTGAAATGTAGGTATATTGGTTATTGTCTATACTATGTAGGTAGGCAAATATAATTTACCTGATACATAGCTGCAGCTGACCAAGTAGTAGGTTCTGTTATGTAAAGGATTTGCTCCCAGTTCTGCAAATGTGGCACCATTTTGAATGCCTTAGGCAACTTTCCTGAACGGTATTTCTTCAGAACATCTCGCACTCCTTCATACATAATTTTTATCCTACAAAACAAAATTATATATTAATACTATTAACAAGAGTGTAGTGTAAAACTGAAATGATAATATTTTTAACAAGATAAAATATTAGAATTAGAAATTTCATAAAATATTAGTATTATGAGAATTTTGCATCAAGAACAGAACCAACGGAAATTGTAATTATTTTTGAATCTTGTGGTTGAGGCGTTCCGGCATCGAACGGCGTAAACAATTTTGATTGTATAAATAAATAAAGTAACCTGTATTTTATTAATAATTTATGAAGGAAATAATATTGCAATTTGTCAAATGATGGAAGACTAACCTAGGATCAATATTCTGCAGTTTCAAAGTCTCAACATCTGAAAATTGTGTCTGAAGCTCAGTGTGTTTGTCTGTTATTTTCTCTTTGATGATATCAGCAAGGGTTCTAGTTCTTTGCGGTTTAGATGCCATGAACATCCTAAGAGCTTCTTCATCTTCTTCATTGATCTCAATGTTATCATAGAAAGTGTCCGGCTCCAAATCATCTTTGTCAGATTCCTCAGCATCTGAACCTTCATCTAGAAATGAGGACTATTTTAGTACATCCACAGTACATATGTTTATACATAGAAAAATATGATGCTGGATGCATCTTCTAAATATTAAAGTAACATACATTAGTATTGACTGCAACTAAATTAGTTAAACAGTTTGTGAAAACTATAATTCAATCTATTTCAATACTTAGCGGGAATGACAATTGTTAGCCAGAAAACATGCAAGATAAATTAACTTCATAGTAGTGATCACAGAAAGCACTTTCGTGACATAATAGTAAATAGTATATTGGCGGCGTGGTCCCGGCCTGGCCGCGTGGTCCCGGCCTTATAATAGGATCACCCCTTTTCATCCCGCGGGTAAGGGAATCGAGGGACCCTGAATAGGAACAAGCGTGAAGGCGCACCCAGCGCGTTCTTTGTCAATCAACCAGTTTATAGATTGATAAACTCCACTTTTAAACATTGGTGGGAGAATTTCTTTTGAAGTTCGACTGGCTACGACCACCCTCTTGTGGAAGTGTATTGTATAGCGGAGGCATTTTATGCCAACGTGTTCCAACACTTGCCCAAGAGTCCCAGACCCCCTTGCCCCCCTCCTACTGTAATGTTGTGCTATACCGATGAAATCTTTAGGACCGCGTGTAATACTGTTAATGCTATTAATGCAGACTCATGCCTGCAGTGGTGAAATGTTGGTGCGGGGTCCAGGGAGACCCGGTGAAACGGCTGTCCGCTGGTCGCCCGCGGGTCATTAGGGGACCCGAACCCAGGGATTACTTGTAATCTCCGCCCTGGGAGGCTGTACCGCCAACCCGCGCATAATCCTGTAAAATGACTGTTGTGCCGGAGTAGGAGACCGGCGTGGATCCCGGCAGTCACTTTCTCAGGGGGGACCAGGGGCCCTTCCGTCCCCCGCGTCAGCAAATCACACAATTGCGGACATGATCTGCAAATCATAGCACACTTTCCTCTTAAATGCCCTTTTGTTTATTCATTGGATGTGCGACATATTCCCAACAAACCAAAACCTAAAATTAATGGCTGTTAAAAAAAGGAGTAAAGTTAAATCAGCGGCACCAAATTCCACTATTGATGTGAACTTCTGCAACATTCGTGGTTTGCATTCTAATATTAACGCTGTCCACCATCACCTAGAGACAGCTAAACCTGCCTTACTCTTTTTAACGGAGCCTCAAATATCCTGTCCTTCAGACACATCATATCTTCATTATCCGGGCTACAAGCTTGAGCACGCATTTCTACGTCGTGCCGGTGTTTGTCTGTTCGTTCGGGAGGATATTTGCTGTAGACGTCTTAACGGTCTCGAAGTTGCTGATCTGTCAAACTTATGGGTACGGATACACTATGGAGGTCAGACTCGGATCTATTCGTGCTTGTACAGGTCCCATAGCGGTGATGTGGAAACAACGCGCCTTTTTGAGCACATCTCCAACGGGATGGATTGTGTTCTTGAACAGTATCCCACCGCAGAAGTGGTAATCCTTGGAGATTTTAACGGACACCATGCTGTATAGCTTGGCTCTCAATCTACCGATCATGTGGGAAGAGCTGCTCATGAGCTTGCTTTGACCTACGGTCTCTCTCAAATTAACCGGTCCAACAAGAGTACCAGATATAGAGAGTCATGTACCATCTTTCCTGGATCTCATGCTGACCACGCACCCAGATCGGTACCAGGTTGAGATTGATGCACCACTTGGTTCATCCGATCACTGCTTGGTCCGGTTTTCTATGCCATTGTTACGACCCGAACCATATTTTCCTCCTGGAAAACGTCGGGTCTGGCATTATCGGTTAGCTGATTGGGATGGCCTTCGTGAATTTTTTGCGTCATATCCTTGGGCGGAGCTCTGTTTGACGTCGGAAAATCTTTGCACCTGCGCTGACTCTGGCACTGATGTCGTGTTGCAGGGGATGGAGTGTTTCATTCCAAACTCTGAGATACGCATCGGTGGCAAAAGTCATCCATGGTTTAATAAATCTTGTTCTGAGGCATCAAATCTTAAATCAGCTGCCTTCAGAGCTTGGGTTAATGCGCGAAACTGTAAGGATCCAAAAACAGCCGACTATAAAAAAACACTTAACGCTGCCTTGCCGCAAAGAAAGCGATTGCCAAAGCAAAATTTGACCATATACCATCATGTGAACGTCGAGGCTATCCAGCTCCTCGACAACACAGACATAGTGAGAAGACTAAAAAGGGTAAAACCTTTCGTGTTACTTCAGTGTTATTTTACTAAGTGAGCATAAGTGTAGTGATAGTGAACGCTATTTAAAAGAACACAATAACAAAGTGTCTTCCCCTTAATAGAGACGTTAGGAAAAGTGTTAATGGACACATTCTTAGTAATTGTAATTGTAAATTGTAATAGCAGTGAGATATCTACTCTACGTAGATAAATCACTACAAAATATATATATATATATATATACGGCCTATTGGGGACCGGTTGGCGCAACATCTGACCGGGAGCCGGGCATTTTGGTCGCTGGCAAAAGCTGCCGAAGGCAATTTCTGCCAGTCTACACTGCCATCTCTACGAAAGCCGGACAATTCTTTAACCCATAGTGCGAAAGAGAAAGCCGATCTCTTAGCCCTCTTCGCCTCAAACTCAACTCTTGACTTGACTATGTGCTCCGGAGTTAACGCCAGTTTTAACACGCTTGTTCTCGCTTTCCTACAGCACTGGTACAGTACCCTCTTCCTGGAAAGTTGCCAATGTCCACCCAATACCCAAAAAGGGTGACCGCACCGATCCGTCAAATTATAGGCCAATAGCGATCACCTCTCTGCTTTCCAAAGTGATGGAGCGAGTTATTAATACTCAGCTTCTTAGATACCTAGAGGATCAACAGCTGATCAGCGACCGCCAGTATGGCTTTCATCATAGACGATCAGCTGGTGATCTTTTAGTTTATCTAACACACCGCTGGGCAGAGGCAATTGAAAGTAGAGGGGAGGCCCTTGCTGTGAGCCTTGATATAGCCAAAGCATTTGATCGGGTTTGGCATAAGGCACTCCTGGAAAAATTACCATCATATGGTGTACCAGAGGGGCTATGCAAATGGATTGAAGATTTTCTGCATGGTCGAAAAATAAGAGCTGTTGTTAATGGTGCTTATTCCGAGACCATGTCGATTAATGCTGGAGTTCCACAAGGCTCTGTGCTATCTCCTACGCTGTTCATCCTGCATATTAATGATTTATTGCAAATAAACAATATTCATTGCTATGCGGATGATAGCACGGGAGATGCAATATATACAGGCCGTGCAAATGTCCCTTTAGCAGAGGTCCTGGAAAGCAGAAACTTACTTGTGTCTGAAGTGGAACGATCGCTGATACAGGTTTCAGATTGGGGTACACGAAATCTTGTACAGTTCAACCCAACAAAAACACAAACATGCGTGTTTACGGCAAAGAAAACTCCGTTTTTAGTTGTTCCTTTCCAATTTCAGAACATTCCCCTAACCTTATCAGGAAGTATAGGAATCTTAGGTGTGGACATTTCCAGCAAAGTCCAGTTTCGGAGTCATTTGGAATGCAAAGCAAGCATAACTGTTAAAAAGCTTGGTGGCCTCAACAAAGCCAAGCGGAACTTCACGCCAAGCCAACGGCTTCTTCTCTATAAAGCCCAAATTCGGCCGCATATGGAGTACTGCTCTCATCTCTGGAGTGGGGCTCCGAAGTACCAGCTGCAACCATTTGACTCCCTACAGCGAAGAGCCGTTAGACTTGTCAACAGTCCTGTCCAGACTGACAAGTTAGAGCCACTAGCGTTACGCCGAGATATTGGCTCACTTAGCCTCTTCTACCGATATTATAACAGGGAATGTTCTGATGAAATCTTTAACCTCATCCCGCCATCTCGCTTTTATCATCGTTCTTCTCGACACCGCGAGAGAGCTCATCCACATATTGTTGACACGTGGACATCGCATACGGTACGTTTTATGCGGTTGTTTCTTCCGTGGACATGCAAAATGTGGAACGATCTCCCACCAGAGGTTTTTCCGCTACGGTACAACATGCAGCGATTTAAGAGAGAGGTAAAAAGAGTCCTCTATGTAAAAGGTAAGCAAAGCACGTGCAATACTACTTGTGTTGCAGGTGTTTATAGGCGGCGGTGACCACTTTCGATCAGGTGGACCGCTTGCTTGTTTGTCAACTTTGACATAAAAAAAAAAAATAGAATATGGTACACACATTGATGTGACTGGCCACACTCACATCACATCCTCTCAAAATACCCAATAATTATGACTATTACAAAGCTATGACAATTATCTCCGGAGATATGGAGATAAACAATATAAGCAGATTTGTATACTTAGATGACTTGATTATAACTAGCCATAGCTAGAAGAATTTACCTAGGCCAGACGCTCCAACTAGGCAAACACAACTTCGAGAAGGAAATCCAGAGAAGAATTCAGCTGGGCTGGGCAGCATTTGGAAAACTCCATCGAGTCTTCTCGTCACCTATACCACAGTGTCTAAAGACAAAAGTCTTTAACCAGTGCGTCCTACCTGTGATGGCATACGGAGCCGAGACGTTCCACTAATTAAAAGTCGCTCAGGGAGCTGTGGAGAGAGCTATGCTCGGTATTTCTCTGCGGGATCGAATCCGGAACAAAGTAAATCGCCAGAGAACTAAAGTTATCGACAAGCAAGGCGTACCCCTCTGCTGGCCATATAGCCATTATTGGCCACATGAGCGTGTGTAACTACGCTGTATTTTTAATATTGTGTGCGTGTTTCAAGGTAGTGTGCGGGATCGTTACAGTGAGTGATTTGTGTGTGCACTGCGTGTTTACCTCGTCCCCCATAAGTATCGGCAGAAAAAATGTTTGCGGATGACAACGTAAACATCTCCATTGATAAATGCTCAAAGAGCTCAACGGATTAGTAAACTGAAGTGGCAGTGGGCTGGTCATATCTGCCGCAGGACTGATATCCGTTGGGGTAGACTTGTCCTTGAGTGGACATTGCGAATCGGCAAACGTAGCGTAGGACGTCCTGTGACCAGGTGGAGCAACAACATACGCAAAGCAGTGGGCAGTGACTGGAAAAGAAGAGCCGAAAATCGGGCTCAGTGGCGCATCTTGGGAGAGGCCTACGTCCAGCAGTGGACTGACACCAGCTGATAATGATGAGCCATAGCTATGAAATGCTACTTTAAAAAACCTTATCTGTTCCCTTTCCCAAAATTATTTTCTCTCAGTGTCCTCCTGGTCACCTGTTGGTAAGTGATGATGTGGTCGAAGATGGTAAGCATGCTAGGCCTAGAATGGGAACTGGCTCTCAAGGATAGCTGCAGGAACACATTAGATGTTTGGCGACATAATGTGTTGTTAGTGAAACATTCGACTACTAGTTCACATGATGTTAAATGAAGATAATTTGTTTTTTCGTATTGGATTCAGACTAGTGTTTGACTAGTCATCACAAGATGGATAGTGATAGTGACAATTTGTGATATCGTGAAATAATTAGAATTCTACTATAGTTTACTTAATCTTTATATACCTCTCAAGGCTGGAGTTAGTGTCACATGTTTCGCTGGAGAAGGTCCAACATCATCATCTAGTTCAGCCTGTTGCCTTCTAGCAGCTTTTAATATCTTCTTTGATAAGTCTGCATTTACAAACTGAAACAAATTCATAGTTATAAATAAAATATCTAACTGAAATATTTAACTGTAATATTTAACCAAAACACTCAACTGAAATATTCAACTAAAACATTCAACATAAATATCTAACTGAAATATTAAACTGAAACGAGTTGGGAGCGACGGAGTCGGAAACAAATTCGTAACATATTCTTGTATAATGGAATGGAGATAATGCAAGACTTCCTAGCTTACAAACTACAAATGAAGGTTTAGTCTTTTTAGATATTTTTTTAAGAAATAAGGTAACAGGACAAGCATGACATTCGCCTGACGGTAAGCGATGGCGTCTATCTATTATAGATACAGAAGCATGCAGTATTCTGGATGGATTTTGCATGTTACTGCACTACACATCAGCACCTGTTGAAGACATCTTGAGACATGAAGATGTTAATAAGTGAAAAGTTATACATACCCTGTAATTTCATCATTGAAATTAAAACTGAAAAACATTTCTATTTCACGTCCGAAGAACTGACCAAGTTGTGGCATTATGACAAAAATATTAACTTACTTCGTCATCATCGTCGTGCCTATTTCTCTCCTTGTTTCTGATCTTAGCTTTAGCTGATTGCGATGCTTCTATTTGATCAGCCAGAGCAACATTCTTGGCTACTTGAGATGGCTTTAACTTCTTCGCTTTTCCCATTTTATAGTTATAGAATTTAATATATTCAAAGTTTTCTCACAAGCAAGTGTGTGATGTGTGTAACAGTAAACTATAATGATACGATAGCAAAATAGCCATACGATAATATTACTCTACTGTATCGAAAATCTTGGATCGTGGAGATTATACAAAAAAAACCCAACAAAATTGCAATCCAACATGTGCTGATATGCTACTTCTTGAGCCTCTTTTTTTTTAATTTTTATTATGGCTCCACACGATTAGTGTATTTAGCCAGTGTCAAGTATTGAAATTCTTCAAGTTTTTATAAATTTTTGTCGAAGAGATAGGTCAAAGTCAAGTCACATTTCAGGTCAGTTTTTTTCAAGTAAAAGTCTAGTCTAAGTCATACCTTTAGTAAAGATGTGGTGTTTACTGAAGATTTTCAGTGGAATTTTGGTGAGAACGCAAATAGCATGTTTTTCAACATTGTGCTGTTTCCCTACACTCGCACACATTCACCGGCACTTAATGGTTAATAATCCACATTTATTACACATTAACTCGCGGAAGAACACAAGTTTTAGGAAAAAATACAATGAGATCACACACACTTTTCCACGTTCCCGCCAAAAAAACCCATTGAGCCTCTTTTGCCTTTTTTGAGTCAAAGAGAATATAAATACTTGTTTTGAGTTTTGATTGACTTGACATTGACAATAACAATTTGACATAATTGACAACGACAAGACAAAGATAATACCCACAACCATAGACGTAATATAAATAGATGGTGCACTGCAGAACCACGACTATGAAACTTCGTGATCAGACAAACTGGTTCTAGAGTGGAGATCGCGAATCGGCAAACGTAGCGTAGGACGCCCTGTGACCAGGTGGAGCGATGACATTCGTAAAACTGTGGCAGTGACTGGAAACAAAGAGCCGAAGATCGGGCTCAGTGGCGTGACTTGGAAGAAGCCTACGTCCAGCTGTGAAGTGATACCGGCTGATTATGATGATGATGGTGTGTTCTCTTCTCCCCAAAACTCCACTGAAAATTTACAGTAAGTAAACATATTTCTTTATCTTCACATCGTTACTGAGGGTATAACTTGGACTAGACTATGACTTCAATTTGACCTGAAATGTGACTTTGACCCATCAGACCCATGTTTATGACTTGAATTCACATAAACTTGAAGAGATTTTAAATACTTGACACCAGCTTAATACACGAATCGTGTTCGTGTGGAGCTGAAATGAAAATTTAAAATAAAATTAATGACATAGACATGAAATTGACACTTGTAATTTTTTTTCATTATGGCTCCACACGATTAGTGTATTTAGCCAGTGTCAAGTATTAAAACTAGGTAAAAGCCGAGCTTTGTGAGGGCGCGCCTAGTTTTTCTGCCTAATATAATTTTTGGGCAGTTTTTTTTATTTCAAATGGCAACACTGAACACTGGCAAAAAATCTGCCAAACCTCCAACCACTCCAACAAATGCATAAAATTTGCCATCATATTATTGAATTATGGCTTAAAAATAAAGTTTATTTACCTTCTCATTCATACTTTTACCCAACCAAATGCATAGTAAAAATGTCATACTTTAAAATTAAATAGAAATGGAAAATTATCAAAATTCTATTTATATTTCAAAATTCATAAAGATCCTTGAAATCTGCCACTTTTTGAAATCGTCAGCTTAATTTGCCAGAGTTATAATTAAGGTCCCAAATCTGCCTAAATGGCAAAAATTTGCCACAAATGGTCACACTGATACCAGACGTCATTTGGATGACAGATTCTTTAATTTCCAACAAATGGCGTTAGCAACCAAACATTATGTTCGCAGAGACGTTAATTCTTTGATCTTCTAACGGATGGCGTTAGTAGTACAATAATATTCTATATTAGAAAAAAAATTGTTAATCTTCATTTTTTTTAATGGAAATAAAATTATATTTTTTTACAGATAACACATCTACATGTGAATTTAAATTACTATGTTAAAGCACAAATCAATAGGCGTGATAGTTTTTCATTAAAGTGTACCACAAAAGTGCTCAGGTTGTGGTATAGTGTTAGGACTCACTTCGCTCACCCTGATTATTCAAGTTTTTGAATGTTCAAATCATAAAGATCGGTCAAAGTCACATTTCAGGTCAAGTTTGAGTCACAGTCTAGTCCAAGTCATACACTCAGTAATGATGTGTATTTTACTAGAGATTTGCAGTGGAATTTGGGTAAGAACGCAAATAGCATAATTTTCAACATTGTGCTGTTTTCCTACACTCGCACACATTTACCGGCACTTAATGGTTAACAATCCACATTTATTACACATTAACTCGCAGAAGAACACAAGTTTTAGGAAAAAAAATACAATGAGATCACACACATTTTTTCACGTTCCCGCCAAAACTCTATTCGCTATTCTCTGAGGGGCTGTTGGTTGTGGGCATAGACGTAATATAATTTGACTGCGCAAATCGACCCTGATGAGACCGACCTAGAACGGAGTTTGTCCCTTTCTTTTGTATGGACAACTTATATATATACTATGTATATAGTATAGTACTAGGATGATGGTTATAATCCATCATCCTAGGTATAGTACAATAACACTAGCAGGTTGTTAGACAAGGACCCCTCCCGGGTGCCTTTCAATTGGGCCGTTTTGTTCTACAAAGCATTTATAACCTTAAGCCGGCTTTTCACTATGGAATATAATATAATGTATATTATATCTTAAGATTTAACATTTTATCGCTCATCATACATTTCGTATGAGACCGTTTACACTATGCTATAATATATACAATACAATACAAAAACTCTTTATTGACACCAATATATAAACAAAATAAAAAAAACTAAATTGGCATAACTTAAATTAGATGTTCAATGGGCGGTCTTATCGCTAAGAGCGATCTCTTCCAGACAACCTTTGGATGGATATGAAACCTATGATAAGCATGGACGGTGGCATGATATATATATATCAGGTACATAAACTTACTTAGATCTACAGATATTCAATACATACATTTTATATATCTACATACATATACCCAATATAAACTATATATATATATACATACATATACATGCATAAACCATACATATTATACAAGAATTAAACTAAATAAAACGTTGCGAATGTAGACAAATGTCATAATTAATATTAATCAATTGACAGGTAATGCTTTTCCACTTGAGCCTTGAAACAGAACAGTGATTGAGCACGTCTTATATCCACTGGTAAATTGTTCCAGAGGCGTACAGCTTGCACAGTGAAAGATTCATCATAAAAGTTGGTACTGTGTGCTGGAGTGCTCAGAACCAAGTTTTCGGACGACCTAAGAGAAAGGGTATTCGTGGAAGAGAGAAACTCGTAGCGTTCTTTTAAATATAACGGAGTGGAGGGATTAAACAAGATGGTATAAAGAAGAGAAAGGATATGAGCATTCCGGCGAAGGCGGAATTTAGAGTAAGGAGTTAAGGATTTAAAGTAGTTTCCCTGCAGGGCCTGAGTTTAATTTCCACACTGTATATTACATCCCAATCTATAAATATTTTTTCGACCGACTGAGCGATATTTGAAGGTGTATATTTTACCTCACGTCCTCGGATACCGCGCCTCCCCTTGCCTCGCCGACAGTTCTTTTTTGTTATTTTGTTATTTTTATTACGTCTCCACACAATTAGTGTATTTAGCCAGTGTTTAAATAAAACCATAGACAACCAAAGCTGGACGAAATATCTAACAGTGTGAAGCCGGCTTTTCACTATGGGATATAATGTATATTATATCTTGAGTTATATATTACATCCCGCCATTGTTGTTCACACTGTGAGATATATAGTTCAGCTTTGATTGTATATGGTTTCATTCAAACACTGGCTAAATACACTCATTGTGTGGAGCCATAATAAAAATAAAAAACAACAAAAAATACAAAAATAAAACTGCAGGCGCGGCAGAGGGAGGCGCGGTGTCCGGGGACGTGAGGTAAAATATACACCTTCAAATATCGCTCAGTCAGTCGAAAAAATATTTATAGATTGGGATGTAATATACAGTGTGGAAATTAAACTCAGGCCCTGCAGGGAAACTACTTTAAATCCTTAAGCTAGCTCATTTTACTTAAAGGAGACATTCCTTTATTTTTGAAAAGAAACAAATCTGCATTAAAAGATTTTTTAAAACTCGCTTGCTTCGCCCGGGACTCGAACCAACTAAAATTAAAAATAAATAAACACTCTTTATTTTAATATACTAATCGGTAGTATTAATATTCAGGATAAAGTTTCTCTAACAAACATTAGGTCTTAAAAATAAAAATAATCGTTAAATCTAACATCAATTTTATTTTACTATCAATTTTGTAACACTTAAATTATTTAACTGATAAATTGTTCGAAATGAGCCCCGTCGTTCCGGCTACACAACATTAGTCGCCGTTGAAATTCATTTCTTGTAGCCTTCAGCAAAGTGTTGTGGTGTATGCCCCTAATAACATTTTCTATCGCAATCCTTAGCTCTTGAACGGTTTCATAGCAAGTTTCATAAACAACATTTTTTACATGACCCCATAAAAAGAAGTCCATGGGCGTCAGGTCTGGACTTCTTGCAGGCCATCTAATCGTCCCGTTTGTACCTATCCAGGCATTGAAATTTTCATTAAGTTATGCCCTGGCAATTCTGCTGTTGTGGGCAGGTGCACCATCTTGTTGAAAAATGATATTATTTCGTTCCTCTTCTGGCAGAAGGTTTAATTGATTTTGTAAAAGCTCCAATATTTCAAAGTATTTTGCTGCATTCAGATGTCCTTCGTAAATTCTCAAAAATTCTCTTGTTGAAAAATGATATTATTTCGTTCCTCTTCTGCAGAAGGTTTAATTGATTTTGTAAAAGCTCCAATATTTCAATGTATTTTGCTGCATTCAGATGTCCTTCGTAAATTCTTAAAAAAACTCGAAGTATGTCAAAATGTTTAACTCAACATCGCTATAGTCCAAATTTTGTTGCTGTGGGCGTCCAGTCTTCTTTTTAAAACTTCCAACGGTCAGTAAATTATTCACAATTCGAGACAAAACTTTTCTAGATGGTAGTTCTCTGTCTGGATACTTCTCGCGATACCACTGCAGAGCTAAATCGTAGCTCTTGTTGCAAACAAAGTAAGCTTCTAATAACTCGAATTGTTCTTGATACGCCATTATGAGATAATTTAATTACGTAAGGAAAGCAACACTACTTAAATAAAATCTGTTGATAAAAATCGTTCTAATTTTAAAATTATTGTCCCGCATTGCAAACAAAGTCAAACGTTCCATTTTTAAACTTCTCCACTGAACGCCTCGGATCATGTAAGAAGGAAATGTGCATAGAGGTATTACCACCATTGAACAATTTTCTTATCGAAGATTTCAACAAGGTACTTAACGATAAATTAGCAAGCGTGTACTTCATACGAAGTCTTTGAGTGTTGGAGAGATAACAGAACTGTTACGTGTCTTTTACTTGTTAAAAGTGAACAGTAACCAAACATTTTTTAGAGAAATTTTATCCTGAATATTAATACTACCGATTAGTATAATAAAATAAAGAGTGTTTATTTTTTTTAATTTTAGTTGGTTCGAGTCCCGGGCGAAGCAAGCGAGTTTTAAAAAATCTTTTAATGCAGATTTGTTTCTTTTCAAATATAAAGGAATGTCTCCTTTAAGTAAAATGAGCTAGCTTAAGGATTTAAAGTAGTTTCCCTCCAGGGCCTGAGTTTAATTTCCACACTGTATATTATAGCATAGTGTAAATGGTCTCATACGAAGTGTTTGACGAGTGATAAAATTTTATATCTCAAGATATAATTTACAGTATATTATATCCCATAGTGAAAAGCCGGCTTGAACGGCAATCGCGGGATGTCATATATAGCTCAAGATGTAATTTACATTATATCCCATAGTGAAAAGCCGGCTTTATACGTAAAGTATACGGATTCTCAAAACATTTGCAGTTCACCATCAATTTATATTACGTCTATGTTATGGAGTATTAAATAAAATTGCCAACCGTAAAAAAAATTCACAAATGTTTGGCATTTTTAACGTCAATTGTCATTGTCATTTTTAAGTATTGTTTTTATTTTGGCAACATTACTTTGTTCTTTCAAAAGTGACCGTCTTATAGATGTACGTGAAATTTTGATATCTACTTTTAAATCTTTGAATATCTGTATTAAAATGGCAAATTTCTTTACAGAATTACGAAAATATCGTAGTTGATGAAGTTTGCCTCTAAGTTTTGACCATATTTTCATACTTATATTACTAAATAATTGCAGTGACGGGACTTAACCATGGGTCGGGTGATTCGTGCTCAGCGTAAAGGTGCCGGTTCAGTGTTCGTTTCTCACACAAAGAAAAGGAAAGGAGCGCCTAAACTACGATCCTTGGACTACGCCGAACGTCATGGATACATCAAGGGTGTCGTGAAGGTCTGTACTCGAAACTAACCTAAAATTTACTGTACTTACAATAACAATAGTCTCATCGCTTAAAACGTGTCTCTGATCTCCCAGTTTTATTTTTAGACCTTAAACTTACATCGTTTACAATGACTTCAGTAAAGAGGCTCATCTGAATAGACAGAAATTATTATGATATAAAGTACTATACAGTCCACTCACTACTTCTAATCCTAGATTTGTGACTTCAAGTGATATAAATCTGGTGTTCACACTGGGTTATATTAAATACTCAAGTCTACGGTCTCTTTCAGCTGTGTTAAAAATAAAATATCACTTATAAGTCAATGTGATAAAAAAAATATATGATTGTTTATGTCGCATATTTTATGATTTCATATGGGAATCAAAACCTAGGTACTTCCCATTGCCCTGGAATCATAAATTTGGCTAGAAGCAAGGTCTTACAGCACTTGTATAGAAAAAGATCTGAAATATGTAGCTTAATAAGAATAAATAACTATAAAATTGCTGCTTCCTGCTACTAAATTATTATTTGTGGTTGGTGTATTTACCATGTCTAGGCATTGGTCTAAGGATCGAACTGCAAAGATAAAATGAAAAGATTTCTCATTGTTAAGATTGTGTATTTGTTATGTGGGCATGTAGGACATCATCCACGATCCCGGCAGAGGTGCTCCCCTGGCGGTGGTGCACTTCCGTGACCCGTATAAGTTCAAGACACGCAAGGAGCTGTTCATTGCTCCCGAGGGTCTCTACACTGGACAGTTTGTCTACTGTGGAAAGAAGGCCACACTTGAAGTTGGTATGTATGAAATATCATCTACTGGCTGCACCCTATTAAATTATATTTTCACCTCTATTCTTACCCCAATTGTTATACTTTTTAGTAGATTCTAACACCCAATAATTAAACATACTAAATTTCAGCATAATGATTGGGAAAGATTAAGTTTGCTGTGGTGTTCATAGTTACTCAATATACTTCTAATTGTTATTTCATGTAATACCCTACACTACCCATACAAAGTACCTACACATATATTGGTTTACTATTCTAGCACCAAAGTCACACTAAACAAGAAAACAAAAGACCAATATATAACATACAATTGCAGACTTCCCACCAACAACAGCTGGCAACCTAATCATGCAGTCTAGTAATCTAATCTGTGTCAGGTCTGGAGGCATCACATATTTAGACTTAACGTTATATAGTGTTCTGCTTATATTAGCATCATAACATCTGTTTTAGCTGGAGATCTAACTGCAGATCAACCAAGGAAGGACATAAACAAACTTGCGACTTTGGACAAAGTTGATTGTTAAAATTTAAATAATGTTTTCAGGCAATGTGATGCCCGTGGGTGCTATGCCTGAGGGTACCATAGTGTGCAACTTGGAAGAGAAGATGGGGGACCGAGGTCGGCTCGCTCGTGCCTCAGGCAACTTTGCCACAGTCATTGGACACAACCCTGATGCCAAGCGCACCAGGGTGAAGCTCCCTTCTGGAGCCAAGAAAGTCCTGCCCTCTAGTAACAGAGGAATGGTTGGTGAGTAGTTATTTTCATTCTTATTTTTCTTTGTAAATATATGAGAAGTTTGTAGTAGCAGCAGCAGCATAGATATTATCCCTATCCCTAAACAATCGAAAATGGGGAAAAAACAAGATACTTTTAGAGTCCCCGCAGACTGAACTTTCTATTGACCAATAGTTTGGTCGGCTTCTTATCAGTATGAAAATGTATGCAGATGCACCACATTACAGTGATTCAGTATCGGCGGATAAGAAAGTTTGATGGGCTTCACGACTGCCGTCAAACTAACCAACCCAACTGTTTTGTGGGCAGAGTGTGCGCACAAACAGTCCAACTCGACTAAACTATCGGCCGATAGTAAGTCTGTAGTCTGCGGGGACTCTTAACCTTATAGACATTCTTAATTTAATCTTAGTAAGCTAAAATGAGATTTTTGTTTAAACAGCCACATTGCCCATAAATTACAGCATAATTTGAATGAAATAAGAATCTATTAATCTTTGTGGTATAGAGGGGGGGTAGCAGGGGTTCAGCATCATGCTTATATTATAATGTGATCCCAATAACATGATGATTTCTACTTACCTACTCTGATCATCAATGATTACACTAGAGGCTCTTTCTGAGAATCATATATTTAACTAAATTCTCTTCTAAATGGCATACAAATGTACAGCAGCTTCCATAAAATTCCATTGCAGGTATTGTAGCGGGTGGTGGTCGTATTGACAAGCCCATCCTGAAAGCCGGACGTGCTTACCACAAGTACAAGGTGAAGCGTAACTGCTGGCCATATGTACGAGGTGTTGCCATGAACCCTGTGGAGCATCCTCACGGTGGTGGTAACCATCAACATATTGGTGAGTACTATACTATCTATTACTCCTGATTTGATAGGATTTTGAGCTGCATTTGAACATCATATCTAGAACCTGCTTAAGTGCTTAAGCAGATGTTGATTTTACCAATAAAAAAACCATTCAAGAGTAACATAAAATATAATGTTTTAGGTCTAAAGGTTAGAGGGCCAGCAATTCTACTGACTTAAAAAAATTATTAGATTGATTAAAAAAAACATGAAGTATAAACTTACAAACCATACATTTTTTCTCACATGTGTATTCTATTTGCAGGTAAGGCTTCGACGGTGAAGAGAGGAACATCTGCTGGTCGCAAGGTCGGTCTCATTGCTGCGCGCAGGACTGGAAGAATTCGTGGTGGCAAGACCGACACCAAGAAGGAGGCGTAAACATATTTTTATTCCAAATAAAAAACATAAAATCAATGTCTGCTTAATTTTTTTTAAATCATTAGCATACACTTTTAGAAAGAAAATAAGGTGAGGCATTTGAAATACTTACAATGAATATTTTTGTTTTTGATTAATAATATGCAATATATGATAATTTTGTTCTTATAGGTTAATGACCAGCTGACATTCAATTGAATTACAAAGATTTGTTGATAGATGAAGCACAATGTGGAATATTTCCTCCATCCATGGTAAGCATTTCATTGCATCTTTAAAATATGTAAATTTAATGTATGTTGTAGTTTGTACATGATGTTTTCTACTTACCTACTCTGATGTATTAATGATTACATAAGAGGCTCTTTCTGAGGAATAATCGAGTAATGAATTGAGGTTCTCTGTTTATTCAAATTTTAATAGCTTCATTTTATTGCAGATACTACTAAGTTGGCTGCATATCTGATGAACTAAAGATCATGTTCTAAGCAGAAGATTCCTTCAACATCACCAATAATAATGGTTAGTGCTTTTAATGTGTGGACTTATAAAGTATTTTTATGAATAAGTTCAATTGATAATGTTTATAGAAAATACATCGCTCAATAATGGTGCTTGCTTGTTATCCAATTAATTAGACATTGATGATAAAGCAATATGAGACGAGACTATTTAATATCATCCACCTCTTTATGGGATAGATAAAAGAAAGATACTACATTTAAATTAGTTATGTTCAGTAGTTGGGCCATGCAAGTTCTCTATTATTATTTTTTAACCGACTTCCTAAAAGGAGGAGGTTCTATGTTCGTCTGTATGTTGTTTTTGTCCATAATTCTAAAATGATGTTTTCAACTTACCTACTCTGAATGTTTATGATTACACAAGAGGCTCTTTCTGACAATTTCTGAACGATTTCTGATTGTAAATGTTTTATTGATTGGAATTAAAATAAGCTGTTTTGTCTTATTTTCAGATTTCCGTGCCGCAGTGGCCTAAGTAGAAGATTAAAATGTGAATAATCCCTATACAACAATACTGCATGGTGAGTCTCCTATTACCTCTTCGTAGTAGATCCAGTGGATGTCTTTGTCAAAATATATAAATGGACCAAATCACAGGGCAATTACACTGCACCAAACCCCTGCGATTAGGCTCTAGTATAGTCCTGTATAGTGGGTTAAAAATGATATTCACAGTTTTTATTCATCTGCTATGTTACCTTAGTCCAACTAGACTCTAGCACTGATACTGACCTATATTGGACTACAGTACATCCTGCATTCAATGCTATGAAAATATGTGAATAAATTATTATAAACTGTTTAACTTTGAAATAAATTTGAAAATATTAAATTTGCCTATTTTATTTAGGGCCAGTTTCACCGGTTCCTGATAATGCGTGAAATAGTTACCTGACACATGACAACATATAAAAGCTGTCAAAAATCTGTCAGATTTCTTCATATTAGCGGTATCAGGAACCGGTGAAACTGGCCCTTACCACTATTCATTATTCTGTGCCCTTACTCTAATTGCCCATCATACAATGTTGTAATAAGATGACAGCTACTCGACCCTTCAGTGTTTTTTTAGACCCAAAAAAGTGACATTCGCTTTTTATTGAATATTTCTACTCAAAAGAGCATTAAAAATGCAGGAGTAGAACTCCCAGATGTCAACTTTTTTTAAAATTTTTCTTTAAAGGTGGAAACGCACTAGAGCGGCGCGGCCAGAAAAATATTCTTTCCACTGTTTCCTAAGAAATCAGACGCACTACACGGCGCGGCGCGGCGTAGTTGCCTCCTGGAGAATATTTTGCCGCATCGAACCGCGCCGCGCCGCTCTAGTGCGTTTCCACCTTTACCCTCTTAGTCCACCTACGCATTCGCATGCGAAAGCGAATCTCTGCGAAACCATTGCGGTAGCGAAACTCAGCGAAACAACCGATTTACATTAATAATATTTCTACATTTTCGGCTTCCATCATGCGAAAATCTGTCCGCCCGGACAGAAACATGTAGTGACGCGTTGCGATGCGAAACACCACTAGCGAACTCCTGCGTCTGTGTAACGAACATTTCGCATTCGCCTGCGAAACAGTACCGACAAGGACGCAACTATCTCATCTCGCTGTAGAGTGAGTGAGACATAGTATATGCGAAACGCTGCCTGCAACTGACAGATTTTTCGCTGTTTCGCTACCGCATGCGAATGCGTAGGTGGACTAAAGGCGTTAATCTTAAAGATTTTGTGACCTTGGAGGTAAAAATACTGAAAATAATTCGTAAAAAGAAAACTATATACTATTGAGTTTTGTTTGTATTGTAGGGTTATGACACAATACTAGACGCACATTATCACGTTTTTAGGGTTCCGTACCCAAAGGGTAAAACGGGACCCTATTACTAAGACTCCGCTGTCCGTCAGTCTGTCTGTCTGTCCGTCTGTCACCAGGCTATAGCTCATTAACCGTGATAGACAGTTGAAATTTTCACAGATGGTGTATTTCTGTTGCCGCTAGAACAACAAATACTAAAAACAAAATAAAGTTAAAAATTAAAGGGAGTCCCCATACAAAAAACGTGTTTTTAAACGCCATCTACCTAATTAGTTTCTGCAAAATGACATAGATGGCGCTAGTAAACGAGCTAGCCCCGTCTTTCTAGAACACGACCAAACCAAATATTCTTGGTAATATCAATTAATCAAATATATGAGGTTGAAACTGTTATGTTTCGTATTGTACGGAACCCTCCCTAAGTGTGCGATAAGAGACGGGATGCTGACTCGCACTTGGCCAGTTTTATTATTTAACGCTTTCAGTGCCCATGACGCGTCTGTGCGTCGTGCGGCGAACTAGTTAGACGCACAAACGCGTCATGGGCATTGAAAATCCAAAATAGTGACAGAATTCACAAAAAAAAAAATATTTTTCCGAAATCAGTATTTATTTGTTTATAAATTTTCTAGCTCGAAGTAGAACCTCTGACTAGTACAAATAGATGCGTTATACTAAGGTTTATAACTCACAAAAATATTACGTGTGACTAAGGCGTAGGTTTCGAGAAAACGATTTTTATTTTTATGTACTGAGGTCACAATTCCGAATTTAGGGTTATTAAAAAAAGGTCAAATGGCTGTTGAAATATAAAAGTTAAATATTTTCACATGTATTAGTGCGGGGTTTTAGTAACAGCTTGTCGAGGGTGTACCGCTTCACCCACCACATATAACCCTTGATCAGAAATGTATCAGCAGGTTGTAAAATAATATAATAATTCATCGACAGAAGTCAAACGCGGAAACATAGTTGACGATAAAAATTAAGAAAATTTTATATGAGAATAATCGACTTTTCATAACCTATAAATTAGAAGTCTTCATCTTTATTTAAACGCCATTGCGTCTGTTCTGGTGACGCGGTGGTCACTGTTCTCGAGTGTATTGCCTAAGTCTTAGACTAAGACTACCTAATATTTACATTCCATTTCACGCATTTGAAAGTATTTCACCCAAATTTACAAAAAAAACGAAAAATTTAAGTACGTTAACCATTCGCTTGCACTAGTAATTCGCCAGATGGCGCTATTTTGCATCATCATAATCAGCCGGTATCAGTCCACTGCTGGACATAGGCCTCTCCCAAGTCATGCCACTGAGCCCGATCTTCGGCTCTTTGTTTCCAGTCACTGCCCACCGCTTTGCGAATGTCGTCGCTCCACCTGGTAACAGGGCGTCCTACGCTACGTTTACCGATTCGCGGTCTCCACTCTAGAACCAGTCTACCCCAACGGTTATCGGTCCTACGGCAGATATGACCAGCCCACTGCCACTTCAGCTTGCTAATCCGATGAGCTATGTCGATCACTTTAGTTCTCTGGCGAATTACTTCGTTCCGGATTCGATGCCGCAGATAAACACCGAGCATAGCTCTTTCCATAGCTCGCTGAGCGACTTTAAATTGGTGGACCAGTCGAACCGTGAGTGTCCACGTCTCGGCTCCGTATGTCAAGACGGGTAGGACGCACTGATTTATTTTCGACTTTTGTCTTTAGGCACTGTGGTATATGCGACGAGAAGACTCGACGGAGTTTTCCAAATGCTGCCCAGCCCAGCTGAATTCTTCTCTGGATTTCCTTTTCGAAGTTATGTTTGCCTAGTTGGAGCGTCTGCCCTAGGTAAACATACTTAGTGACAACTTCGAGTGAGATTCCATCTACGGCAATCGGTTCCGGAACAACGTGCTCGTTGTACATGACTTTGGTTTTATCCAAATTCATCCGGAGACCGATGCGACGAGAAGAATCAGCTAGGCCATTCAACATCCTCTGTAGGTCCTGCAGCGTCTTTGCCATAATGACGATGTCATCTGCGAATCGTAAGTGAGAGATGTACTTGCCGTTGATGTTGATTCCACAATTTTTCCAGTCCAGCGTTTTAAACATATCCTCCAAGGCGTTAGTGAACAGTTTCGGGGATATGACGTCCCCCTGTCTCACTCCTCGACGCAGGTGGATATGATTAGTACGCTGGTTCTGTACTTGTACGAGTGTACAAGTACAGTACAACGACGATGAGTATCGTCGTTTATTTTGCATGAACATTTCTAATTTTCTAAAATTAACTATGCACTAAACATTCGTTTCCGAAAGTTAAAAAAATATATTCAGGCTTCATATAATATTATAAACTTTCCTTAAAAATAACCCCCAACATCATGTTTTTTATCCACTTACGTAAATTTTACGACTTCTAGAGGTATAGCGGAACGTTGAATTTTCGTTGTTGTGATTAGCTATACACACAAGTAATCTGTGGTTGTGAATGTTGTGATAAAACCTTTTTAATATTTATATCTCTGCAAGTATTCGTTTCCGCAAGTTGAAACTTCACACGAAGCCTTCGTGCAATAAGACCTTTCTGTGAAAAAATCCTGGCCCCCTAATCGATGTCAGCTAATGTACAACTTGGGAGCTTTACCTGTTGGTAGTGGTTTGGTAGACTAAATTTTAGTTTTTATTGATTTTGATTAGGTTTATTTGTTTGTTTATAGTTAGGTAGTTTTAAAAATATTTTAATGTATGTACTATTATGTAAATAACTTCTGTAAGTATAATATGTACAACTTAGCCATTTTTACTATTATACCGTATATTTATGATGAAAAGATGTTGATATATTATAATATTATATTTTTTTCAGTTATAAACCGTATTATGGGTTATCTATTTGTACTAGACAGAGGTTCTACTTCGAGCTACAAAATTTATGAAAAAATAAATACTGACTTCGGTAAAATATTTTTTTGTGTGAATTCTATCACTATTTAAGATCAAATAAAAACGGGATAATATGCGCCTAGTATTGTGTCATAACCCTGTAATACAAACAAAACTCAATTGTATACAGTTTTTTTTTGTACGAATTGTTTTCTGTATTTTGACCTCACAAGGTCAAGGTCACAAAGATTAAAAAAAAAAAAAGTATACAAAGTTGACATTGGGAGTTCTACTCCTGCATTTTTAATGCACTTTTGAGCAGAAATGTTCAATAAAAAGCGAATGTTACTTTTTTGGGTCTAAAAAAACACTGTGCCCTTGGACCTAATCCAAATTTCTGGAAAGTATTAACTTATATAGTCATAGTTTCAGCGTAAAAACGTGGCAGATTTAGATACTTAAAACTTTAAAAGTTATTAAAACAACTGAAAAAAGTAAGACCTTTGATCCTAGAAAATAGTGTGATGATAAAATGAAAAAAAAGTCATCGAAATCGGACAATATTAAGCGATAGAAAAAAGCTTTTTCTATTTGTATACGCACGCGGTCTATAGTCCTCTTAACATATGACCTAAGCCATTGTTACTTTCATGTTTGGTGTAGGGTGTTGATCATATCCAGGGCTCAAACCATAAAAAACGCAGACGGATTCGTGCCGAACACACAAGTGAACTCAAGTTCAGTAATACTCAATGCTTGAGTAATACGCTTCCGCGCTCAGTTTGCTACCAAGCGGCAGCAGGGACGGACGCGTCCGTGCGGTATTACTTCGCAGCATTGCTTACGTACTCGTAGTAATCATGTATTGACTATGCCGGACTGAGCGCGGAAACTGATTACTCAAGCATTTAGTATTACTGAACTTGCGGTCACTCGTGTGTTCGGCACGAATCCGTCTGCTTTTTTTATGGTAGTCTGAGATCCAGGGTTGCGCGTCTTCCCATGTCGTGCAGCGTCAGTCGTTGCTGCCATGCCGTACCTCAGTTGTATAAAGTGGCATCCCGGCTAAAGAAAAATAATCCTGGCAAGGTCGCCATGTAGTGTGGTCTACTACTCACCAGGGTAATGGAAACAACGTATATGTCTACATTTTGGAAACTGTATAAAAAGATCTTATATACTAAACCTTATGTAGTAGGTGCTATGTTGAAATGTCAGATGCTTTTGTGTACATGTCTATTACTTAACATGTACACCCTAAAGTAGTCTATTTTCCGCGTCAGTTTGCTCAGTCACGGCTGTGACTGATGGATAACTGTATACTGATCGTGTAATGGGGTGACTGACCGATATTTACATACTTTGATTTGCTGCATGAGCATGAGCAACCATCAGTCATAACTTTTGGCTTTGAATGACGGATAACCTACCGTGTAATCCATCTACGCGTGTAATGGACGCCATAGGGGCGATATGCCTTGCACTGACGTCCCGCTTTGGGTGTATTGTGAATTTCTCCCTATCAGCAACTAACCAAGCCGTCCCAGCTCCTTTATGAAGCAAAGGTATATAAAAGGTAGGCCTGGGGTTGCTAGCATAACGCTCCCAGTGAAGATGGTGTTGATGATATAGCAAGTCAAAGCATTTATTCAGTAGGTATAAATGGGCAAATAAAAATCAAAACTCTGGACTTAAATGTCAATTGTGTGCATAGCTGTGCCAAGAGCGGCAAGCAGTGATGGTGATGTTGACAATGAAGACTAGCAATGGTTGTTGCAGGGGTTGGTGCCCTGCTCTATGCCACGGTCTTGCAACCCAACTGTGACCCTTATGTCTTGAGACTGCATTGGGACCTAAAATGTTCCACAGTCTCGTTCTCCTGCATACATCCTCTACATGAAGACTGTCCGTCTTCATGTAGAGGATGTATGCAGGACTGCCCGTAATTTATTATCCGACTTTAAAAAAAGGGGTTTCTCAATTTCATCGTTTACTTATATATGTTCTTTCTTGTGTTTGCGGATAACTTCGTCGTTTATGACCCGATTTTGATTATTCTTTTTTTGTTGGAAAGGAGATATCCCATAATTTCATCGAGATCTGATAAGTATCTCCAGCAGGGCTAGCATGGCCTTATCCCCGGGGGAAAGACAAAATTATTTCCCTGTTTTTCGCCACTGACAGGAGATCAACACAACAATTTAAACGCTTGGTGAAGTTTAACCCCGAGTTTTAATTTAGTTTCGTATTAAAAAGTTAGAAAAAGAATTGATTAAAATTCAGCGGGCGTTTATAATTGTCGAAAAACTTTACTTATAATTTGTCTTCTCCACCAAACAAAACACGGATAGGTGGAAAGACAAAATAGTCCCCTTGCCATGCTAGCCCTGCTGAGATATGGAGATAAACAATATTTTAAACGACCTTATGAAGTTGATAGTTCAAATTGCAGTGTCCAGTGTGTGATAAGGCACTATAAGACGAAGGGGTTTGGACACGGTATAATTATAATACAGTATTGCGACTTGGCCCTGTCCTTGAGATCAAAGGAGTACCTGCGCGGCAGCCGGCGGCACCGCGCGGTACGTACACGCGCGATAGGGCTGCCCGCCTACAGTATATAGTATATAGGGATAAGGCCATGCTAGCCCTGCTGGAGATACTTATCAGATCTCGATGAAATTATGGGATATCTCCTTTCCAACAAAAAAAGAATAATCAAAATCGGTTCATAAACGACGAAGTTATCCGCAAACACAAGAAAGAACATATATAAGTAAACGATGAAAGAAACCCCTTTTTTTAAAGTCGGATAATAAATTACGGGCAGTCCTGCATACATCCTCTACATGAAGACGGACAGTCTTCATGTAGAGGATGTATGCAGGAGAACGAGACTGTGGAACATTTTAGGTCCCAATGCAGTCTCAAGACATAAGGGTCACAGTTGGGTTGCAAGACCGTGGCATAGAGCAGGGCACCAACCCCTGCAACAACCATTGCTAGTCTTCATTGTCAACATCACCATCACTGCTTGCCGCTCTTGGCACAGCTATGCACACAATTGACATTTAAGTCCAGAGTGCCCATTTATACCTACTGAATAAATGCTTTGACTTGCTATATCATCAACACCATCTTCACTGGGAGCGTTATGCTAGCAACCCCAGGCCTACCTTTTATATACCTTTGCTTCATAAAGGAGCTGGGACGGCTTGGTTAGTTGCTGATAGGGGGAAATTCACAATACACCCAAAGCGGGCGTCAGTGCAAGGCATATCGCCCCTATGGCGTCCATTACACGCGTAGATGGATTACACGGTAGGTTATCCGTCATTCAAAGCCAAAAGTTATGACTGATGGTTGCTCATGCTCATGCAGCAAATCAAAGTATGTAAATATCGGTCAGTCACCCCATTACACGATCAGTATACAGTTATCCATCAGTCACAGCCGTGACTGAGCAAACTGACGCGGAAAATAGACTACTTTAGGGTGTACATGTTAAGTAATAGACATGTACACAAAAGCATCTGACATTTCAACATAGCACCTACTACATAAGGTTTAGTGTATAAGATCTTTTTATACAGTTTCCAAAATGTAGACATATACGTTGTTTCCATTACCCTGGTGAGTAGTAGACTCTACATGGCGACTGGTGACGCGTCAATGCGCTTTATTATTCCATATTTTATTTCACGCTATATATATATCTCGCCCCTTTCATATATATTATTTTTATAACGCCTTATATTATTCTACCTGTTCAAATTGGTATGAATGCCCGCTAAAAGACGCAGAAGCAGCCTGCTGATGCCTACCCGCCGTTGAAACTCGAACAGGTTTGCCAATGGTCCAATGGGAGATCAGCAGACCGCGCCTATTGCCGCCACGACGCCCGTGGTTGGCTCTCGCTTGCACCACGCTCCAGGTGCAGTTCCGTTTTGGCCGCGATCCCGCTATGATCGTCGCATCGGACTCATTATCTTTTTTATAAAACGCTTATTTTTATTTTTATAAAGTGATCGTGCTGTGACTGTAAGGATCCTCCTAGTAAACTGTACAGATATATTTATTATTCGGTCGCATTATATGCGCCGACGCCGCCTGCAGCGATTCCTCGTCTTTGAACCCTCCACGGAGGGCTGTAGGTGTTCCTGGGAGAGTGGAAAGGTACGTGGGCTTTGTATGCTGATTCTCTGTGTTCTTACAGTGGTTTATTCATACCAAACGTCCCTCTTTTCACGTTGATCTTTACAGACCCGCCCCCGCTATATACTTATATTTTTACCGCTTATTTGTCTTACGCATTTCTATTTATTTTCACGGCACTTTCACCCCCGCATATGGTTGAGGCTATTTACACGCCCCACCATTTTAGTTTGGTCCTTTCAGCACCGGATACTGAAACCAGTATTCCCTGATTTCTTACGTAATTGTTGGTAACGAAGTCTTATTCTGTGACGCCATTGAAAGAGTTCATAAATTTTACGTATTTTTGGTGAAATTTTTGCTCAAATCCCGCTATATTATTACATATATTTAACGCCTATATTTATACATTCGCATCTATAATATAAACGCATATAATTACGTATTTATGTAAAATAATCTCGATCGAATCACGATCGAAGTTCATACGTCCGCCTTCTAGAATACGTACTCAATTACGTATTTACGCATAACATCATTTAGATTTCGCTGTTAATCTATTTGTTTTCTTAAAATATTGTATTTATATTTCAAATATTGTATTTGGAATCTATTTTAATCAATAATTTCACTCGTTTCAAAGCGCATCCACGTTTTTTGCCACTACCCTCATTTCGCCGCTCGACTTGTTTAATAATCTCTCGCTCAACGCTGCGCTGGTTACTTTGAATAGTTATCGAAGTACCCTTTATTTTTAAATCGTAATCATGCCGAATCCAACAAGTCAAGTTAGTATTGAAATAAAATTAACGCTTTTAGAACAAAAAAGAGAATTATTGTTTAAACGCATAAATAAGTTGTATGATGTAACGAAAAATATTTGTTCGTTTGAGTCTACTTCTAGGTCTAATGAGAATTTTATGGCTGAATCGGAAACGATCGATGATATTCGCGATAAATTTGAGTCCATTACGGATCAAATTAATGAAATTAAAATGAGTTTGAAACCTGATGCTGTTCCCGACTTCGCTTGTTTAGAATCATTTGAGGATTTATATGTCCGTGTAAAACGCATTAGAAATAAAATTAATAGTCACGCTTCAACTTTGCCTTCTCGAAATAATAGCGAAAGTAGTCCTACCACGTATACAAAACTGCCGCCTATAAACCTGCCAAATTTCGACGGGAAAACCGAGAACTGGCCGGTATTTTACGAGTCGTTTAAATCTAACATTCACATGAATGATCAGTTGACAGACTCGCAACGTGTTCAGTACCTTATAGGTAGATTGACTGATAACGCTTTGAAGGTGACCGCCGGTATTGTTCCCACGGGCGATACCTATAAAATTATATGGGATTCTTTGGTTAAAAAATACCAAGACAAACGCGCATTAGGTACGCATTATTTAAATAATATTCTCGACCTGAAGGTATGTACTCATAACGCTAATAGTCTCGAATCATTTATTGATAGATTCTCCGCATCCATCGCCGCGCTAAAACAGTTAGGTATTGAAGACCTTTCTGACTTCATTCTAGCGCACTGTGCGCTTAGAAAATTAGATTCGCAAACCGCTCAAAGTTTCGAGTTGTCTATTGGAGATGTAGAAATACCTACAACTAAACATTTAATTAGTTTCGTGCAAGACCAAGCAAAGATATTGCAACGATCTGCTCCGCTTGCATATTCAAACCCGCGACCCACGCCTCGAGAGGCTCGCGGGCGCACATACCAGACGTTTATCGCATCGACTGATGATGCATGTACTCGTACATCCCCCGCTGCGTCTGTGGAGTCGCTTGCGCGCGATTCATCGCCTCGCTGTGCGTTTTGTAAACAAGACAGTCACACGCATCTGTATCACTGTGTGCAATTTAAACGTTTACGCGATCCTCGACAGCGGTATAAGTTTATTAAATCTGTACGCGGTTGTGTTAACTGTTTGAGCACAGTACACAATATTAATAAATGTAACTCGAAGTCTGTTTGCGAGTTATGTCAAAAACGCCATCACACGCTATTACATTTTGAATTTAATAATAATATAAATAATACGAGTTCGCATAACGCTCAAATAATAAGTAGTAATAAGTGTAATTGTTATAATCGATGTTTATCGCCACCGCCACCGCTTACGCAAACCGCTCCCGTAACCCCACACGCGCTCGAGCCTTCGACCGCTCCGCATTCTCGCTCTTACGCGCCACGTAATAAAGACGATAGTGGTGTGCAAGTCGCTTCGTATAGTGCTACATTGCCTTCGACGATGACGATGCCACCTTATGATAATTCCGTCGCGATGCTTTCCGCTGAGGCTCAGCCGAAGTCGACGGTCTTGTTGTCCACCGCTCAGGTGTTCGCACGCCCTAAAGGGAGTGCAGGACATAAATCAATAGTGCGATGTCTTATTGATAACGGCTCGCAGAATAATTTAATTACAACTAATTGTTGTCGCTCGCTTAATTTACCCATCATTCCGCTGAATAATTCTTTTGTAAAAGGAGTTGGTTCTACGTCGCGCCCAATTATTGGATATGTTTACCTAGACATTGAGTCACGCATTTATCCGGAACAAAAATACTCGATTCACGCCCTAGTCGTTCAGTGCATTACTGACCAATTGCCGTCACAATTTATCGAGTGGGACATTAGTGTGGAGTTCCGTGACATACCGCTCGCCGACATGTGCTGGAACATCCCCGGTGACATCGACGTCGTGTTGGGAGCTCAACTCTTCCCGTACATTTATTTGGGGGATAGGGTCGAGTCTGGTCCGCGACTTCCGCTCGCTCTTTCGACGACCTTAGGCTACGTTCTTATGGGTGATTACCCGCACGATGACGTCACGCCGACCGCTTCTTTTACCGCGCTCGCTATAAATGATCTAGTTCAGAAGTTCTGGGAGTTAGAAGAGATTCCATCAACGCGCTTGTTATCTCCGGAAGAAACTGAGTGTGAAAATATTTTCACATCTACTGTGGCCCGCGATGAAACCGGCAGATACACTGTCTCACTGCCGTTCTGTAGGGATCCTTCTGAGCTCGGGAATTCTCTCGCTGTCGCCCGCCGCCGTTTTACCGCGTTAGAGAAAAAGCTTCGCCTGTCTCCTGAATTGAGGGAGAAGTACAATGAAGTTATCCGCGAATATATAGATAAAAGTTATCTCAGCGAAGTTAAGAATATCGGCGCTTCTGACGAAGCCGCTGGTTATTTTATACCGCATCACGCCGTTGTTCGACCCGACAAGCCTACGCCGCGTATTGTACTGGACGCTAGCGCTAAAACTCATACTGGGTTGTCGTTGAACGACGTTCTGCACATCGGCCCTAACCTGCAAGCCGATCTGTTTTTACTGTTGTTACAGTTTCGTTTGTTTCCCATCGCTATGAACGCCGACATAAAACAAATGTACTTACGCATAGGTATACCGCGGGACCAGCGTAAATACCTACGTATCTTGTTCCGCTTCAGTGAGAATGAACAAGTCCGCTCATTCGCCTTTGACCGCTTACCTTTCGGTCTCAAGTCGAGCCCATACCTGCCACCGTGCTACACGTGCAGCTATGCGCACCGTGCGACAGCTGGCTTCCGACATGAGTCCGCTTTATCCTGACGCCGCTAAAATCGCTGAAACCAGTCTCTATATGGACGATCTGGTCCATTCCGCTAATGATGATAAAACCGCTATGAAACTCGCGCAAGACCTAATTAAAATGTTTAAATCAGGTGATTTTGATTTGGTGAAGTGGTCAAGCAACTCACCAGCGCTACTAAATAGTCTTCCAGACTCACACCGCAAATCGCTAGACTTCGATGTAGGTAACGCTTCCAAGGTTCTAGGCTTATCCTGGGAACCTTCAGAAGACGAGTTCTTCTTCACATCCGCTCACATAACTGACACCTGCACTAAGAGAAATATACTCTCGATAGTTGCACGGTTGTTCGACGTTCTCGGCTTAGTTGCCCCTGTTATTCTTTACGCCAAATTACTCATAAAAGAGTTGTGGTTAAGCAACAGTGGCTGGGACGATCCCGCTCCTGACTATGTTAAAATACGCTTCGCCGCTCTAGTGCAAGAATTTCCCTTGCTAAATACGCTTCACGTGCCGCGTCATACAGGTGCTTCTAAAGGCTGCGTAGTGCGTCTCATCGCGTTCGCTGACGCTAGTATGCACGCTTACGGGAGTGTGTTATACGTGCACTGCACATCCTCCGCTGGCATCACAGTACGCTTACTGTGTGCAAAATCTAAGGTATCGCCTACAAAAGTATCAACTCTCGCCCGCCTTGAGCTATGCGCCGCTTTGCTCATGGCAAAATTAGTTAAAACGGTTCGCGATACTTACGCCGCGCGCATTCCTATTACTGGGATATACGCATTCTCTGACTCCACGATCGCTTTGTCCTGGATTTATTCCTCTCCACATCGCTGGTCGGTTTTCGTCGCCAACCGAATAGCTCAATGTCAGGAAAACTTGGCTCCGCAACATTTCTACCATGTGGCAGGTGTTGAGAATCCAAGTGATTGTCTGTCACGTGGTATGCTTCCTGCGCAATTGTTGTCACATGACCTGTGGTGGCACGGACCATCGTGGATTCACCGCGCTCCCGAGGACTGGCCAGTCAAGCCTTTCTCACCCGCTAACTGCAGTGAATTGCCCGAGCATCGAGCAAATGCACTGTTCGAATAAGTTTTATATCGTACAACGCTTACTCTTATCGTACAACGCTATTCAAGAGATCGCTGTTAGCGATAAGACCGCCCATTGCTACACGTTAAATTTAAGCTGTAAAAGTTATATGTGTCTGTATCTTTGGTGTCGCAATAAAGAGTTCATCTATCTATCTATCTATCAATTTAATTTAATTTAATAATTTCACATAATTGTACCGCTATTAATTTAAAATAACCGCTATTTGTTTAATTCACCCGCTATACTATTCGTGTAATTTAATCGCTATTCGTATTTATTTCACTGAATTATCATACGTCGCGTCTGATCTCAGTCATAGAGTTTTCAGATAACCCATAACGCTACCGCTACCGCTCATAAGTTTGAGCATTGATTCACTTCTCTGTTTTTAAAGATCTCGCGATCTTCCAAGGCGGGGTGCATGGTGACGCGTCAATGCGCTTTATTATTCCATATTTTATTTCACGCTATATATATATCTCGCCCCTTTCATATATATTATTTTTATAACGCCTTATATTATTCTACCTTTTCAAATTGGTATGAATGCCCGCTAAAAGACGCAGAAGCAGCCTGCTGATGCCTACCCGCCGTTGAAACTCGAACAGGTTTGCCAATGGTCCAATGGGAGATCAGCAGACCGCGCCTATTGCCGCCACGACGCCCGTGGTTGGCTCTCGCTTGCACCACGCTCCAGGTGCAGTTCCGTTTTGGCCGCGATCCCGCTATGATCGTCGCATCGGACTCATTATCTTTTTTATAAAACGCTTATTTTTATTTTTATAAAGTGATCGTGCTGTGACTGTAAGGATCCTCCTAGTAAACTGTACAGATATATTTATTATTCGGTCGCATTATATGCGCCGACGCCGCCTGCAGCGATTCCTCGTCTTTGAACCCTCCACGGAGGGCTGTAGGTGTTCCTGGGAGAGTGGAAAGGTACGTGGGCTTTGTATGCTGATTCTCTGTGTTCTTACAGTGGTTTATTCATACCAAACGTCCCTCTTTTCACGTTGATCTTTACAGACCCGCCCCCGCTATATACTTATATTTTTACCGCTTATTTGTCTTACGCATTTCTATTTATTTTCACGGCACTTTCACCCCCGCATATGGTTGAGGCTATTTACACGCCCCACCAGCGACCTTGCCAGGATTATTTTTCTTTAGCCGGGATGCCACTTTATACAACTGAGGTACGGCATGGCAGCAACGACTGACGCTGCACGACATGGGAAGACGCGCAACCCTGGATCTCAGACTACCATAAAAAAAGCAGACGGATTCGTGCCGAACACACGAGTGACCGCAAGTTCAGTAATACTAAATGCTTGAGTAATCAGTTTCCGCGCTCAGTCCGGCATAGTCAATACATGATTACTACGAGTACGTAAGCAATGCTGCGAAGTAATACCGCACGGACGCGTCCGTCCCTGCTGCCGCTTGGTAGCAAACTGAGCGCGGAAGCGTATTACTCAAGCATTTAGTATTACTGAACTTGAGTTCACTTGTGTGTCGGCACGAATCCGTCTGCCTTTTTTATGGTTTGAGCCCTGGATATGATCAACACCCTACACCAAACATGAAAGTAACAATGGCTTAGGTCATATGTTAAGAGGACTATAGACCGCGTGCGTATATAACTAGAAATCGAAAAAATATAATATCGTTTAAAAACTAAAAAAACAACCGACTTCAATGCCGCGCTATTCATTTTCAGTACCAATTTTGAGATGTTTATCTCAATATCTCTGGAGATACTTATCATACCTCGATAAAATTACCATGGTACCACACTTGGGATATCTCCTTTTGAACAAAAAAAGAATAATCGAAATCGGTTCATAAACGACGAAGTTATCCGCGAACAAACATAAAAAAAAAAAAAAAAAAAATATATATACGGTCGAATTGAGAAACCTCCTCCTTTTTTTTGAAGTCGGTTAACAAATAGAAAAAGCTTTTTTCTATCGCTTAATATTGTCCGATTTCGATGACTTTTTTTTTCATTTTATCATCACACTATTTTCTAGGATCAAAGGTCTTACTTTTTTCAGTTGTTTTAATAACTTTTAAAGTTTTAAGTATCTAAATCTGCCACGTTTTTACGCTGAAACTATGACTATATAAGTTAATACTTTCCAGAAATTTGGATTAGGTCCAAGGGCACATTGTTTTTTTAGACCCAAAAAAGTAACATTCGCTTTTTATTGAACATTTCTGCTCAAAAGTGCATTAAAAATGCAGGAGTAGAACTCCCAATATCAACTTTGTATACTTTTTCTTTTTTAATCTTTGTGACCTTGACCTTGTGAGGTCAAAATACAGAAAACAATTCGTGCAAAAAAAAACTGTATACAATTGAGTTTTGTTTGTATTACAGGGTTATGGCACAATACTAGGCGCATATTATCCCGTTTTTATTTGACCTTAAATAGTGATAGAATTCACACAAAAAAATATTTTACCGAAGTCAGTATTTATTTTTTTATAAATTTTGTAGCTCGAAGTAGAACCTCTGTCTAGTACAAATAGATAACCCATAATACGGTTTATAACTGAAAAAAATATAATATTATAATATATCAACATCTTTTCATCATAAATATACGGTATAATAGTAAAAATAGCTAAGTTGTACATATTATACTTACAGAAGTTATTTACATAATAGTATATACATTAAAATATTTTTAAAACTACCTAACTATAAACAAACAAATAAACCTAATCAAAATCAATAAAAACTAAAATTTAGTCTACCAAACCACTACCAACAGGTAAAGCTCCCAAGTTGTACATTAGCTGACATCGAGTAGGGGGCCAGGATTTTTTTCACAGAAAGGTCTTATTGCACGAAGGCTTCGTGTGAAGTTTCAACTTGCGGAAACGAATACTTGCAGAGATATAAATATTAAAAAGTTTTTATCACAACATTCACAACCACAGATTACTTGTGTGTATAGCTAATCACAACAACGCAAATTCAACGTTCCGCTATACCTCTAGAAGTCGTAAAATTTACGTAAGTGGAAAAAAAACATGATGTTGGAGGTTATTTTTAAGGAAAGTTTATAATATTATATGAAGCCTGAATATATTTTTTTAACTTTCGGAAACGAATGTTTAGTGCATAGTTAATTTTAGAAAATTAGAAATGTTCATGCAAAATAAACGACGATGAGTGTACAAGTACAGAACCAGCGTACTAATCATATCCACCTGCGTCGACGAGTGAATGGCCTAGCTGATTCTTCTCGTCGCATCGGTCTCCGGATGAATTTGGATAAAACCAAAGTCATGTACAACGAGCACGTTGTTCCGGAACCGATTGCCGTAGATGGAATCCCACTCGAAGTTGTCACTAAGTATGTTTACCTAGGGCAGACGCTCCAACTAGGCAAACATAACTTCGAAAAGGAAATCCAGAGAAGAATTCAGCTGGGCTGGGCAGCATTTGGAAAACTCCGTCGAGTCTTCTCGTCGCATATACCACAGTGCCTAAAGACAAAAGTCGAAAAGAAATCAGTGCGTCCTACCCGTCTTGACATACGGAGCCGAGACGTGGACACTCACGGTTCGACTGGTCCACCAATTTAAAGTCGCTCAGCGAGCTATGGAAAGAGCTATGCTCGGTGTTTATCTGCGGCATCGAATCCGGAACGAAGTAATTCGCCAGAGAACTAAAGCGATCGACATAGCTCATCGGATTAGCAAGCTGAAGTGGCAGTGGGCTGGTCATATCTGCCGTAGGACCGATAACCGTTGGGGTAGACTGGTTCTAGAGTGGAGACCGCGAATCGGTAAACGTAGCGTAGGACGCCCTGTTACCAGGTGGAGCGACAACATTCGCAAAACGGTGGGCAGTGACTGGAAACAAAGAGCCGAAGATCGGGCTCAGTGGCATGACTTGGGAGAGGCCTATGTCCAGCAGTGGACTGATACCGGCTGATTATGATGATGCAAAATAGCGCCATCTGGCGAATTACTAGTGCAAACGAATGGTTAACGCGTACTTAAATTTTTCGTTTTTTTTTGTAAATTTGGGTGAAATACTTTCAAATGCGTGAAATGGAATGTAAATATTAGGTATTGCGTTTCTCTCCATATCTCAGCAGGGCTAGCATGGCAAGGGGACTATTTTGTCTTTCCACCTATCCGTGTTTTGTTAGGTGAGAAGACAAATTATAAGTAAAGTTTTTCGACAATTATAAACGCCCGCTGAATTTTAATCAATTCTTTTTCTAACTTTTTAATACGAAACTGAATTAAAACTCGGGGTTAAACTTCACCAAGCGTTTAAATTGTTGTGTTGATCTCCTGTCAGTGGCGAAAAACAGGGAAATAATTTTGTCTTTCCCCCGGGGATAAGGCCATGCTAGCCCTGCTGGAGATACTTATCAGATCTCGATGAAATTATGGGATATCTCCTTTCCAACAAAAAAAGAATAATCAAAATCGGTTCATAAACGACGAAGTTATCCGCAAACACAAGAAAGAACATATATAAGTAAACGATGAAATTGAGAAACCCCTTTTTTTAAAGTCGGATAATAAATTACGGGCAGTCCTGCATACATCCTCTACATGAAGACGGACAGTCTTCATGTAGAGGAGGGACAGGAGATCAACACAACAATTTAAACGCTTGGTGAAGTTTAACCCCGAGTTTTAATTCAGTTTCGTATTAAAAAGTTAGAAAATGAATTGATTAAAATTCAGCGGGCGTTTATAATTGTCGAAAAACTTTACTTATAATTTGTCTTCTCCACCAAACAAAACACGGATAGGTGGAAAGACAAAATAGTCCCCTTGCCATGCTAGCCCTGCTGAGATATGGAGATAAACAATATTTTAAACGACCTTATGAAGTTGATAGTTCAAATTGCAGTGTCCAGTGTGTGATAAGGCACTATAAGACGAAGGGGTTTGGACACGGTATAATTATAATACAGTATTGCGACTTGGCCCTGTCCTTGAGATCAAAGGAGTACCTGCGCGGCAGCCGGCGGCACCGCGCGGTACGTACACGCGCGATAGGGCTGCCCGCCTACAGTATTTTAATTTCATTTACCTACTAGACGATCTTTCGAGTTTTTTGTGATTGTAATAAGTATTATATTTTTTATTTAATGAAATGATATTCGTTGTGAAAATATAACATTACATATTTTATATACATACATATCTTACTCAAAAAGTAAATTACAATGTAAATATCATTAGGTAGGTACCTGCCATTTATTACTCTCTTAATAATTTCAGAATGCTATTTCGTCGAGTTCTATAATATACGTAAGTAGCTCAGTACATAAGTAAGTAGATAGTCTAGCCTAGGAAACTACCTAAATACTAGTCTATTTTTAACACGAGCGTAGACTATAGGTCACTCGTGTGAAGTCGGTGTCACTTTTTTCACCGTATCCATTTATATATTTGTTAATCCAGTAGTGGAAAAAGCGAAATATCCACCTTATAAAAAAGAAATTACATACTAGTAGGTATATAAAAATTATTTTATACTCTTAGCGTTCAGAGCTTTTCAGCTGTAATTAATTTTTTTTATCTCTGGGTGCGTTATTGTAGAATTCAAGCACCCATAAACAGCACAATATAGTCTATAATTCCTCTGTGCCATATTAAGTATAATATTTATATATACTCTCAATCAATCAAATATTCACAATTCGCACGCTTACTACTTAAACCGTCATTACACGACCGTACCTTCACACGGTTCGTTCGTCACTGCGGCGCAACCACATTTATCGTGAGCTGTGTACCGAGTGTGTACCGAACTCGAGGCGCGTAGGCATGACGCGTGTTCCGACCGTTAGCATGGAGTCACAATACTGGTTATTGTATTACCGTGGTTTGGATGTCGCTGCGTCCAGCGACATCCAAACCACGGTAATAAGGTATTTCCGCTGTAGTAGTGATAATAAGTAGGATATTTTTCCTACACCGACAAGGACTTGACCAATATCTCGCCTGATGTTGAAGTGACGATGCGATCTAAGATAGAAATGTGCTATTCTAGAATATTTAATAAATGCTGAGACAAGCCGCAGGAGTCGCGGGGCATGGAAGTCGGTTGTTTTAGTTTTTAATAGGCTTGGGCTTATTATATCCGACAGAGGAGTGGATATATCGTATATCATTCCATAAAAGGATATATATCCGCTTACTATATTTTCTTCGTATGTCCGGTATATCCATGTTAGATGTGTTGTGTTTCAGACTTTGCAGATAAACTCACCTAAAATACAAATTATACTCATATCCCATAAAATATATATCCCATATATGTATATCCCATATCCAAAATGAGTATATCCGCGTTTGAATACCGATATTATCTAACATTATTAGACAGTATCTGTTGTGTTTTGAACTTGCATTGTTTTTGTACCTGTTGTTAGTGATGATGTGATCCAAAATAATGATATAGCACGGTTGCCTAGAAAATACCTATTCACTTACGGCTTGACTTTTTCACCGACTTCACAAACATTTTCATGTTTCATCAAGATATACCGGATATATGGGATATATTAAGGTTTTGGCAAGTGGAATGAAGTGTATATATCCGCTTAGGGATATATATCCGAAGATATAGATGTGTCCGGAGTCACCCAAGACTAGTTTTTAAAGTATCTTTCTTAATTATTATCCCGATACTCCCAAGGGCCAGCTCAGACCGCAACGCGAAGCGGCGCGCACTTATTAAAAGAGTGATACAAAAAAGAACAAGAACCTTATTTACCTACTACAGGAAAAGATACACATTTCATTGAGTTAGCCTGGGCGCACACGGGCCACTGGCCACAAGCCGCCACCGGCATATTTCCTATAGTTTTCATACATTTTATATGAACTCGCCGCACACGGTGACGCCGGTGGCCGCTACACGCTACATGATAAAATGTATGAAAACTATAGGAAATATGCCGGTGGCGGCGTTTTGTGCTTTGGCGGCTTCAGGCTGCGCCGCGCGGCTCCTGCTGCACCGCGTGGCCACACCCCGGACACTTGCTAAATCTCCATACAAACTAGCGTTTTAACGACCCACACTGTGACACCGACACAGACACTACACACGGGTCGTTTTTCTATACGTACATTTGTGTGCGTGATGTCTAAGGTTGTCGCCCGTAATCACCGTATCACAGATTATATAATAGTTACTTCGTACATACGTACTACGTACTGACCGTATGAATATTTTTTGTACACTTACCCAAAAAGCTTTTAACACTAAAAATATTAGTCGCTAGTCGCTATTTCGTAAACCATCATCTCCAGGTCCCGTCGACTTGCATAGAACAAACTGCACCACAGTAACTATTTTTTATTCTGTGTTGGGCGGCCAGCCAGAGCTATACGAAACAATGTCGTGTGTCTTGCTCGCACGTTAGAGCGACATTAAGTAAAGAGAATATAAATACTACGTACCTACATCAAGTTCCCAATTGCTGTGTTATAAAAATGTTTAAACGTGAAAGTTTTTTTAAATATTTTACAAATTAAGCGTTATTTACGCACGAGTATATATATCGTTGTTTCATTTATGAAAATGAATTCTAAAATATGAATATGTAGGTAGCTATACTAATATAATTAAGTGTTTATTATATACCTACGTAATAAGAACCTACGTAAATTTGAACCTCCAGTGTCTACTGGTCCCAACTTAAATGTATGAAGTTGATGTTCTTCTCTCCGTGAGTAGTAATTGTTCTATAGTCGTAAGCGTGTGGCGTCCTTGCTCAGCGCAGCTCCTCGACAGCTCCAGAGTCGGTGGCGGGGTGAGGAAGCCCGGAATTGGTGGGGGGAACAGAGTGTCCGTTCTATACGTAGTATTATTATCTTTTCCATGGCGTGGCTTCTGGCTGCGCAGCGCGGCGCAGCGGGAAGCGGCGTGATAAACAATTGAACTTTATCAACTAAATAATAAGGGTCGGCTTACACCGCGACGCGGCGCGCACTTATTAATATAGTCATAGAGACCAGAAGTGAAAAAGGCTAAAAAAATAAACAGTATCACAATACCCACATCTATATAATACCACAGAACCTCAACATAATAACAATAAACACTATCACAATACCCACAGCTATATAATGCCACAGAACCTCAACATAATAACAATTACATAAGGTGTCTAAGCTAACAACATAACCACGACGTCCGAATCGTACGACGGCCACACGAAGACTGAAGCTTGATACCCGCTCGCTGTCCGCTTTTATACTATCGAGCCCAGTCGCAGCGTGAGGGTAGTTGGAAATATTCTAACAATAGTGATACAAAATAGTAGGTAAATTGTATAACATGGGTGCAAAATAGTACTTTTCTGCGAGGCCGCTTTTTTAAATCCAGAGTGGAGTGAAGGATTCTAAAGTAGTAGAATCCTGAGCGTAGTGAGGGATTTAAAGTACGTCGGCCGAAGGAAAATAATTTTTCATCCCATCTTTTCAAAAAGTGATGGTTTGTTCCTCGATAAGTGCACGCAAAATAGGTAATTTCTGCCCTAGGGCGGGAAAATATTTTTTAAATTTTGGCTTATGACTGTTATTTTATAGTGCCATGTCTAAGGAGGTTCAATAATAATATTGTACGGGAAATGTTACTGTCCTATTAACTAGATAGCGTGCCACGCTTGATGAATAAAAAAGCTCGTGAAGCTAAAGATTTAATGTTATAAAACAATAATATATACAATATAATATATATACTGCAGAAAAAAAGTTTTAAACGCGTGGCTCAATACATTAATACTGTGATAGCCAGGTTTAAAAAGAAAGAAGCGCGCGAACTGTCGTTTATAGTCTAGTGAATTTAAAAAACGAATCTCGTATGAAGAAGAAAACGATAAGCGCGCGAATCAATACGAAGTCCTCCACACATTATTTTTTGTTGCAGTGCTATTAATTCATAAAGACAATGAGTTCTGATAAACGTGACAAAACGACGCAACAAATGTTAGAAACAATCTGTTATCAACAAAGTCCCGCGAAAAAATATTTAAAAGCCTATACAAAATGTATCGAGTGGAAAACTGCAAAAAAAGCGAATTAATTTTCAGAAACTGTTTTTCTAGCTAATTATCAACAACTGGCCAAATTCAGGCAACCTTCTTGGAGTATTTACACTATGGAGTATTTACTCGGTGCTGATATCGACAGTCAATACTAATAATCAGGGCGAGCGAAGCGAGCCCTAACACTATCCCACAATCAGAGCACTTTTGAGGTACACTTTACTGAAAAACTATTACGCCTATTGATTTGTTCTTTAACATAGTAATTTAAATTCACATGTAGATGTGTTATCAGTAAAAAAAAAACATTTTAGTACCATTAAAAAAAATTAAGATTAACAAATTTGTTTCTAGGATAGAATATTATTGTACTACTAACGCCATCCGTTAGAAGCTCAAAGAATTAACTTCGCTGCGAAAATAATGTTTGGTTACTAACGCCATCTGTTGGAAATCTAAAGAATTTTCATCTGTCATCCAAATGACGTCTGGTACCAGTGTGACTATTTGTGGCAGATTTAGGACCTAAATTTTATTTCTGGAAGATTAAGTTGACGATTCCAAAATGTGGCAGATTTCAAGGATCTTTATGAATTTTGAAATATAAATAGATTTTTGACAATTTTCTGTTTCTATTTAGAGTATAACATTTTTATTTTGCATATTATATTTGGTTGTAAATTTGTAAAAGTTTAAATGAGAAGACAAATAAACTTTATTTTTATGCCTTATTTTATGCCATAATTCAATAATATGATGGCAAATTTTATGCATTTGTTGGAGTGGTTGGTTGTTTGACAGATTTTTTGGCAGTGTCGGGCAGATTCACAATTTAATGTAAAAAAACTGCCTTTAAAATTATTACTTGGCAGAAAAACTACGCGAGCCCTCACAAATCTCGGCTTTTAGCTAGTAATATTCAAATCAGGACCTATACAAAATTGGTAGCATATCAGCTAGGCTATTCTGTAAGCTATCTCGACAGCGGAATCCGCGGTGAGATTTCAATTCCGTATTACGAAATTCAACCGTATTACAAACGTGATACGATTGAATTTCGTAGTACGAAATTCGAATCTCACCGCGGATTCCGCTGTCGAGATAGCTTACAGAATAGCCTAGCTGAAGGACATAAACCAAAGAAATCAAATGTGCTTGTGCTGTGTGTATATGTGTCATGTGTTTTGTTTAGTTGTGTTAGTCTCTTTTTTAGTTAATATGTGTTGAAGTTAATTTAAGCCTTTTATTTCCTTTTCTCATAGAGGGGGATGAAAAGCAGAGTGTAAAACTCGGCTGCAATATTATTTTCTCTCGGCCGACGTACTTTAAATCCCTCGCTACGCTCAGGATTCAAAATAGCGGCCTCGTAGAAATGTACTATATTGCACCCTTGTTATACAATCTACTATTGCGGCCGAGTTATACACTCTGCTTTTCATCCCCCTCTATGAGAAAAGGAAATAGTTAAAAGGCTCATCATGTCATGTCACAAAATGTCATGTAATGACATATGTCATGAAATGTCATTTAATGCCATGAAAATGTCATGACATGTCATTGAATGTAATGTAAGGTCATTGCATTATATGAAATGTCATATAAGTCATGAAATGTCACAAAATGTCATGAAAAGTAACGAAATGTCATATTATGTTACGAAATATAACAAAATGTCATGATATGTCACAAAATGTCATGAAATGTCCAAAATGTCAAGTGTCTCGAAATTTTATGAAATGTCATGCAATATCATATTGATATTATATAAAAGTCATATAAATGTCATGAAAAGTAACGAAATGTCATAAAATGTCAAGAAAAGTCACGAAATGTTATGAAATGTAACAAAATGGCATTAAATGTTATGAAATATCTTGAAATGTCATCAAATGTAACGAAATGTCACAAAATTCCATGAAATGTCATAAAATGTCACAATATATCATGAAATGTCCGAAATATCATAAAATGTCATGAAAAGCAACGAAATGTCATTACATGTCATGAAATATTACAAAATGTCACGTAATGTTATGTAATGTCACAAAGTGTTACGAAATGTCATAAAATGTCACGAAATTTAACAAAATGTCATGATATATTACGAAATTTCATGAAACGTCACAAAATGTCATGTGTTGTTATAATTTTTTTTTTAAATCGAGAATTAACGGGCATTTACATCACAAGCGTGCTTAACATCATACATCGTCACTTAACATTAAGTGAGACAGTGGGCAAAATGCAAATGCTTTCCTATCCAGCATTAAAAAAAATGTCATGAAATGACAAGGAATTTCATTGAACCTCAGACCGGCACAATAGAAGAACATTTATAAGCCAAAAATTAAAAAATTACTTTCCCTCCCTAGGGCAGAAATGATAGGGCGGGAAAGTAGAAGAAGAAATGACCTACTTTGCGCGCACTTATCGAGGAACAAACCATCACTTTTCGAATAGATGGTATAAAAAAGAACTATATTTACTATACAAAAAGATACACATTTCATTGAGTTAGTTCGGCGGCTTCAGGCTGCGCCGCGCTGCACCGCGCGGCTTCTGGATACGCCACGCGGTGCAGCGGGAAGAAACAATTGAACGGCGTGATAAACAATTTAACTTTATTACCTACACAATAAGATACACATTGCATTGAGATAATTTCGTGGCGTCGCGCGTTTTGCTGCGCCGCGCGGCATCGGGCTGCGCCGCGCGAAAGCAAAAGCATCGTCGTCGCGCCCTAAAGGGCAATTTTAATATTTTATATGTGGCTATACTAAATTAATCGGATAAGTACGTGGATCGTAGATGGATAATTATAAATTTAATTTTCCCTGGATGGAATATTAAGCGGATATATATGTATGAAGTTGACGTTAATTTTCACGTGAGTAGTATTATTGTTTTGTTGTCGTCCGCGTGTGGTGCCTTGCTTAAACTAGCTCCTCAGCAGCTCCAGAATCAGAGGCGAGGTGAGGAAGCCTCGATTAGTGGGTGGGACAGAGTGTCTATTCTATACGTAGTATTATTATTTGTTCTCGGTGCCGACAAACAAAACCGATGCAACACAGAACAGATACTACGTATAGAATGGACACTCGGTTCGCCCCAACAATCGAGGCTTACTCACCTCCCTACCGATTTTGAGCTGTCGAGGAACTAACTTGAGCAAGGACGCTTCACACGCGAACGACGCGACGTAAATAAATCACTTAAGTTAAGTTTCAATTAAGCTGGACCTCTAAATTGTATGAGCGCTCAGTTCCTTTTTTTACCTTTTGAGAAACGGAACCCTAAAAATGATAAAGTAGATATCTAGTTACTGTATAACTGAAGAAGACAAATTGTAGGTAGGTACATAATACATGTATTGGTGGAGTGATCAAAGTGTCCATTCTATATTTTGTTCTGTGTCGCATCCTCGCAGACAAAAAAGTTTTGTTCGCAGTGTGCGCAGGGTGATAGACAAAACTGTCTTGAGACAGTCTTGAGACAGTCTTAAGACTGTTTTGTCTATAGTCTGCGCTCAGCCTAAGGCTGAGCGCAGACTATAGATAAAACTATACTATACAGACTATAGATAACAATAATAATATAAGAAGGATAAAACTATACAATCACTGGTATGAGAGAGCGAGATAACAAAATTTTATTATCCTTTACCTGCGTATGCGATTAACCTGGCTCCAGCAATGTATGGAGCCAGCTTCAAGTGCACCCATTGGCTCTCACCCGCTGTCATGTATAACCCGACCAAATTACGTTGTTCATTTTATCTTATAGCTGGCATATGTATCACGTGTTCATCGTTTTAGTCGGGTTATATCTCTATAGCTATTTCATTCGCATACGCTAATGTTGTCTCTACATATATATACCTTATCTATGTTCGTAGGCATATTTTGTACGCATTAGTAAAAAATTACTTCGCAACAAATAATATCGAAGTGCCCGCTTAGTCTAATGGAGAAAATACCTAGCTCTGCAAACACGTACTATAATTTTCTTTATTAAAAAGATTAAAATTGATCTTATCGCATCCTTGCAGTGTGGTTCCACTTGCGTTAAATACTTGATTTTAAAAGCCATTTAAAAGTAGAATATTGTTTGTGTTGTAGCATATTTATTAAAAGCTTATTAGCAAAAATACAATTCTTAAAACGATCCATTCTTATTTGCTATACCGTCGATACTGAACTCTGAGATATCTAATTCGCTATCATCTTTCTCAGTAACTTTCTTAGGTTTCACGAAGGCTTTGTGGCTGACGGGTGGTGGTATACCGTCGGACTCGTCCAAGATAGAGCTTCCTAGACTCGTGTTACTTCCTCCGATGCTAGGAGCTCTTGCTATTGGGCCAGCTAGAATATCCACACCGCCCACGATTGCAGTTGATGGCGTGTCGTTCCGGCGAGCCAACTGGGACTCGATGGTTGCCTTTAACTCTGCTATCTTCGGGCTGGTACGTGTGTTTATTTGAATTTTGGTGTCATTTTTGAGCGGTTCATTATCAATGCTGAAAAAAAATTGAATTTCGAAGGTAACTATCCATAGTATGGCGAGACTATGCTATGACATCAACATTAAGCTTGCGTTTGACCACTATCTCACCTGTTGGTCAAGTGATGATATAATGTCTTAGTCTGACACTAAGGCAATACACTAGTACTAATTATTATTTACCTAGAGATATCCCATTCTTCCCCATCGAGATTTACTAAGCCCAGCTCATACTTTTCATTGCCATCACTTTTCTCTGTAATACTTTGCGACGGCGACGCGCTTACAGATTTCATTTGAATAGCGTCCATGTCGAACAATACTTTCTTTTTGTTAAGAGATGATGTTGAAGATGCATTTTTCAAAACGCTTTTGGTCTGTTTTACGATGTGAATGTCTTGTTGAGACTGAACCTGTTTCATGGGTGTATCTGAGAGCGACTCTATATCATCGCTACTGTTCTCAGTTTTATAAAGTTCAATTTTATTGGTTCCGTTGATTACATCCACTTTGGCTTCATTCAAGTTTGTAGCGGATTGAGTCCGTGTGAACAATTCACCGTTTTCCACTGTGTACTTGCGTGAAGTACTATTCATATTCGTATCAGCCGATGCTGGTCTCCGAGCCGGAGATTTAATGAGGTTTTCGATGGACTTTGTAGTCTCAGCTACTGTTACTGTTGTGTTGTAGTATTTATGATCACCCTCATTAGATTCTTCTTCAGAATTGCTATCCGATTCATTTATAAAATTTAGTGGTTTTGGTTTATTTACAATACTTCTATTTTCGGTCCCTGCTTTTACCTCGCTGTGCCTAGATTTTGATTTCATAGAAGGTTGTTGGATATCGTAATTTATCTCGCTTCGTTTCTTATTCGGACTTCGCGAGTTCACGGGAACGGGACTTTCCGGTGCAGATCCTGGAGGAGTACTAAGAATAGTCATCGCCCTCTTAGCAATATGAGCGTTCAAGGATTTGCGCTTTTCTTTGTTGTTATCGTTCATCTTTACTAGGGACAAAGCTTTCGATTTTACGTTAGAAATTACTGATGTTAAACTTTTAAAAGGTCCGTTTATTTTGTTTGGTGAAACGTATTCATGTATGCCGTTGACCTCTTTGCTTGAAATCGAAGTGTTTGAGTCCAAGAAAGCAATAATACTATGTCTTACTTTTTCATAACTTGGATTTTTCTGAAAAGAAACGTTTAGATTTGTATAGGTATAGCAAATTAATAAAAATCAATTACGCTAGATAATATAATATTATATATACACTTACCTTGATTTTTGCTTCCTGTATTTGTTGCAGTTCAGTTCTTTGTTTTTGGAAGACATTTAGAGGTACTCTGCTTTTTAGTGGATCAACGCCGAATGAAGATAGTCTACTATTAACCTCTTCAGTTAATTTAGCGCGAACAACTCTCATGGGACTGGAACGTAATCAGAATAATAATTAATCATTTTATACTATGAATATTTTATAAGGCATTAGGCTGAATTTACTCCTTACCTCCCATGGATAGTTGGTTTAGATTCTTTAAAATGTTTAACAATGACTTTGCTTTTATCATTATTCTCTTTTGGTGATTTGTTTTTTTTAAATTTTTCAGAATCATTTCTTACAGAAATCTTGATGTGATTCTTATGTTTTGTTTTTGGAAGTTCTGATTTATTCGAGGTCCTGGAGTAAGAATCTTCAAACTTGTCTTCTCTCTTAGATTCTGGTTTGATTTCTTCCTTAGGAGCACTGGAAGATTCGGAAGATGTTGAACTAAGGGATCCTAGGTTAAGAAGTTCTTGCGCTTTTCTATGCAAATTCTCGATAGTTTTACGATCAGTTACACGTTTTGTTTTGTTGTTTGATTTTTTAACAAGTTCCGTTGAAGTCATGTGGTTTGCTCGATGATTCGTAACATGATTCCCCTAGAAATTAAATGTAACGTTATAAATGTTATAATTTATAATGAAATTATCATGTTTTTTTTAAGTCATTATTAACGGTTCCATTTTACCATAACAAGATCATCCGTTGAAGTCGTGACCGTCTCGAAAGCTTTACGATTAAGACTCTGCTGCAGTAATACTTGTAACTGGCTGGCCCTCCCTTTTTCTACTTCAGCCAAAGCTCGAGCTTCTTTGGCGTCACGAGCGACGTCATTTAGTTTTTGGAGAAGAGCCTCATACTGTTTCGACTGCGTTTCAGCGCGTTTTGACCATAATGCTATTTGCGCTTCTGTTTCTTTGTTTTTATCCGCTTCTTCTTTACTGTTTGGCTTTTTCTGTAAATTAAATGAACTATAAATTATAACTATAAGCTTAAATTGCTATAAAAAAGATCACTGAAAGAGGATACGTAATATTCACAGAATTAGCAAGTTCTTGTTTAAGTTTCAAAATTTCAGCTCCTTGTTGTTGAATAGTATTGTTTAATTGTTCTTCAATTTTATTATCTCTGGACTCGACTGGTGGCAGTTGTTTTTCTTTTATAGTGTTGATTGTCTCCAAAATCTGAGTACGAAGCTCATTAATTTCCTTATTATATTTGGCATGTTCTTCGGTTTTCCATTGTTCGAATTTATTCATTATATATTCTTCAGTATTTGTCGAAACTTCAGCATCTTTTGTCGTTTTTTTGTCTTTATTCTGGCAGAGTCCTGTATTTTTATCTTCTAGCACTTTATTATCTGTTTGTTTTATGACTACTGTATCATCCTGAGTTTTACTATTTCCAATAGCTAGTTCCATTTCTTTGAGCTTAGTTCTTAGCTCCGTGATTTCTGCGCTCATTTTAGCGTTTTCATTGTTTTGTTTATTACCCTGATTTTCCTTTTGCGGCGTTTCCATGACTTCTGAATGACGTCGAGCTATATGACTTTGAAGATAAAGTTGATTCAAAAATACTTTATCGCAGTAATTGCACTTGTTGTGCTGCAGTGTATCTGCGTTAGATGAAGACGGAAACATACTGTCGCCTTTGTTCGATAAAGTTTTCAGAATCATAGCGGCAATGTTATCATTGCCATAGGGTAAAGGAGTTTTAAAAGAATGCCTCGATCGTTTCTTGATCTTTCTTAGTTCTTCTTCTTTGTCCTGAAGACTTTTCTTAGTGGTATCCAGTTCCTGAAACAGAAAACTGGGTATCGTTGCCGGTTCATAATAAAGTTACACATGACCTAATTAAGCGAAATGTGACGCCACCTGAGCAAGTGATGTAATTTCTTCCCTTAGCACGTACACACTGCGATCTAGGTAATGTCGGCAGAACTGCTGATATTCTACTGCGAGCTGGGCCAAACGAAACATCTTCATAACACCTTCGTCTAAAATACGAACGTCGAATTCCGATTCAAAGACGCAGTCCAAAATCTAAAAGAGTTAAAAATAATACTTATTTAAGTTATGACAAGTGCCAAGCAAGTATAAGGTATAAGGATTCACTACGTTAAAGTGAATCCTAGGTCTGTGGTTATATTAAGTAACTGACCTATTCGTTAAAATACTTAAATATAGGTATATAAATTTAAAATGTTATAAGTATATACCTGGTCTACTATAGATACCTAGATGGATTGGGTTACATGTGAACTTGGTAAAGGTCTACTTGCTGCCTACAATTTTTTACCTACTGAAGTCAATTATCCAGCATCTAGCCCGCCTCACTACTATTTTACATTTCTAGACAAGAGAATTTCGTCTTAGACCACATCGTAATTTTTTTGTTTTTTTTTTTTTAAACATTCATTATAATTATTGACCACTATTGGTAAATGCTGATGTAGTCGGGGATGGTCATGACCATCGCATTACATTAAACATCCAGTAACATAGTGGTCATGTGATGTGATTGTGTCTCCGAAATGAGGTGTATTATTTACATAGATACCAACAATCAAAGCTTAGTGGAGATTCAACAGATAGCTTTCAAAATAAACGCAAATGTCCATTGTAAATCTGGCAAACCGAGTGAAATGCGAGTGTAGTAGGATTACTTTTTTAGTGAAAACGGCTCACTATAACAGTTTAATTTCACTTATTTTGTAAAGTAGGTACCTCACAAATATTAACTGTGGAGGCTTTTCGTTTACTATTTTGTAGGAATCATTGGAATAAAATAATAAATAAGTAGGTACTTTACCGGCTAGGTACTCACATCATTGAGGTGCTGTTCGATCAGTACGAATTTCCTTTCCCTTATAAGATTGTCTAAATCGATCAATTCTAAAAAAGACAAGAAATCGTAAATAAGCTGTTGCATAATGAGGGGTATTAAAATACGAGTGTGTGTTCAAAAATCGAGCCGTAGGTGATTTTTTAATAGTATCACACGTGTTTTTTTCGAGCCATAGCTGAGATTTTTTAATAGTAGGTATTACACGAGGCTTTTTCGAAGTTACACCCCTAAGAGGATGAAGTGGGTTAGCAAAGTCTGAAAATCAACATTGTTTCGGTTTTACGGGTTTTATAAAAATAAACTGGCCAAGTGCAAGTCGGATTTGCACTCGTAGGGTTTCGATTCCGTACCACACTACAATATTTTATAAAACATTTATTAAAACAGCAGCCGCGTGCTTATTTAGTACAACGCCATCTTACGAACATCTATCGCCAACTAAGTGAAAGTTAACACATAGGTAATTAATATAATTAATACATTCAAACGTGCATAGATGGCGTTATAGTAAAATGCCGAAAAAGCACGTTTCTTGTATGGGGACCGCCCTTAATTTTTAACTTTATATTCTTTTTAGTATTTGTTGTTATAGCGGCAACAGAAATACATCATCTGTGAAAATTTCAACTGTCTAACTATCACGGTTCATGAGATACAGCCTGGTGACAGACGGACGGACAGACAGACAGACAGACGGACAGCGGAGTCTCAGTAATAGGGTTCCGTTGGTACCTTTTGGGTTCGGAACCCCAAAAATAAATCCCTATATCCCTTAGTAACGCGACAACTTGAAAACGGGCTTTGGCTAATTCGTTTTTGATGTGTTTTATGATAGAAGGGTTTTTACGAAAAAAAAAGTTTTGAGTAAATGAATAAAGAAGGCTCCTTCTTCTAGTTTTTAATATTTCCTTTGGCACAAACAACAATTTCAGTGTCGCTCAATAGTTGTACCACGGCGGACAACGTGTTAAGACAGCGCAATTAAATTCAAATCATTATAATTTTTTCACGCTAAATAAAACAACAGAAATAATCATAGGAAAAAGGTTGTCTGGTAGAGATCACTTTTAGTGATAAGACCGCCCATTGTTATACTAACCTTAGATGTATTTATTTAATATAAGTTTAATTTTATAATGAATGGAATACAATAAAGAGTTTTATATTGTTTTGTATAGGAAATAAATTATTTATTACTGTTTTCACAATGAATGTTAATAAATGTAACCCATACAGTTCTTAAAATTATCAGGAAGTTATTCAGTCACGGGCAATTTTTTTCGTTAGTTAAAATCTTTGATTATTTAACGAGTTTATAATCAAAGGTTAAAAACAAGTAAATATTATTCTCTACCAGAAATGTTAATTTGATATTTATATTCTGAGCTACTAGTAGATAGAATTTTGGTGTTTTATGTTTTTCCAGACGAACACACATCGTAGCCATAATACTAATAAAGAAAATCTCTAAGAACCACTTAACAGAAAAAATTATAGCTAAAACCGTCTAAAACTATATAAAAATAAAACAACAATTCATATCTCGAAAACTCCAAAAAATCGTGGTGTCGATAGGTATTGGTGTCTCCAGACCACAGACCTTCGTTGGTACAGGTAGCATGGGACAGCCTGTATATAAATAATATCGTTTAAAAACTAAAAAAGAACCGACTTCAATGCCGCGCTATTCATTTTCAGTACCAATTTTGAGATGTTTATCTCAATATCTCTGGAGATACTTATCAGACCTCAATAAAATTACCATGGTACCACACTTGGAATATCTCCTTTCGAACAAAAAAAGAATAATCAAAATCGGTTCATAAACGACGAAGTTATCCGCGAACAAACATAAAAAAAATATATATATATATACGGTCGAATTGAGAAACCTCCTCCTTTTTTTGAAGTCGGTTAAAAAGGTAAACACCCCCCAAAACAAACGTGAAATGTTTGCTTACTATGGTACAAGGTACGTATTTTAACAATTGTTTTATATCACTTACTTATTTTGTTCCAATCTATGTGAACTCTTGGTCGATGTGTATTGAATGCGAATCCAGACTCTTCAGCCAATCTGGGAAAGTGGTGGTGAAATTCGTAAGATGTTTTACACGCCATAGTTGTACTCATTCACTGTTCCTTATTCGTATTAAATTACTTAACTACTTAATTAATTCATGTTACATAAAATAAAGTGTAAAATTATTCCGGCTAACTTGATGCACATATTTTCGAGTATGTCATACTCTTTGTTTTCGTGTTTTGATTTTTATGTTGCTAAGCAACCGCTCCGTTGACAACATCATACAATGTCAATAGAGCGTAAATAGTATGTATTTACCTAATTCTGGAGGTTTTAATCCTTTGTTTGCAAACTAAAAAATGTTTTATATTAGTATATATTAGTATTTATATTAGTAGTCTTTTACCATGATTCATGACATCAAACTCATCAGGTTGCCAAATCAGACCCGCTTGGTGGACTGGTAAGCTCTATTCGATTGTTCACTCTCTTATTTTAAAAGTTAGAGGGGTGGGGGCTTTGAGCATTTGCTCGAAGGGTGGGGGGGACACACATTTTACCACTTTGGGCGTTTTTTTGGGCGTGTTTGGGCGCACGATAATACTGTAACTACACGATAACTGCACGATATCGTCGGAATGGTAGTTTGATACAATCCGTCGACAACACAGGACGACACAGTGTGAATGCATTTAGTAGTGTTTGTATCAAACTACCAGTCCGATGATATCGTGCAGTTATCGTGCAGGTAGTTACAGTTATCATTCAATGTGAAAACGCCCTTAAGAAGTGTCTCTTCGATCTGATCTTTCAAACGATTGACTTTGAGAAAAAAAGGTTTAAGAAACCTTAATGTAATTTTAAAATATCTAGGTATCTATCAATAGACACGCCGCAGTGCACGTATAGGTTTGATGAAAAGAATTAGTTTTAGTAAGTAGTATTTTTTATCTGTTCGGTGGTATTAGTTCCAGTACTACGGGGAGCCCCCACCTTAATCATTTTTTTTCGTATAAAAATCGTAAAGCGGTTCATAAAATACATCAACCTACCAAAGTTTCAACTGTGTAGTCCCTAATAGTGGCTGTGCCATACGAAGGGACAGACAGACATGAAGTATTATAAGGGTTCCGTTTTTTGTCATTCGGCTACGGAACCCTAAAAACGAGGAGGTTCTCAAATCGTCATATTAAAAAAAATTATGTTCACTGTATATACTCGAAGACGTTTGAAAAATTATTTATGTGTTTGAAAGGGTCTTTCCTGGTGGTCCCATTTAAATTTCAGATGTGTTCAGTATTTCCAGAGATATGGAGATAAACAGCTCAAACTTGGTACTGGGAATGACTAAGTAGCGTGGAAGTTAAAATTATATTTCAAAACTTTTAAAATGGTTTGTCAGACAGCAAAATCTTTGCATTTTAGTAGAAAAATTAAGCATGCTGACGATAAAATAAAAACAAAATGGAAAATCATCAATACTGAAACTGGAAAAATAAAACAAAGAGACAGTAAGATCATCTTAAAAATTAACAATAAATTAATCATGGATAGTAATGAGGTTGCCAATACATTTGATGAGTTCTTCTCTCAAGTACCCATTACTACCACTCAGTCCTTAAATTCTAGTCCCGCTGATGCTTATTCTATATTATCAAGGTGTGTAAATAAATGTGATACCTTGTTCCAGTTCAAACACGTAACTGCAGACTCAATTGTGAAAACATTTAAAATGCTCAAACAAAAGAAAACCGAGGACCTGTGGGGAATGTCAACCACAGTTCTTAGTTACATTATTTTATTACTGTTATTAGCCCATACTTAGCTTTTATTTTTAACAGATGCGTTGATCAAGGTGTCTTCCCGGATTTAATGAAAAAAAGTAAATTGATTCCTTTATTCAAATCGGTGAACAAAAATGGTCCATCTAACTATAGACCAATCTCTATACTACCGGCATTGAGTAAAATTTTTGAAATAGTAATATTAGACCAGCTTTTAACACATTTTAACATGAATGATCTTTTAAATAGCAAACAATTTGGATTTACTAAAGGGCGTTCTACTACTGATGCAGGAATAGGTCTTCTTAAACATATATTTGATGCATGGGAGAAAGCACAAGATGCTATTGGCGTGTTCTGTGACCTATCAAAAGCATTTGATTGTGTCTGTCATGAAACACTAATTTACAAATTAAAATACTACGGTGTTGAAGGTAAGGCACTTGATCTAGTATCATCATACCTCTGTAATAGAATAGAGATGGTTGAAGTTAATGGCGTCAGGTCATCTGGATCCCTCATAAAAATGGGAGTCCCGCAGGGATCGATCCTAGGACCTTTTTAATTTCTAGTTTATATAAATGATTTACCGTCATTCGTACAGAACCTATGTGATATTGTTTTGTTCGCAGATGATACTTCCTTGATATTCAAAATAGATAGGACTACACCTAACTTTGACGATGTAAACAAATCAATAACACGGTTCTGAATTGGTTTACAACCAATAACTTATTGTTAAACGCAAAAAAAACTAAATGTATTAATTTCTCTCTACCAAATGTAAGAAAGGGTATCCTAAATAGAAGTATATTAATAAATGATGAACCATTAGAACTTGTTGAATCCACAAAATTCTTGGGCATCACCCTGGATTCTAAGCTTCAATGGGGTTCTAAAATATCGGTTCTAGCAGGTAGGTTAAGCTCCGCTGCATATGCAGTACGTAAAATTAGATTTTTAACGGACGAAGCCACTGCAAGATTGGTCTATTTCAGCTACTTCCACAGTATAATGTCTTAGGGCATTTTATTGTGGGGGAAAGCCGCTGAAATCCAATCAATATTTGTTTTGCAGAAACGAGCTATTCGCTCTATATATAGTATGAGGTCGCGAGATTCACTTCGTGAAAAATTTAAGGAAATTAAAATTCTAACAGTGGCATGTCAATACATTTATGAAAATATTATGTTCATACGCAAGAATATAAATGATTATAAGAAAAGGTCTGATGTACATAATTTTAATACAAGACATAAAAATAGATAAATTATACCTAATTTCAGACTGCAGAAAGTTAGTGGTTCATTCATGGGAAACTGTATACGCTTTTACAATAAGCTACCTAAAGATATTGATCAATTGCCTATGAGCAAATTTAAAATCTATGTAAAATCCAATTTGATGAAAAAATCATACTATACAATAGGTGACTATATGGATGACAAAAATGCATGGCCTGAATGCCCCAAGTTCCAAGAACAAATATAAATTGTATAATAATTATTAATATATTGTTAAAATTTTTAAAGCTGACAATGACTGAAAACTGTACAATTAATTTAAAAAAAGATAAAATGACAAGACAAGCCCCATAGAGTTTCTTTGTGTTTCTTCTCTGATGGGAGTATTTCCGAAAAACCGGTAGATTCAACAGCCATTCAGTTTTCCCCTTTTGGCCGCGGATTTTCTTTCTAGGCTTGCCATTTTTATTTTTATTTAAACAATATTATGCAGCTGACAGACGGACTATCAGTTCCATTCGGATCATGATATGTACTGTGATCGGTATGCGTTTCTCTAAGTTGTGTTTCACTATTTCACTTTTTTTATTTTTTTTATATAAAAATTGTCTGAAGTACTTACATGTATGGTTGGTTTTAACGTACTTACATTTTTTTTAAATATTTTGACGTTAGCGATTGGATGACAGCTGAATGGTTCATTACTTTTTTTTTTCTAATTCAAAGCGTTAAATTCTGCTTTTACTATGTTTACTTGATAATTGGTTATGATTTATGATTTTGACGTGTATATGTGCGTATATTAATACTGCCTACATACTGAATAAATGCTTTGATTCTTGATTCTTGATTCTTGATTCTTGAAGTCGGTTCTTTTAATTTTTTAAACGATCTTAAATTATTGAATTTACTTTGTATACCTAAGTACTTGTGTAGTAAAGTTATTCATTGCATAACGCAACACTTGGCTTCCACGATTTCGGAACTGGCATTGTCGGCATTTTTATACTTTATGGATATACTAGCTGTGTCCCGAGATTTCGCGCACGTTAAAAAATAGGTACCTACTTGAAACATTAGTTGAATAGTTTTTGCGTGAAAGAGTAACACGTACATATATCCATCTATTCATCCATCCTCACAATTTTTCACATTTACAAGATTGCTAGGATTATTTTCTGATCATCATATTACCTATTATCTTTTCTATGTCATCGTAGTAAAGCCTTCATATAAAATACCTACTATATTACTTAACTAGGTACCTAGCACGTACATAAATCTACTGTACCTATATCATTCCGCTACTGAGACATGCATTGGGGGTACACGTAATAATACGGTTGGCAACCCTACGTTAATCGGGGGAATTAAACATTTTTAACCGACTTCACAAAAAAGGAGGAGGTTCTCAATTCGACTGTTTTTTTTATTTCTCCGATTAATCTTAACCGATTTAAAAAAATCTGTTTATGTTTGAGAGATTATGCCTCCCGTTTGGTCCCATTTAAATTTTATCGAGATCTAATTATAATCTCCGGAGATATGGAAATAAACAATATAAACAAATTTGTATACCTTGATGACATGATTATGGCAACTGGTTATATTTACTATCGCTGCATGTGAAGTCGGTTTTTTTTCGTTTTGTACGATCATAAAAGTGTGACGTTCGACGTTTGGATGATGGCTGAAAGGCTCATGACTTTTGTTTTTTTTTACCCGACTGCGAAAGAAGGAGGGTTAAGTTTTTCGAGTGTATGTATGTATGTATATTTCTTGTCTTATATTTGGTGTCAATAGATTTGTCTTAGTCATGAGAGTGACACTGGGTACATCAAAATAAAAAAATATAAATTAAGGATTTTTAGCGCCAAAAAGTAATCTCAATTAAAGAGATGAATTGTTAAACACAATCCAAAATTTCATCGTACGTCGGTACGATGAAATTTTGGATTGTGTTGAACGCAACCTCCGGAACCGTCGGGTTCCGGAGGTTGCGTGTTCAAGTCCCGTCGGTACGATGAAATTTTGGATTGTGTTTAACAATTTACAAAAATATAAAGTGTGAAACACTTCAAAGAAACATAATATTTAACGAGATGAACATTGTGGTTCGACTATTCGAAAAGTAAAACGAGTCACCCGTTGAAGTATTTGGTATCGCACACTTGCAAGTTTGGATAAGCTAAGGTTCAACTATAGGTAAGGAAAAACGAGTCACGCGTTGAAGTCTTTTGTATCGCAAACTTGCAAATTGGGATTAGCACAACAAAAAATTGATGTTTTCAAAATACATCGAGTGTGGTATCAAAATAAAGATTTTTTAACGGTGATTACGAATATATATACATATATGTATCGGGTATTTTGTTCCTAAAATAATTCACTTGTTATTCAATTTTATATTTAGAACTAGAAGTGCCCCGCGGCTTCGCCCGCGTTAAAGACTTCTTTTATTTACTTAAAACTTTTATTTTGTAAAAATCTTTCTATCATAAAATACATCAAAGAAGTAAAAGCCAAATCGGTTCAAATTTGAACCCCCGTTTCATCCCCTTAAGGAGTGAATTATCAAAAATCCTCTTAGCGGATACCTACGTTATAATAACTATCTGCATGCCAAATTTCAGCGCAATCGGAAACAATATTGTTTTCAGACTTTATCACCCCCGTTCACCCTTTTAGGGCTAAAAATCTAAAACACGTATTTAACTTATTTATTTACTGAAGTACTTGTGTGAAGTTTCGAATAGAAAAGACTATCTAATCTTGTTTCACCATACAAACTTTGAACCCCCATTTCATCCGCTTAAGTGGTGAATTTTAGAAAATCATTTCTCAGAGGTAACTAACGTCGTAATAACTATCTGCATGCCAAATTTCAGTGCAATCCGAAACAATATTGATTTCAGACTTTGTTACCCCACTTCACCCTGTTAGGGGTGGCATTTCGAAAAGTCAGAAACACGTGTTTACTTTTTGTTTTTAAAAGCACTTGTGTGAAGTTTTGAATAGAAAAAACTATCTAATCTTGTTTCTCCACACAAACTTTGAACCCCCATTTCATCCCTTTAAGGGGTGAATTTTAGAAAATCATTTCTCAGAGGGAACTAACGTCGTAATAATTATCTGCATGCCAAATTTCAGCGCAATCTGAAACAATATGTATTTTCAGACTTTGGTACCCCATTTCACCCTATTAGGGGTGGAATTTCAAAAAAGCCTGAAACACGTATTGACTTTTTTTTTTATTGAAGCATTCACACAAGAAGTTTCGAATAGAAAATACTATCTAATCTTGTTCCTTCATACAAACTTTGAACTCCCATTTCATCCCTTAAAAGGGTGAAGTTTTGAAAATCCTTTCGTAGTACTCCTTTACGTACTAAGACAAATATACCCTCCAAATTTCAAGTCTCTACGACCAGCGGTTTCGGCTGTGCGTTGTCTGTCAGTCAGTCAGTCAGTCAGTATGTCAAGACAAAGATTCTTTTAGTATTAGATAATTATTATTGATATGATTTATTGTTATTTGACATGTGTAAGTGCAGATTTTTAATTTGCCCGTATACTGAGTAAATGCTTTGAGTTTCGAGTTTTATGCCTCGCCATCAGTCAGATGCCGCTATCCTTGAGAGGAGAGCCAGTTCCTATTCTAAACCTAGTGTGCTACCATCCTTGACCGCATCATCACTTACCAACAGGTGAGATAGTGGTCAAACGCTAGCCTAGCCTATATGATATACAAAAAAAATTGTCTTAATTTAAGTTGAGTAAACATATCTGTACATATGTGCTTATATACTAAAAGGAACTCAATGAAAATACAATTTTAACGTGGCTAAGTACCACTTTGCTTATTATCATTTATTAGTCCATGATACATCGCATTTGTCATCGTTACATCTACCACGTTCCTATAACTAATGGGAGCAGTCTCATGGCAAGGGGCGGTCTGACGACAAATCGGTTCATCATTATTTTTTTTTGTATTTTTTATCTTGTCGCCGACCGAAGTTTACAAGCAAGGTATAAGAAAAGTGTGCAGCATTCAACTCGACACACAAAACGTGAACTCAAAATACGCAACAGATACTACGAATACGTAGGCTGAATATTTTGCAAGCTCACGTTCTGTGCTCAAGTTATACTTTGTACAATGTAAATGTTTGAGTATAAAAATAATAAAGAACATCGCTTCGGCAGAATCGTTTGTCCTGGTGTCGGTGCGGTGGTCGATATAGTTCGAGGAGGTTGAGAGGGCGAGGACTTTAAGCGGCGGGCTTCTCCTCGGAGACGGCGGTGGCGCCGGAGGCCACAGAGCCGCTATCGTCCGCGGGACCGTTGCACGCCAGTGATGGGAACCGTGCGTACAGAGCCTGCTGGTACTTGGGATGGCTGCCAACAATATTGTTCATGTTACTATAGGCACACTATACAGAATTATGGAGAGAAGACCATGATACTATGGACTTATGGTTGTCGTTTAATAACTTGATAAAGATGCCGTTACAAAGTTAGTTACTTTATATCTCATACCCAAGTTCTAGAGCCCGAAAATATTAAAGACTAGATGTGCCCCGCGGCTTCGCCTGCGTTAAAAACAACTTTCATTTATTTAAATATTTTTTTCATAAGCACCATCTCCTGACGATAAAAAACACGACAAAAAAAGAATTAGCGAAATCAGTCCAGCCGTTCACGCGTGATGCCGTGACCGAGGGAAATTGGGATTAATTTTTATATATAAGAAGATGGTAAGACAAAATGTTCGAGGATTTGAGAGTATCCACTTTGTCCCAACAAGACTTCGGAGCAAAAAATAAGGGGAGGTACAAATGGTCCAATATAGAACCAAATTTCTTCAAAATCTTACATGACAAAGTGTTTGTTGATGTAGTTTTGAATACGTACCTGATACCATATACAATCGGGTTGTAGACGGCGTTAGCTTTCGCAAAGAGCGATCCCCAGATAGTAGCCAGAGGGCTGATAGTCATGCTCTCGAATACTCCCGCATAGTTGATCACCAGGTATGGAGTCCAGGCCATGAACCACAGAGAAATGGTCATCAGTGCTACCTGCAATCGAATTATCGTAATTCATGAAAAAGATCGAGTATCCATTAAGAAAGATTTGTATCGATCACTGACTAGCCAGAATAGCTGATTTTTATGTATATTTTTATGTGTTAAATTTATCTTGTCGTTGCGAAACCGTATAAACTAAAACGCTAATATAGTTGAAAATACCTTAGCCAGTTTGCACTCGGCGCTAGTGTTGGCTGCTTCAGCTGATCGGAGAGAAGCAACGTTCATTTTCTTAGCCTGTTCCCTCATGCCCCTCTCGTGAGCTGCTACGGCCTATAAACATAATAAGATCATTAAGAACTCAAGAATATACAAATTTGTTTCCTGAAATTCAAATATTCTTAATTTAATTGTGTATACCTATTTGCTACATTAGTTTCTTACCTGTACGATGAAGAAGTATGAGTAGATGATAAGAAACAAAGGCAAGAAGTAGACGAAGACTGAGTAAACTAGGATGTAGCTGCGGCTGAGCCACTCCTTGCTCAAGTAGTCAGTTCCACACGCGGTCATGTTGCCTTCAGGGACATACCTGAGCACAAAATAAATTGAAAGTAGGTATGAATGAGTTCGGATTATAAAGTAGACACAAAAATCTTAAACGGGAAAGTTCACCTGTTCCATCCGAAGAAAGGAGCAATAGTCCAAGCAGCGGAGAATGCCCATATGCCTAGGATTCTTAGCAGTGCGCCATTGCTGGTCATTGGCTTCGCGGCTATACCCTTTACAATGACGTTGTAACGGTCGAAGGCGATCATTGTCATAGTCCAGATCGAAGTACAGCCGAAAAGTGAGCCAGCGCATGCGTATAATTCACAGGCAAGAGGACCTGTAATGGAAGCAAATTATGATGTTGCTGCAGATATGCTTGTCAAGGTACCTGTTAATGTGGAATACGTACCCCATACCCAAGTTTCATTGTAACAATTAACGACCATAGCAGGAGACATCGCACACATCATCAGGAAATCGGAGAACGCAAGATTGACTACAAGCAGGTTTGACGGGGTTTTGAGACTCTGCAAGAAATAAGATCATTAGAAAATACGGTAACGAATACAAAACAAAGCAAATTAATTAATTCATGGTAACAAGTTTTTAGTGTGTTCCATTTGGTACCTTAGTTGTCATGAAGATGTAGATGACCATGCCGTTGCCGCTGATAGAAATGAACCCAAGAACGCCGATAGTGAAACCCAAAAGACCGTGCCATAGTGGGTTCATAGGAGGAAATTGATACCTGTAATAAAACTCATTTATTACATGGCACGATATAAAAAAATATTATGAGAACGACAATTAACTGAATGGCAAAGTTTTAAGCATCCACAAAGACATACCAGTGGGGATCAACCATGTGCAACATATCTGGCGAGACCTTGTCGACGACGGTTTGGTTGGAGGCACCGTACGCTGCCACCTGACCGCCCCATGCTTGGAGAGCGGCCATTCCCGGTCCGGGATCCATGCTAGCGATAGTCATCTTCACTGCTTCAACAGGCAATCAACCTGCAAATTTTACACCACAATGAAACTTCACCGTTCACTTGTATTCTCCAGACTTAAACCTTTAAATATTTACTTATGAGTTCCAATGGAAGGGAAGTCGCTCCGAGATGGTTATTACAAAAATACTGAAGAAAATCGCTACACGAACTACTCCAGTCTTTGTACTGTTATAACCGATCCCGTGGCTGGGGAAGCCGAGACTGTGGAGGCTACTCGATTTCTTTCGCTCCGGCCTAGCCTTTTATAAGAAAACCGAGGATTAGGAGCACCGTCACAAGATACAAAATCGATATTCATAATTAGATATAGGAGCTACTTCTATCTAAGAAGGTGAATACATTACCTACTTTAGTCGGATCATTTTTTACAGGGCTGGCTTCGTCAGTTAAATATCTCATTGTTGTTAGCGAGATTGGAAAGATTTTTAATAATAATTATATAGTAAGTAACTACCTACCTAAAAGCACAGAAAATTGTACTTACCTACATGTTCTGCAATCATAGCATTAATACCTAACTATCAAGTTTTCATTTTGTATATAGTTAAATACTTCTGTTTATTGGTTTGATAAATTAAAACGCTGCTATCTCAACAAGGCAAAGGTAACCGGTTAGAGTTAATTTATTTAAGACTAGAAGTGCCCCGTGGCTTCGCCCGCGCTAAAAACTTCTTTTATTTACTTAACACTTTTCTTTTGTAAAAATTATTCTATCATTAATTACATCAAATAAGAATTAGCTAAATCGGTTCACCCGTTTTCATGTTATCGCGTGACTAAGGCTCTTCGGGATTCATATTTACAAAACCCGAAAAACCCAAATTTTCAGACTTTGTTACCTACCCCATTTCGAAAAACGTCCTACAACACGTACTTTATCTCATCTTGTTTCCCCATACAAACTTTGAATCACCGTTCCGTATCCGGGAGGAATTTTTAGAAAATCCTTTCTGAGCGGATACCTACGTCATAATAACTATCTGCATTCTAAATTTCAGCGCAATCCGAAACAATATAGATTTTTAGACTTTGTTACCCCAGTTTATCCTCTTAGGGTGGCATTTTGAAAAAGTCTGAAACTCTATTTACTTATTTATTTACAGTACTTAGTACTTGCGTGTAATGTCGAATAAAATGACTATCCAAACTTTGAACCCCCGCTTCATCCCATTGAAGAGTGAATTTTGAAAAATTCTTTCTTAGTGGATACCTAAGTCAAAATAACTATCTGCATGCTAAATTTCAGCGCAATCTGAAACAATATTGATTTCAGACTTTGTTACCCCACTTCACCCTTTTAGGGGTGGAATTTCGAAAGAGCCTGATCCCGTATTTACTTACCTAAGTACTTATGTTATGTTTCGAATATAAAAGACTATCTAATCTTATTTCTCCATACAAAATTTAAACCCCCGTTTCATCCCCTTCAGGGGTGAATTTTGGAAAATCCTTTCTCAGAGGGAACTAACGTCGTAATAACTATATGCATGCCAAATTTCGGCGCAATCCGAAACAATATTGATTTTCACACTTTGTTATAGTCATGTGTAGTTCCGGAACTATAGTTCCAGGAACTATGTCCTCTATCGGAACTATGGCAGTTCGGTCCGATAGGTCCGCTAAAGCAGGTTCAGCTAGTTCCGGAGACGGAGATGCAAGATAGAGATGGAGACGGGAAAGAAAGAAACGGAGCGCTGCGCGCGGTGCGTCCGCTCCGGACCGGAACTGTGAGTATGGAACTATCTAGTTCCGCGAACCTGGTTTGACCTAGTTCCGGCAGGGCGAGAAAGAAACGTAGTGGTGCGGCCGCTCCGGAACTGAGTGGAAGAGTGGAACTGCTAAAAGTGCGAGTGGATAATTGTAATGTATAGCTATAGCTACGGTATGGTGTACGTAAATTATTATGTCCTAAAATGTGCATTTAGTATTGAGTCACGATCCGAGTCCGGATCTGGTAAATCGGTTCATATATATTATCCCTGGAACTGGAGCGCTGTGTACACTATACTCCGGCATGTCTATACTCAAACCGTGGAACTATCTAGTTCCGCGAACCTGGTTCCGGGAACTAGTTCCGGCAGGGCGAGGAACCGTTCCAGGTTCAATCCGCTGCCGAACATCATTTGAGCATGTCTACTTTGTTACCCCATTTCACCCACCCTCTTAGGGGTGGAATTTAAAAAAAACCTGAAAGACGTATATACTTATTTTTTTACTGGAGCACTTGTATGTTTGAAGTTTCGAATAGAAAATACTATCTAACCTTGTTTCTCCATACATACTTTGAACCCCCGTTTCATCCACTTCAGGGGTGAATTTTGGAAAATCCTTTCTCAGAGGAAACTAACGTCGTAATAACTATTGGCATGCCAAATTTCAGCGCAATCCGAAACAATAATGATTTTCAGACTTTGTTACCCCGTTTTACCTTTTAAGGGGTGGAATTTGGAAAAGCCTGAAACACGTATTTACTTATTTTTTTACTGAAGCACTTGTGTGAGGTTTAAAATAGAAAAGACTATCTTATCTTGTTTCTCCATACAAACTTTGAACACCCATTTCATCTCCTTAAGGGGTGAATTTTGAAAAATCCTTTCTTAGTACACCCTTACGTACTAAGACAAATATACCCTCCAAATTTCAAGTCTCTACGACCAGCGGTTTAGGCTGTGCGTTGTCTGTCAGTCAGTCAGTCAGTCAGTATGTCAGGACAAAGATTCTTATAGTATTAGATGTGAACGTTGGCTTGGACTAGCCAGTCGAAGATCTCGAAGCTCGGGGCAATGCGCATGCAACGCAGAGCTTGACGCATCACGATTCAATCACTTTTAGGGATAGTTTCTGATAATGTATGCCTCGAAGTGATGGAACACTTGGAACCTGTTGTTGGAACACTAATGTACTAAGGAATTGGCGCTGTATTCATAGTTTTAGAATTCACTAATCTGAACAAAATGCTAAGATAATGTAATCCACTTATTTCGTCGTATTGATATAATCGAACCGTGGCTTAATTGGCAGAGCATCTGGACGTGTTATCCGGGTGTGCGGGTTCGAGTGCCGTCGGTACGATGCAATTTTGGAATGTGTGTAACAATTTAAAAAAATAAGTTCAAAAACTTAAACCCGACTACTGAAAGATCACACTCTAAAAAGTATGAAACAAGAAAATATTCTCACCTGAGATCGCTATGTACAAACTATTCAATATGTATCGTGTATTATATAAACAACTTACTTTTAATAAATATTTTATTTAATTTCATAAATATTTTTAGTGGTGCTCAGTGGATACCTACCCGTGGTCGTATGCTACTTTGCAGAGTGTATTGTTATACGGTTACACAGCCACGACGGACGGACATACGACCATTTTGAAATTGAAATTGATTTTTTTTTTTATTTCTGAACTTCGTGCCCTCTAGAGGGCGCCATATTCAATTTGTTGTGACGTCACATACAGCGCTGCCAATCTCGGGGAATTTCCCCGATTTTCGGGGAATTTGGGTTAGCGCGGGGAGAACGCGGGTAATGGCAAAAAAAGGGGAATTTTGGGGAATCCAGAACAATTTTTTTTGGTTGGCTTTAACTAATTTATGTCGGGTTATACTTGTTACTTATAGCTAAAAAATCACGTTTGGACTTGGCAGATACAGCTCGACACTACTAACATTATAATTCGAACCTAATCTAAATATTATTATTGCGAAAATATGGCGAATAATATATTATTCCAAATATAATAAGGTCCACTTAAGATTTAATTTTGTGTAAAACAGTGTTTTTTTCCAAAAATATAATTTTGAGGAATTTTTGGTGAATGAATAAAAAACATCGGGGAATTTCGGGGAATTGACAACACCGAATCGGGGAATCTAGAAAATTTTATTGGCAGCACTGGTCACATAGCCTATATGTAACCAGCAGACAAATAAGACGCGTTCAACGACGCCTCATTTGTCAAATTATGATAAGTAGTGATAAGTAGTTTAGAAGTTATGAGGGAACAGATGAACATACAAACATACATACATACATACATACCCATATACCGGTCAAAAACATAACCTCCTTTTTGCTTCGCTTTAGTCGGGTAAAAAATATAAAGTAAACACTTCAAGAAACATAATAAAATGCTAAGAGTCCTTCAGATTTCTGATTTTTTCCTTAATGAGTGCTGTAAGACCTTGCTTCTTGCCAAATTTCATGGTTCCAGGGCAACGGGAAGTACCCTATAGGTATTGATTCCCTTGTGTATATTGTAATCGCAAAATATGCGAAATTAACGGTCATATCTTTTGATCGCATTGACTAACAATGTTTTATTTTTTCACAGCTTAAAGAGACCGTAGACCCGAGTATTTTTGATATAAGTTTCAACTTGATACCTTTACGCGATCCTGAGAATTAAGAGTTTTGACAGACAAACATACGGACAGCAAAGCGATTCTATAAGGGTTTATCTTTCCTTTTGCGTTACGGAACCCTAATAGTCAAGGAATTTAAAAGAAAAAAATATGCCTATTAATATTTGTTAGTAGAATTTACGTAATATAAACATTATAAATGTCAAGTTCATAGTTAGGCCAATGGGTAGAAAAAAAATCTTCAGAACAAAATTATGTAAAAAAGCTGACTTTGGTGGCATTTTATTCCTTTGTTTTTCAATATTTTTAAAACAATAAAATACGGTAATTTACTCGCCCGTAGCCTACGAATGAATTATAAGTGAATTTATTTGTAGCCCCGTAGCACGCCTTCGCCGCGAAACCATACGTAACGTTAAACAGGCTGTTTCGCTACTGTTCCGCTTCTCCTACACCTGACAAGACATGGCGATCTTTTCTGTGATGATGGAGAAATTACTGCGGTTCCGCTGTTATGGTTTCGCGGCGGAGGTGTGCTACGGGCGTCAACGAGCTCTAAATAACGATATCCCACTCGATGGGGTAGCTTAAAATTATTTTTTGCCCCCGCTGCTGTATGAGCACCCTTAAATCATTTAATTAACAATATTTTTGACAAGTCGTACGGCTTTGGATTAACAAGATCTATTTCTGTGAACTGTTATTATCTTTTGCTTATACTGTAAAATTTGAAGACTGTAGCACATGAGTAAGTAAAGAAGGAATTACTCATGTGACTGTAGCTCCAACTGTTTGGCTTGTACTATTCATTATTCTGTGGTTTGGCTTTAAAACCTGACAGACGACGGACAGACGGACAATTGGGCTCCGTTTGGACTCTTTGGGTACGGAATCCTAAAAATTAGGAACACAACTGCACAATACGAGGGCATAGCAATGTAATACCATAGAAAAGATAATAATACTACGTAGTAATGAGTAATATAATTTTATGATTTCTAAAGGGTTCTGCAACTCAAAAGGAAAAATAATTAACTGGCCAAGTGCAAGTCGGACTCGCACTCGTAAGGTTCCGTAACACAGAAGAGTATTCTATAACTATGATTTTTCGCAACCAAAAAATTAACTTTCTTTTTCATAGTGTTTATATGAAAAACAAAGTTATATTTGCGGTCGCTATACCTCAAAAACTGCTGACTGTATCTCGTTCAAACTCATTTTCGTTGAAAGTTTTTATTGAGATCTACAGGGTATATTTTTTCTAGATTTTTCCCTCCCTTACTTTAATAATTAGAGGGGACACACACACATTTTACCACTTTAGACGCGCCTACCTTTAAAATGATTGACTTTGAGAAAAAATTAGTTTAGGAACCTCAGTGTCATTTTTAAAGACCTATCCATAGACCTTTCCATCCTACACACACACACACACACACGTATAGGTATGAAGTTTTTTTTTGTTTCAATTCCATGTATGGGATAAAAAATGCCCCCCCTTAAACTTTTAATTTTTTTAATTTTTGTATAAAATCGGAAAGCGGTTCACAGAATACATCTACCTATCAAGTTTCAATGCTGTAGTCCTAATCGTTTCGGAATAAAATGGCTGTGACATACGGACAGACAGACAGACATGACGAATCTATAAGGGTTCCGTTTTTTGCCATTCGGCTACGGAACCCTAAAAAGGAACCCTTATAGGATCACTTTGTTATCCGTCTGTCAAGAGTGTCAATTCACTTTTTTCTCAGAAACGCGTAGATATATCAAGTTATCGTAGAGAGGAGTATCATGTTATTAATATTTATTATTTAACTTAAATATCAAAATACTCGGGTCTACGGTATCTTTCAGCTAGAAAAAACTAAACTTGTAAGTCAATGCGATCAAAAGATATTCAGACTGTTAACGTCGCAAATTTTTGAATATATTGCGTATTCACAAGGGAATAAAAACCTATGGGGTACTTCTCGTTGATCTAGAATTCTAGATTCTTGAATCATGTACATACAAATATTTGGCAAAAAGCAAGGGCTTGCAGCACTCATAAAGTGAAAAATCTGAAAAGCGTAAATATGTAGATCAATAAAAAAATAAAAACTTATTATTTGCGGTTGGTGCATTAACAGTGTCAGTCAGTGTCGGCTTTGGTTTAGGGACCGAAATGCAAAGATAAGTTTGTTTTGACAAGTTTGTACAGAAGCCTCGGTGGTTGAGTCCAACTCGCACTAGGCCGATTTTATTTATTTTGAAACAACTATTAAGTAAGTACCTTTATTTTACTTCAATTAGAATTATTAGTTTTTCAACCGACTTTCAAAAATGGAGGTTCTCAATTCGTCTGTATGTTTCTTGTTTTTTTGTATATTTGTTGTAGAGGGAACGCGGGGTGCACTTTTCCATACAAATGTATTCCCCCGTTTCTTCCTGGAAAATGCTTCTAGAGCAAAATTTTTCTCTACAAAAAATCAAGGTTGCTGCTACGCCCTATCACTTGCTTTTTTTTTGACCAATCAATTGCAAAAAAAAAATTGTATATCTAAGCTAATTGTATTTTAAGATTTTTGAAGGGTCATATTTCTATTTGCAAGTGGTCGGTCAAAAAAATAAAATTATAGAGGCGTAGCTACAGCAGACCTTGATTTTTTGTAGAAACAAATTTTTCTCTAGAAGCATTTTTGAGGGAGGAAACAGGGGAATACATTAGTATGGAAAAGTGCATTGCAGTGCACCCGTACTCCGCCAATTTTGAACTGATTTGAATGATCTGTTTTTGTCATGGGTAGGGCTAATCTCCGAGGTGGTTCCATTAAAATGTTATCAAAACCTGATAAGTATCTCCAGAGATAAGACGAACAAACGTCTCAAACTTGCTACTGAAACTGACTCGCGCGGCATGGAATTCGGTTGTTTTAGTTTTTAAACTACCTAAGTATCTTAATTACTGAATTATTAGTTTTTAAATTGTATTAATTAATGTGCAAGTAATGATTTGTAGAGCGTAGGTAGTCCTGAGTAAGGTTTCGTGACTTCATGTGTCATACCGCTCTAGGCCGGTTAGCAGAAGTCCTACAGCTATATATCTAGATGTCGTTCCTCCTATACAAATACAAGTAAATAATGCGTACATTATATCAGTTCACCCCTGTGCCTCTTATGCCTGCTCTACTCCGTTAATATCGTTATGAGGGCATCAAGAAATAGGTAGGAATTTTAGCCTAACAGGATTACCTACGTTGCTCGGTCGCGGGCCAAGCAACACAAGTTCGTGTGGTACACGAGTACTTACACTAACCTATACCTGTCATTGGTAGCACAGTTTTACAATTCAATATGGATTGTAAAACTGTGTTGGTATTATGGTACTTATGATTTTTGGGGTTCCGTCACATCCGTTCCATAAAGGAAAAAAGAAACCCTATGGGATCACTTTGTTGTCCGTCTGTCTCTCTGTCTGTCTGTCTGTCTGTAAAGACCCTGACCCTTTATCTCAGGAACCCGTAGCGGTATCAAGTTGAAACTTATGTAATACTCGGGTCTACGGTATCTTTTAATTGTGAAAAAATCAAATCTGTATGTCAACGCGATCAAAAGATATGATCGATTAAGTATCATTTCTCGCATATTTTGTGATTTCAAATGGGAATCAAAACCTATAGCTACGGGGTACTTCCCGTTGCCCTAGAATCATGAAGCAAGGTCTTGATTGAAGAACTTATCCAGACTAATATTAAAAGAGAAAACGTTTTTAAACGAGTTCAGCTTTTGAGATATTAATGAAGCAAGTGCATCAGTTTTAATCACGCGGAAAATATCGTTTGCGCGATGCAGGATCTCATACATTTAGGCAATATTTAAAGGTGAGCTAAAAAAATCTACGCTAGCGCCATCTCTGGGTTTTATTTATCCTTACTAATATTATAAATGCGAAAGTAACTCTGTCTGTCTGTCTGTCCCGCTTTCACGCCTAAACTACTGCACCGATTTAAATGAAATTTGGTAGACAGATAGCCTAGAGCCTGAGAAAGGACATGGGCTACATTTTTATGCGAAAAGAAGGTCGAAAGGGGTTAAAATGGGGGATTTTAAAGCTAGAAGCTTGAAAGTTGAAACTTATTTTTTAAGCTGTTGTTTCGATATAAATAAATATGACATTCAAAGTTTGTGAGGGGAGATGAGGGGAGGGGAGGCGAGTGGATGGGTATGGTTGGGGCAGGGTGGGGTAGTTAATGGGGAGGGTAGGGGGATTGGAGGGTGTGGGTAGGGGGAGTGGAGGGGGAGGGGAGGAGAGCTGGAGGGGAGGAGATGTGGAAGTGAGGGTAGGGGAGGGGACGGGATCAGAGGGGGAGTGTAGGTAAGTGAGGGGAAGGGGAGGGGAGGTGGAAGTGAGGGGGAGGGGAGGGTATGTGAGGGGAGGAGGGAAGGGGGGATTAGCGTGGCGTGGTACGGCGCGGTGTAGTTGGGATACGTATGTGTCTTATTTGTTAATGCTACCCAAAGACACTATTTCACGCGGACGAAGTCGCAGGCACAGCTAGTATAGGAATAAATCTGACAACCGTAAATATGTGGTGTAATAAATAAATAAAGTTAATTTACTAAACAAACTTATTATGTAGGTATAGTTGGTGTAATACATTTTCTATGGATCGAACTACAAAGTAAAGTTTGTCCTAGTCTGAGCTGTTAGTACGGAAGCCTCGGTGGGCGAGTCCAACTCCACTTTTTCTTATAGTTTTGATCAAATGAGTGACAGTTACAATTAATATTTTTAATTCGTTTATTACTACCCACACCTCTACCTACATATATTTAGAGCCTTCTTATTCACTGCTCTAACCTAATCTTCCTAATCTTTCGACTAGGTATAGGTAATTCATATCATCGACGTAGGACGTCGATGGTTCATATCATCTTCAAGTACAATTTAATTTCTGGCGAAAGCAGCGGGGTAAGCAACACATTTTGCTAAAATCCTTTCAAATGCCATTGAAAAAAAAAGAGAAATTTTTCAATTTTTGAGTAGAGATGGTAATATCTGAAAAACTAAGCGAGATATCGATTTTTTTAGGGATCCGTACCTCAAAAAGTAAAAACCCTTATTAGATCAATTTCTTGTCCGTCTGTCTGTCTGTCTGTCTGTGTGTCACCACCGATTTTCTCAGGAACGGGTGGACCTAGCAAGTTGAAATTTATACTAGATACTGAGGTCTAAAGTCCCTATTAGGAGTATAAAAATCAAGGTCCTGAGTCAACACGATAAAAAGATATGGGCAAATTTAGATTTTCGCGTAACTTTTAAGTACCAAAATTTACCTTAATTTTCAACTTTTTTATTTTTCAGAATTTTCCTTTTACTTGTGCTGTAAGACCTTGCTTTTGACAAAAATGACAAGTCTAGGTCAACCGGAAGTACCCTATAGGTTTTGGATCTAAAACCAATAGGGGTACTTCCCTATCTTGGTTTAGGTTGATCTAGAATCATGAAATTTGGCAAAAATCAAGGTCTTAGATTAGACAGCACGAATAAAGGAAAAATTCCAAAAAATAAAAAAAGTTGAAAATTAAATGGTGTCCTCATACATACATAGTTTTGCCAATTAAGATAGGCCACTGAGTTATATGAGCGCTCATACAATATAGAGGCCTTGCTTAATTGGTATTACCAACGTCGGTAAGGAAGCCTCGGTGGGCGAGTCCAACTCGACTTAGCCGGTTTTATTTTACTTTTAGTTTTATTATGTCGAGATGGAACCGTACATAGAAATCTCCCGTTGGAAAAACATTTGTAATGACTGGTGACTGGCTGTAGGTATACTCAAAGCTGGTGACTGGTTCTATTGTGATCTTTGAGTATACAGCCAGTCTGTGACCAAGTGCGTGTTGGACTCGCACACGTAGGGTACAGATTAAAAAGTACAAAATTAGCCGGAAAATATGTTTCTTGTACCTACCCCCTTTAATGTTTAATTCAATTTAGTTTTATTATTTGATGTTATAACAGCCATAGTAATTAGTAATACCATAAACTCTCTGAGTTGAGCAAATTTCGAAATAAGAAAATGCCATACGCATGTTGGTAGTAAGTAATTTTTTTTTACGACCGTAGCCTTAAAATTGGCTAAATAATAACAGTGTGCAGAACTAAGATATTGTTGACAGTTTAAACGCATGACAATGACTTTTATTGACAGTGACGGCCATTCGTTTTCTTCAAATCAAAATATTGAATTTTGATTCTCTACCATAGACGTAATAAAATGGATGGTACACTGCAGATGTTTTGACAAATTCAATGTAATCCGTATGCTTTAATTATAAGATTATGATTGCTTTGTAGAACAAAACGGCCCAATTGAGAGACACCAGGGTGGGAGTGTGTCCTTGTCTAACAACCTGATAGTCCTGTATATGTTCTATACTACATGTATGGTATACGTATGGTATCTATATATAAGTTGTCCATACAAAAGAAAGGGACAAGCTTCGTTCAAGGTCGTTCTCATGGGGGCCGGAATACGCGATCGAGTTTAATATGTAGCAGATCTGTGTTCTTGACTATTTCTCTACTCATTGGCATAGGAATATAACGTAGACAGAGAAAATAATAAGGACACGAAATGAGCAGCGTTCGTAAGAAACGTGTTTTTTTGACCGTTTTTTTGCCGACTTAGGTTGCAAATTAGGTCTCCACGAATGTACCTTTGATTTAAACGGGATAATATATAGCCTATTTTCATTCCGAAAGTCCATTCTATGTATCAGTGAAAGAATTTTTTAAATCGGTTCAGTAGTTTTTGAGCCAAATCATTACAAACATACAAAAATACAAAAATACAATAATACAAATGTTCTCTCTTTATAATATTAGTATAGACTAGCTGTGCACGCGACTTCGTCCACGTGGAATATTGTCTTTGGGTAGCATTTTCAAATATTTAGGCTAATTGTTTTACAAATAAGACATATGCGTATCCCACTTACACTGCACCATACCACGCTGCGAAAATCTCCCCCCCCTCTCCCTCCCCTCTCCCTCCCCTCATCCCTCCCCTCCCGCCTCCCTGACTCTTTCCCCACCCCTTTCCCTCTCTCCTTACCCTTTCCCACCACTTCCCCTCCCCTCCCCCACCACTTCCCCTCCCCTCCCCCACCACTTCCCCTCCCCTCCCCCTCTCTATTCCCCCACTCCCCTCCTCTCCCCTTTCCCTCACCTCCCATTCCCCTCCCCTTTTCCCCTTCCCCTAACTTTCACCTCCACTCCCCTCCACTCATTCTACCTTCCCCCCACCCCCTCCCCTTCCCCCCTCCCCCCCTTTCCCTCATCTCCCATCCCCCCCTTTCCCTCATCTCCCATCCCCCTCCCCCTTTCCCCTACCCCACACTTCCACCTCCCCTCCCCTCCCCTCATTCCCCCTTCACCTTCCCCCTCCCCCTTCCCCCTCATAAACTTTGAATGACATATTAATTTATATCGAATCAACAGCCTAAACAATAAGTTTCAAGCTTCTAGCTTTAAAATGACGATAATTCCATACAATTTTTTTTCACCCCTTCCAACCCCTTACAACCCTCTTTTCGCATTAAATAGTAGACTATGTCCTTTCTCAGGCTGTAGACTATCTGTGTACCAAATTTCATTTAAATCCATTCAGTAGAACATTCACATAAACCTTACATATTTCCATACAAACTTTCATCCCTATTTTCATCGTTATTCCCTATTGTTATATTTACACCCTTAAGAGTAAAACTTTTACAAACTTTGAATGTCATATTTATTTATATCGAATCAACAGCCTAAAAAATAAGTTTCAAGCTTCTAGCTCTAAAAATGACGATACTTCCATACAACTTTTCATCCCCTCTTTCAACCCCTTACAACCCTCTTTTCGCATTAAAAAGTAGCCTATGTCCTTTCTCAGGCTCTAGAATATCTGTGTACCAAATTCCATTTAAATCGGTTCAGTAGAACATTAACATAAACCTCACATATTTCCATACAAATTATATCCCCTATTGTTATTTTACTCCCTTGAGGGTAAAACTTTTAGAAACTTTGAATGTCATATTTATTTATATCAAATTAACAGCCTAAAAAATAAGTTTCAAGCTTCTAGCTCCTAAAATGACGATACTTCCATACAACTTTTCATCCCCCCTTTCAACCCTTTAGAACCCTCTTTTCGCATTAAAAAGTAGCTTATGTCCGTTCTCAGGCTCTAAACTATCTGTGTACCAAATTTCGTTTAAATCGGTTCAGTGGTTTTGGCGTGAAAGTGACACAGACAGACAGACAGACAGAGTTACTTTCGCATTTATAATATTAAGTTAGGATAGTTAGGATTATTTTTCATCCTATCAATTAGAAAAGTGATGGTGGGATGAGGGATTTAAAAATAAAAAAATCAGGTCATGTTTACTTGAAGGAGAATTTTATTACGATGAAGATTTTTCTTGTTTTTTTTGTACCAACCCTACATGAATAGATAAACGTTTTGTCCGTTCCTTAGAAGGTTTGTCTCTGTACCTTTTCTTTACTCACTACCTAGAGTTCGCGCCTCGACTGAAGTCCCGCAGATGCGGCGCTGCATTCGTGAAAACCTTTGTCCTTTTAAATTTATCGTTAGTAATATATTTATTATATTATTATACATTATTATTTAAATTGAGTTGCGTCGGTTGTCGGTCGTTTTAATTTACTGTTTTTGTTGCATTGATAACACTGTTGTCATTACTAGTACGATTTGCGAGAATTTTAATTTAAGAAATAAAAAATAAGTTCAAAAACTAAAACCCGACTACTGAAAGATCACACTCTAAAAAGTATGAAACAAGAAAATATTCTCACCTGAGATCGCTATGTACAAACTATTCAATATGTATCGTGTATTATATAAACAACTTACTTTTATTAAATATTTTATTGAATTTCATAAATATTCTTAGTGGTGCTCAGTGGATACCCGTGGTCGTATGCTTCTTTGCAGAGAGTATTGTTTTGTTACGGTTACACAGCAACGACGGACGGACATACGACCACAGCTATCCTCTGAGCACCACTAAGAATATTTATGAAATACAATAAAATATTTATTAAAAGTAAGTTGTTTATATAATACACGATACATATTGAATAGTTTGTACATAGCGATCTCAGGTGAGAATAGTTTCTTGTTTCATACTTTTTAGAGTGTGATCATTCAGCTAGGCTATTCTGTAAGCTAACTCGACAGCGGAATCCGCGGTGAGATTCGAATTTCGTACTACGAAATTCAATCGTATCACGTTCGTAATACGGTTGAATTTCGTAATACGAAATTCAAATCTCACCGCGGATTCCGCTGTCGAGATAGCTTACAGAATAGCCTAGCTGTAGTCGGGTTTTAGTTTTTGAACTTTTTTTTTTATTTAAAGCATTTTGGGGTCTTTGCATATTTGTATACATGTCAATATGCTTACATAAATACACAGCGATCAACAAACACATAACCCTCCCAACTGCTTCTTTGCGACGCCGTGGGGTAAAAATTAGTTTTCTCCCTTTCGGCGGGATATATCTCGCCAACGCTACGCCCGACAAAAATATGATGTACTAAACCCTATCTTTATTTTAAAATTTCTATTCAACGATACCACACACAATGGGTAGTGGTGAATTTTTTTTTTAGTTCTGGACTTCGTGCCCTCTAGAGGGCGCCACATTTAATTTGTTGTGACGTCACATAGCCTATAACCAACAAACAAATAAGACGCGTCCAACGACACCTCATTTGTAATGATAAGTAGTTTAGAAGTTATGAGGGAACAGATGAACATACATACAAACATACATACATACATACATACTTACATACATACATACCCACATACCGGTGAAAAACATAACCCTCCTTTTTGCTTCGCTGTAGTCGGGTAAAAAGTTAGAAAACAAGGAATATAATAACAACATTCTTATGATATTCTAAACTATATATATTCTAAACTGTGTAACGAAACTATCACTGCATCATTTTAAACAAAAAACATATTAAAATTTTAAAAGCAACCCTTTTAATTATTTAAATGAATACATGGCTAGTAAAATTAGTTAATATTTATTCTTCCTTTGAATGTTAGTTCCTCGTAACGCCACGGCGGTTCTCTTTTTGCACAGACTCTTATTATCTTATTCTAGAAAATCTCCTACCCCTCTATAGTCATTCCATCATAATGGGTGATTTTAATACTTGCCTTCTTAAAAATGATCACCGTGCCATCTCCTTGCAGTCTGTTATTAGATCTTGTAATATGCATATCCTTCCCCTTAATGCTACACATCACTCTCCTAACTGTACCCCATCTCTTCTGGACTTGTTACTTGTTTCTTCTCCTAGTCATGTTGCCAAGCATGGTCAATGCTCGGCTGACGCTTTCTCCTATCATGATCTTATCTTTCTATCGTATAAAATTCTTCCTCCCAAAATTAAGCCAAAAATAATTCTTCAGCGTAATTTTAGTGGTATAGATCGCGACGCTTTCCTAGAATATGCTTTAGCAATAAATTGGTCTCCTGTATTTGAATCTGAAGCTGTAGATGATCAACTATCTCTATTTAATTCAATCATAATGCAGCTGTATGACAAACATGCTCCGCTACGAGCCATTAAACTAAAACACTTGCCAGCTCCTTGGATTACTAGTGAAATTAGGCAGTTAATGCACAAGAAAAATGTTGCTAAGCATAAATATAAATGTCGTCCAAATGAAACAAATAAGGTGAAATATATAAAATCTAGAAATCGCTGTAATACGGTGTGTAGGGATGCTTTTCGTCGCCATGTTCATGAATCAGTTGATAATGAGGATCCTTCCAAGGTTTGGAAATTCCTCAGATCACTCGGCATTGGTAAGTCTCGTCAAAATTCTGTCCCACTTCATTTAGACATACGAGTAGATTCACTTAACTCTCACTTCTCTTCTTCATCTGGCATATCTGACTCAGATAAAAATAGTACATTAATTCAACTATCGAATCTACCAATTTCCGAATATCCTTCTTTTGTTTTTAATCGATTATCCACTTGCGATGTTAAGAAAAGAAAGAATATTGTCCATTACTTCCAATGTAGTAGGTGGAGATTGCATAAGTCGCAATATGTTAGTACCAATCCTTGATAATATCCTTCCTGTCCTGTGTTTTATCTTCAATAACTCCTTTGATCAGAGCACTTTCCCGTCCGTCTGGAAGGACGCTCAGATCATTCCTTTACCTAAAAAAGCCAACCCTAAAATACCTTCCGAATACCGCCCCATCTCCATTCTTCCTTTCTTATCCAAAGTCCTTGAACGACTCGTCCACAATCAAATTAGTAAATTCCTTTCCTCTAATGATCTGTTCAATCCCTTCCAATCCGGTTTCCGCCCAGGCCACAGCACCGTCAGTACTTTGGTCAAAATCACAGACGATATCCGTCTGGGTATGGACAATCGGAAACTTACGGTACTAACACTGTTGGACTTTAGCAACGCTTTCAACACTGTTAACTTTGACATCCTGCTAGCGATACTACGCTCTATTAATGTATCTCCAATGGTAATCGATTGGTTTCACAGTTATCTGTACGGGCGCCGGCAGCGGGTTCGCCTTGATGAAACATTTTTATCGTGGTGTAACACGTCTGCTGGTGTTCCCCAAGGCGGCGTTCTCTCTCCTCTTCTCTTTGCTATTTTCATAATTTCCATCTCCCAAAATCTTTCTTCTTCCTACCACCTGTATGCAGACGACCTTCAAATATATTGCCAAGCCTCTCTTGACAATTTGTCTGATGCTATTGCTTCCACGAACACAGACCTGCAGCGTATATCAGACTGGAGTAAAGCATTTGGACTTATGGTCAATCCTACAAAAACGCAGGTTATGATAGCTGGAAGTTCTAGGCTCATTTCTAAAGTGGACTGGCAAGTACTACCAAAAGTAAATTTCGGCGGTATAGATATACCCTTTAGCACATCTGTTAATAATCTAGGATTAATAATTGATCAATGCTTGACTTGGGATTTACAAGTCCAAAACACCAGTCGCAAACTATATGCAGCAGCAGCGTCGCTAAAAAGACTACGTAATTTTCTGCCTACATCCACTAAAATTGCCCTCGCTCAGTCTCTCTTACATCCTATTCTTGATTATTCTGACGTCTGCTATCTAGATCTTAGGGAGGATCAGCTTAATAAACTTGAGCGGTTACAAAATTTTTGTATAAGGTTCATATTTGGTCTGCGTAAATACGATCACGTATCTCAGTTTCGTACAAAGCTCAAGTGGCTTCCCATTCGCCTTCGCCGGAATACACATATCCTTTCCTTTCTATTTAATAAACTGTTCAATCCTTATACTCCTCGTTATCCTAAAGAACGGTTTAACTACCTTCACGTCTCAAACTCTCTTTCTCTAAGGTCATCAGAAAACCTTACCCTTAATTTTCCTTCTCATGTTTCCACTTTTTATGACAAATCTTTCACTGTCCAGGCTGTTCGACTCTGGAACTCACTTCCTGAAAATATTAAATCTTCACAAACTCTCAATATGTTCAAATGTCGCTTAAAGATACTGTATCTTTCATTATGATTTGTGTCCTGCTGTTTTATTGATTATTGTTTATTGAAGATTGTAGGTATGTTTTTGTTTTTATTTTTGTTTATAATTATGTATATATATGTTAATTATTAATTAAATAATTTTATAAATATATAATTAAATATTAATATATGTATATATATGTTATGTATATATAATTGTTTATTGGTAGTAAGTTAGTTTATAGTTATGTTATATTAGGTAAACTTTGTGTTTTTGTTTAGTTAATTTTTTTTTCTTTACTTTAATTAGATGCACCCTGTTGTTGACAGTTTTTAGATTCTTTCCATACTAAGGTTGTCTGAGAGAGATCGCTATTAGCGATAAGACCGCCCATTGCAACACTATAATTTAAGCTATTGTGTATGAATATTTAAGTTTTATTTGTGGTGTAACAATAAAGTTTTATCTATCTACTCTAAGTAGTATAACCATTTTAGTTCGTAGTTTGGCCGCGGGACTTAATCGTGGCGCGGGGTCTACTACTTCATTTTTAGGGTTCCGTAGCCGAATGGCAAAAAACGGAACCCTTATAGATTCGTCATGTCTGTCTGTCTGTCTGTCCGTCCGTATGTCACAGCCATTTTATTCCAAAACTGTTAGGACTACAGAATTGAAACTTTGTAGGTAGATGTATTCTGTGAACCGCTTTCCGATTTTTATACAAAAATTAAAAATATAAAAGTTTAAGGGCAATCCCATACATGGAACTGAAACAAAAAAAAATTTTTTTTCTTAAAACTTATACGTGTCTATGGATAGGTCTTCAAAAATGACATTCAGGTTCTAAAATCATTTTTTCTCAAAGGCAATCATTTGAAAGATAGGCGCGTCTAAAGTGGTAAAATGTGTGTCCCCCCCCCCCCCCCCCTCTAACTTTTAAAGTATGGGTGTGAAAAATCTAAAAAAAATATATGCTGTAGATCTCAATAAAAACTAACTATTAAAATTGGTTTGAACGAGATACAGTCAGCAGTTTTAGAGATATGGCGACCGCAAAGATAACTTTTGGTTTTTCATACATACATTTGTATTTCATTTCATACAAACACTATGAAAAACAAAGCTAATTTTGTAGTTGCGAAAAATCATAGTTATGGAATACTTAACGGTGTTACGGAACCCTACGAGTGCGAGTCCGACTTGCACTTGGCCAGTTTATTTCTTAGTCTGTGATTGTTCGACTTGTGGGTGTTGCTAGGATGATGGATTATAATCCATCATCCTAGGTGTGTTGTCATAGAATGTGGTATACCCATGGAGGTAGGAAATATAAACATGGAGGCGTCGCGAAACATTTGCCTGTACGGAAATAATAACTTTAAAAAAGGTGCACACGTAAACGTCATAATGGAACTTGAAAAAGCTGTCATTGAATGTCTATTGGTCCATTGATGACCTTGAATGACGCAAACCTTGCAATGGACAATCAATGTCAGCCATTTTAAGTTCCATTATGACATTTAGGTATCCCCTTTTTTTGTAGGTATTGTATTTCATTCGTGTTCATGTCCTTATAAATACGTCAATGGGTATATCCATATACATACTTATAGCATGGATTAAATTTTAAGCGGATGTAGCATTTAAATAATAATAATAATATGAGAAGGATAAAACTATACAATCACTAGTATGAGAGAGCGAGATGAACAACATTTTTTTATCCTTTACCTGCGTATGCGATTGAACTGGTTCCAGCAATGTTTGGAACCAAGTTCTAGTGAACCCATTGGCTCTCACCAGCTGTCATGTATAACCCGACCAAAATACGTTGTTCATTTTATCAGGCCTGTCGCACTCCGCGCTGTAGCTATGAAACTACAAGTACCTCCGCGCACCCGCTAGGGTACAAGTTCAGTCAGTAAAGTGTCACGCGCGCTCTCGATCGGCTGCGCGCCTTACTGGTATCTACCTCAATATTATATTCCTTGATTACGATATTAACATATAGTAACTGTAAAGAGTAACTATGTAAAAAGCAAAGAATGTCACACATAAAATGGTAGGTAGGTATAAATCAGCTGAGTTTCATGTTTCAAGAGAATTCACGTTATGATCTTTAGGGAATTTCTATCGACATTACATCTTGCAAAATATTAATTGTAACCCACTTGAAATTGGTAGGCTATTTTATTATTTACTGTAGGTATGTTACGTAGGTCCTATAGATACCTACCTAAAAAAGATAAATCTGACTGACTGATTTACTGACATATCAGTGCACAGCTGAAACCAACAAAGTTATACCTACCTACCTACCTACTTATTTGAATTGACGCCTTTTCTTTGACTAACGAACCTTACGATACGATTTTCGAGACAAACGAGTTGTACAGTCCGAGAGTTATATAACTGATGCAAGATTTGTACTCAGATAAATAAGTACGGTTACCAATGTTTACTAGGGGTTTTATTTTATTATTTTTTAACAGTATATAGATTAGTTCTAAGATAAATAAATAGGGTAGGTACATACTAATGTTTACTTTAATTTTCCTTTTTTTCTTTCTTAATGATTTTGTCGTGTCATACGATAGTCAGATTTTTATAATCCGAGAGTTAATGTAATTAAAGTACTTATAGATCTCAGATCACTGAGATTCACTGAGATCTGATAAGTATCTCCAGAGATATGACGATAAACGTCTCAAACTTGCTACTGTAATTAACTCGCGGGGCATGGAAGTCGGTGTTTTAGTTTTTAATCTACTTCACAAAAACGGAGGAGGTTCTCAATTCGACGGTTTTTTTAATGTTTGTGACCTCAGAACTCTGTCAGATCTTCACCGATTTGAAATTTATATTATTATTTTATATATTATTACTTATATTTTCGTCATGTCCGTCTGTATGTCTGTCTGTGTGTCTGTCTGTCTGTCTGTCCAAGGTTTTGATAAGAGACCGTTACTACTACTAGAAAGCTGAAATTATGTAGGTTTGTATATATCAATAACGCTGACAAAATGGTGAAATAAAATATTGGAAAAAACATTTTTTTAAGGTAGGTCCCCTACATGTGAAGTAGGGATGAATTTTTTTTCGTCGTCTACCCTGTCGTGTGGAGTATCGTCGAATTTGAATAGGTCTTTTAAAATGACTTAGGGGTTGCTGATACTATTTTTAGATTTAATGCACAATTTAAGAAATAATAAACTTTAAAGTGCACAAAAGAACCCCCCCCCCCCCCCCCTCCACCTCTAAAAGCTGCTGGATTGAAAAATCTGAAGAAATTAATGATGATAGTGCATTTCATAAACGTTAAAGGAAAATTATAGCGGTTAAGATAACTTTATTAATTTAGCAGTAATAGTCGTTGAAATTGGGTGTTAGATATGTGAAGTAATTATTGTTTTTTTTAATTCGAATTATCTGTTTTTTTTTTAATTTAGATTTTTAACTATTATAAAATAAAGTTTTCCTACAATAAATAAAATACATAATTATTTTTGGTCGAAAAAGTGAGTCAGCTCCTAGACTATTATAATGTTACAAGTCAAACAATCTACGATTCTAGGCAAGTGAGCACTATTTTTTCGCGTTATTTAACTTCGCAATCTAAAACTTTACTCAATTTTAATTTAACGTCACGTATTTTAGCACTTATAACTGCATTTATTTTATCCTACCTCGACATTAAACATTAATGTAGCACTTATTATCAGTAATGTACTCATTACATTGTTCTACCTTAGAGTATTCTTCTACCAATTAAAGGCTTCAACAAGTTTTCTCTTAACATTCAACCCTATAGGAGAGGCCGCGAGTTGACCGAGTTATTCAGACTCTCGCTGTGCGGACTTACGGTGCATTTTATTGAGGATTATGGGTCAGATGAAGACGAAGACTTGAGGGAGAATATTAATTTATTTATTGTCTTCAACTACTACATTGCTAATTGTCAATCTAGCTGCTTCCACAGAGTATTATATTAGTGAAATAATACACACAGCTAACATACATTGATGTGACATTGCTTTCACAACACCCTTCCTCAATGTTACATCTCTAACAACAAAAACGATTACTTATTCTGAATAAAATAAACAACTTATAACACTTCCTATCTTTATCTCAGATTATTAATAAACTACCAACTCTTAAAGACTTCCTTAACTCTCATCTGGTACATGAATACAAAATTAAAGCTTAGTTTTGCAATCCTCAAACTTCAACTTACATAATGGTTTAGTACAAATAACTGCGACTTGCTCCTTACTCTCAATATACTTAAGAATTACAATTTTCTTTTCAACCATGTCTCTAACAAAGTGGTACTTTATATCTATATATTTTAATCTGTTATGGTTCTCTGGATTCTTAGCTATATGAATGGCAGATTGATTATCTTCGAACATAACCATCTTATCACATTTTAAATTAATTTCTATAAGTAAATATTTTATCCAACACCCCTCAGATATTCCTTTAGCTAGAGCTACATACTCAGCTTCAGTCGAAGACAACGCCACACATTGCTGCTTATTTGATGACCAAGATACTGTGCAACCATATACCTGCATAATATATCCTGAAGTAGATTTCCGGTCACCTGCCTGGTCTCCTCCCCAGTCTGCATCAGAATATCCAATCAACGGCTCATCTTTACCCTGCTTATAAATTAATTTAAAGTCTATTGTTCCTTTTATGTACCTTAAAATCCTTTTCAAACCCTTCCATACGTCCCCATTCGCACATGCCTGAAAACGGCTCAAATAACTCAAAGCATAACATATGTCAGGCCGAGTCCCCAACATAGCATACATTAAACTACCTATTAGCGTTCTACATTTTCTCGTTAACTCTCCATCATTCTGATCACTTTTCTCTATTCTCAGTCCGGGCTCCATAGGAGTGGACACCGACTTACATTCTTCCATCTTATACTTCTTTAAAATATCTTTTAAGTAGTCTTTCTGGTCAATTTTAACGAATTATCATTCTTCTTTATGTTTATACCTAAGTACTTCGAAACTCCACCCATATCTTTCATATTAAAATTTTTCTTCAGTGCTTCTTTTAACTTCTCAATTTCTTGACTGTCTTTGGAAATTAGAAGTATGTCATCAACATATAACAGTACATAGAACTTGATATCTTTCTTAAAATATAAACAGTAATCACACTTGCTTCGAAGAAACCCTTCCTGCATCATTACCTCATGAAACCTCTCATTCCAATATCTTGGCGATTTCTTCAATCCATATAAAGATTTTTCCAGTCTAAGTACTAAATTATCCTTTTTCATTCCTTTTGGCTTCTCTAAATAAACTTCTTCATCAATTCTTCCATACAAGACTATGCACTATTCACGTCCATTTGTTGAATATCTAAGTAATATTGAGTTGCAATAGCTAACAGTATACGTAATGTAGGTAACTTCGCTACTGGAGCATAAATTTCTGAATGATCAAACTTATCTTCTTGCTTGAAGCCTCTCGCTACGAGTCTTGCTTTGTAAACCTTCGTGTCTCTATCCTCTTTTATCTTAAAACCCATTTACTGTCAATTGCCTTCTTTCCTGTAGGTAATTTTGTCTCTTTCCATGTATTATTTTGTTTCAGTGCTGCTAACTCTTTACTTATTGCTTCTAACCATTTATCTCTGTCTTTTCCATTTACGGCCTCTTCATAACTCAATTCTTCTTCTCCTTGTACCATCAACCCTACTTCATAATCATTCATACACATAGGTTTCTTTACTCTTCTCCCGCTTTTAGTCTTATCTTCTTCTAACCCTTCTTCTTCTTCTTCTTCTGGACTGAACCAATCTTCTTCTAGATGTTCTTCTTCCATTACTATGTCATCTTCAGATCTTACCGTTTCTAATGTTATGATCGGTGCTCGTTCTCTTACCTCTTCTACTATTACGGTTTCCTCCTCATCTTCTGTAGTTTTCTCTTCATCATCAACAGTTTCTATCGCTTCCACTGTTTGTAAAATCTTCTCTTCTTTATTCTTTGCTTGAACAAATGTCACATCTCTATGTGTTTCTACACACCCTGTATTTGCAAACCATATCCTATATCCCTTTGTTGTTATACCATAACCAACAAATAATCCTAATTTTCCTTTTAGATCCCACTTGCGTCTCTTTTCTTTAGGAATGTGAGCATACACTTCTGTTCCAAATGTTCTAAGAATACTTATATCAAATCGCTTTTTACAAAACAGTTCATATGGTGTTTTTCCAATTTGACTACTGGTACCTGTCCTATTTATTGTAAAAACTGCATTACTAACTGCTTCTGCCCAAAATTCTTTTCTCACTCCAGCACTTATAATCATTGACCTTGCAGATTCTACAACTGTTCTCATCTCTCTTTCTATTCTTCCGTTTTGTTCAGGAGTATAAGCAATAGTGGTCTCGTGTACAATTCCCTTTCGCTTAAACAATGATTCAACATCTCTATTCATAAATTCACCTCCTCCATCTGATCTAAACCTTTTAACTTTATATCCGTGATGATTTTCAATAAGCTCCAAAAACTCTGCAATCCTATCCTTAGTCTCATACTTATTTTTAAGAAAATATACGAACCTGTAGTTACTATAATCATCCTTCAGCAGTAAGAAATAAGAAGACTTACCCAACGAACATATTTCCATAGGAAATTCACATAAGTCTGCATGAATCAAATCTCCTGGACTCTCTGCTCGACTGTTGCTGTTAGAAAAGGGTAACCTGTGCTGCTTTCCTTGAATACAAGATATACACTGATCAATCTGCCCTTCATACTTAACATTATTTTTCTGTAAGATTTCTTTTACATGTTTAAAGTTTTGATGGGCTAACCTTTCGTGCCATGTACACAAACTTATTAAAGCAATTTTATTATTATTATCAGTACTACTTTCAATAATAAACTCCATTATAAATAAGTTGCCTACGCGAGTAGCTAATGCTACTACAGAACTATTACGTAAGAATTTACATTGCTTTTCTCCTGACACAACTGTATAGCCACGATCTACTGCACTACATAATGAAAAAAGGTTTGCATGTAAAGTTGGAACATACAATACATTGCACATTACTGATGGTACATAACTTGATCCATCAAATGCTAAAATGTGAATGTCTCCTATTCCTTCAACGTTTAATCTGTTACCGTCTCCTACAATTACCTGTTTCTCAATTTTCCTGTAATTACATAACAATTCTCTATTGTAAGTCATATGTTCGCTAGCTCCTGAATCCATAATAAAATTTAATGTATGTTTACCAATACACAATGGCTCCTGTACTAAAAAAACATTTTTACCCTTTGCTTTATTATTATCTATGGACTCACTACAGTCCTTCGCCTGATGTCCTATTTTGTTACAACGATAACATTTAATGAAATTACATTCTGCTGCTAAGTGTCCAGTCTTATTACAACGAAAGCACTTTCTTAGATAGCAGTCACGCTTGTAGTGTCCAGTTTTACCACATGTAAAACACTTACGCACACTTGAACGGTCTACTGACGATTTTGTGAATTTGGTTCCTGTCACAAAAGCCGATGTACTTGATCTGGTCTCCTGACAACTACGTTCTTCCTCTATGAGTAACCTAGATGTCAGTTCTTTCATATTTTGCCGACTCTCTGGAACTGACTCCCATGCACTTACAAAGTGCCGATATTTTTCGGGCAACGACATTAATACCTTAGTTATCAGCATCTTGTCTGATGGCGCTTCACCCATAGTTCGCAACTGATTTGTGATTTCGTCTAATTTTGATATAAACGTCATCATGGGCTCCTCAAACGGCAGATTAAAAAAACGTTGTTGGATAAGATGAACGCTAACATGAGATGATGGTTCATAAAGAGTACTTAACCTTTCCCACATCTGCCTGCTTGTTGTACACGATGACAAATATGTCATGACTTTTTCTTCCACCCTTGTCACCAAAATTTCTTGGGCTTTAAGGCTATACTGCCATACTTCTATATCTTTCTCCTTGGATTGATCAGCCACTCTTTCGCTTCCGGATACCACTCCAAATAATTTTTTCGACTTCAATATTATGGACATCTGAAATTTCCACGCCATCCAATTTTTCCCGTTCAACACAACATTCTTATGATCCGTCTGCCCTGCCATGTTGAGCAACACGTCGCATTTACCGCCACCGACCTACGAAAATCTTTTATTAGATTTTTCTCAAAAATCCAATGACACAACCGCTACCGTTTTGTTTTTTTTTTCATGTACTGCAACAAAAAAAACATGAATCCTCAGCTATTTCTTTACCGCCACGTCTCTCGCGTATCCTGGGCCCATAACCTATTGAGGATTATGGGTCAGATGAAGACGAAGACTTGAGGGAGAATATTAATTTATTTATTGTCTTCAACTACTACATTGCTACTTGTCAATCTAGCTGCTTCCACAGAGTATTATATTAGTGAAGTAATACACACAGCTAACATACATTGATGTGACATTGCTTTCACAACACATTTTACTGTGCGCAACACGCGGTTGATAGTTACTATGAGTTGATACTGTGACGCAAACTCAAGGTCGCACCCGAGGCGTGAAGCGCATTTTGAACGTGACCAGTATAGCTATTCTGTAAGCTAACTCGTCAGCGGAATCCACGGTGAGATTTGAATGTTGTATTACGAAATTCAACCGTATTACGATCCTGATACGATTGAATTTCGTAGTACAAAATTCGAATCTCACCGCGGATTCCGGTGTCGAGATAGCTTACAGAATAGCCTAGCAGTGTTGTAACTAGGTTTAATCTCGCACATATTTGCTCTCAGGGAGCGCAATTTTTGTACTTGTACTATTCATTATTCTGTGATTTTATCTTATAGCTGGCATATCAAGTGTTCATCGTTTTAGTCGGGTTATATCTCTATAGCTATTTATTTCGCATACGCTACTATTCTCTACATATATACTTTCTCTATGGATTATAGTAAATTTTACTATAGTAAGTATATTAGTAATCTGTGGTTGTGGTTCGGCTTTGTTTTGGCCTAGCCCTAGGATGATGGATGTTTTGGCGAACTTGTTTGTCGTTATTAAATTCATTTTCTAATATTTTGATACATGTATATATATAGACAAGCAAAGTGAATATAAATACTAAGTAAGCTTGAGCAGATTCAATACTTCATCAATCAAATACTTTGTGAAATTAGTACAGAGAATATTTTATAGTAAAATTAAATGGATTTGCCAGAGGACCTGGAGCTCAGTGATGAAGAAGAAGAAATTACTGCTGATACAGTACTTAGAACTCTACAAAATGCTTGGCAAAATGAACGGCTAGCTCCGGAGATACTGCCTCACAGGAATGATATGGTAGAATGTATGCTAGGACAAATACAGCACATGGAGCGCAACATAAACAAGTTACCAAAAACAGACCTTAGAGCTTCAATACACAAGATGGAACTGAATAGAATTAAGTTTTTAATATGTAATTACCTCAAAACTAGGCTAAGTAAAATAGAAAAGTATTGTATTACAATAATAAATGATGAGAAACAAAGAATAGAAAGCGGGTCTAACTATTTAACCCCGTCGGAATATAAGTATGCTAATGAATATCTAGTTAGCATGGAGGGCCATATAAAAAATGTAGCACTTGATAAAATGCCAGGGAATATGCAAGTTTTTGAAATGAGCAAAATGGCTGACTACCCGAATTTACAGACACATGTGTTCCTGAAAGCTAATGAGACCGTGAATGGTGTTGTACTGGAGGACTTGACGGGTGATGATGAAGAGATAGATTTAGAAGGTGAGAGGCTTCATATTTGATCCATCTTTATAGTTGTATTTGCTATCGAAGGCAGTACAATCTCTAAACATATACATATTTCTATTTTGCATTGCAATTCTTGTCTCTTCCACAAGCAATCCACAACTGTTTAAAATATTTGTAAATACCTCTTATACTAGTATACCTCGTATACATCTGTGGTAGAATCTAGGCTTGACCAAGGTTGTTAACCTTTTGAGCGCCATAGTCACGTGTATGTGACAAGCACTTTTACCAACCAACAATGTCTATAAAAGACAAAAACCGTACAGTACCGTACCGTTTGATGTACAGGATACAGAAAAGGTTTTGTAGGGTCGCCACCCTACAGTCCCTTTAACATATCCTGTACATCATAAGGTTATCTTGCATCATAATTAAATGGAAGAAATATATGGTGGTAGCACTTGTTTCTGAACTCCGTTAATCTTTCATTTCTATTACTCTCAACTAATAATGATATGTGTTATTAATTTCAGAGGGATCACAACATATATTGCAGTATAAGCCTATTGCAGATCTCGTCAAGAATGGAAAAGTGCAACTAATTTGATATAATATTTTTACTATACTTATTATGTCAATGAAATATCAAAATCAATCGATACATTATGTTTCAGTACTCCTAAATTTAGAAGGTATATAACTTTAATATAACCAACCATTAATAAATATATTTAAAAAAAAATCACCAAAATAAATAGTATCCTATGTCCGTCTCATGGCTCTAAGCTACCTCCTCACCAATTTTCAGCCATATCGGTAAAGCCGTTCTTGAGTTATAGTGTAACTAACATGACTTTCTTTTATATATATATATAGATATTTTTATTAATGGTTTGTTTATATCATACAGTTTGACCACTATCTCACCTGTTTGTTCATAAGTGATGATGCGGTTTGGGATTAACCTTTTGAGTGCCACACTACAAACGCACTCCCGTGCACTATACACCAAGTGGTACGGTTTTGTATGGTTTTTGTCATCTACAGATGAAGCTTGGTGTACAGGGCCCGCAAGTGATTGTCACATATATGTGACTGTAGCGCTCAAAAGGTTAAGACATTGTCTTTTAAGTTTTTTTATAGTGGATAAGCAAGCATTTGACCACTATCTCACCTGATGTTAAGTGAAGATGTGATTGACGATGCAGATTAAAATATACTATCTGTAATCGTAACACCCAAATGTGTAAAGTTCTAATAATGATGTAAGTGTCTCAGGTTCTTTGCTTTCTGGTAATCTACATGCCACATTAAAATAGGCAAGATGTAAATAAAAAAATTGTGTTTTATGTATTCTCCTATTTTGTTGGTAGAGAGGTAATTAAACAAGTTCATGAACATCAGAAAATATTTTTACTCCAATATAAATATTTATTATATATAATTCAATAAGGCAGATAACATCACACATTGACAACATTTTAAGTACAACTATATAGCTTAAGTAACATCATTAAAAACTAATACACTTCTCTCTTACTTTTACTAATTTGTTAAACAATAAGTAGGTAACTTAGCATGATAATTAAGTTTCACTCAACAAGAAATTAAGGTAGTAAATGAAATTACATAAGTACTTATACATATGAAATTATCTAAATACACTTAGCTAATAATAGAATAACTTAGGTCGAAGTAGAAATAAACATGATGCATTTATTTTTGGTCCAGCATGCACTAATACAAATAATGTATTGTATTTGTAATATAAATGTTTGTAAAGTTAAATGCCATTTCTCTTTAGCACTTTTGTGACGTTTTATACTTAATAACTATAAATATTTCGATTGGATATAAATAATAACAAAATATATGTAAATATTAACAGTACCATCATTGTTTAGTATAAAACAATATTATTAAAAAACTTATGCACCCTACTTACGTACTTAAGTAAGTAGAAATTAAGATAGTTTAAAACTGGCCAAGTGCAAGTCGGACTCGCACTCGTAGGGTTCCGTAACACAGTAGAGTATTTTATTACTATGATTTTTCGCAACTACAAAAATAACTTTGTTTTTAATAGTGTTTGTATGAAAAACAAAGTTATACTTGCGGTCGCTATATCTCAACAACTGCTAACTGTATCTCGTTCAAACCAATTTTCGTTGAAAGTTTTTATTGAGATCTACAGAATAAGTTTTTTCTATATTTTTCACTCCTTATATTTTTCTATATTACCACTTTAGACGCACCTATCTTTTAAATGATTGACTTTGATAAAAAATGATTTTAGGAACCTCAATGTCATTTTTGAAGACCTATCCATAGACCCCACACGTATAGGTTTTAAGAAAAAATTTTTTTTTGTTTCAGTTCCATGTATGGGATGCCCCCCATTAAACTTTTATATTTTTTATTTTTGTACAAAAATCGGAAAGCGGTTTACAGAATACATCTACCTACCAAGTTTCAATTCTGTAGTCCTAATAGTTTCGGAATAAAATGGCTGTGACATACGGACGGACAGACAGACATGACGAATCCGTTTTTTGCCATTCGGCTACGGAATCCTAAAAATCACAAGTACAAAGTAATAATGTAATAAAAATGTATTTACAATCTCCAATGTATACTTGGTACCCTGACTGCATATAAAGATTTTTTATAAAAGTTTACTAGCAGTGTGAGTTACACATTACTAGTAATTTTGTTAACCCTCCAACTAAGCTAAATATGCGTCTCTGGATCACGATCACCAGGCCGACGCCTTAGCTATTAGGCTATTACCGCTTAAATAATCATAATAAAATGCATTAAAAAAAGGCTCTGTGGTCATCTGCAAAAACATTTCAATCCAAAAAGATAAACTAGTATGTATCTAATTTTTAATTAGATACATTCTTATATAATTTAAATTAAGTAGCTACCTTTTGAAATTATTCCTAAGCACCAGGACCTAAAGATTTTCTAACATTTCACTTATTTTATAGAAATTACAAATTCTTGTCTAAAGTGGCAATGCGGTAGAAACAAATTTATATAACTAGTCAGTGCAGGTCTTGTCGTCCTCACTGCCAATTCGAATTAGGCATAGACAAAGTTGTAGTAATCATCATCATCAGCCTATCTCTGTCCACTGCTGGACATAGGCCTCACCTATCGCACGCAACTGAGCTCGATATTCAGCGCTTTGTTTCCAGCTGCTGCCAGCCAGCTAGCATATTTTGTTATAGTAATACCCTATGTGAATTAGGCTCACACAGTAAATTAATTTCAGCGTCTCATTACTGTGTGCACTTCCAGCCAGACAAGAACAACCTAGTAATAGTACAGTTATAAATCGAAAAAGGTAAGGTTCTAGTAGACTATTATAGTATTCTTTTGCCTTGAAGATATAGTAAGTAGAAACAAGACAGTTGTATACGGACTCCTTCATGCTTGACCAACCATTCTTCCGAAATGTGATTCTAGTCTTTCAATACTGATCCTTGTGTATTGTCATCAGCGTCGACGTATTTAATATGTTGTGTATACGCGTTTTTAGCGAGATCCCTCAAACTCTGCTCGGACGCTGGGCCAAGCTGTTGCACCATTTTAGTGAAGTGCCCCTGGTCGTTCTGTAACAACTCGTGCGGATGGCCCGCTTCTACGATGTGACCGGCTTCCATTACCTGGGGTATATAAAAGCAATAAGATTGTTTAAAAAACTAAAAGATCCGACTTCAAATTCCGTGCTGTACATTTTCAGTAGGTACCAAGTTTGAGGTGTTTATCTCTTATACATATAAGATCTCGATGAAATTACAATGGGATATCTTTTTTACCACCCTTAGGATATCTTTTTTCTAACATAAAAATAATCATCAAATTCGGTTCATAAACCTCCTTCTTTTCTAAGTCGGTTAAAAATAAAATATTTTGTTAAGTTAAATAGTTGGTAGGTTCCTTGATGGGATGATTGTGTTTTGAGTTGTTACAGTTACTTGCATCTCGGTTAGCAATGACGTAAGCCTATTGGAGCGGATATTTAACAAGTCCTCAGCTCAGGCAGGTGAGATAGTCTAATCTTCATTAAAATTATACCTAATTGAAGACATGACTACTTGGCCACGATCACATTTATAATGCACAGAGTACTGAATCACTCTATTACGTTATAAGAGTTGGCACTTCCCTACATTGTTGATACCCGAATTATGAAAGCACTGTGTAGCCAACCTAACAACGGAAAGTATTATTTACGAAGTAACTATTATATTATCTGTGGTATTATGCTTATAATTTTTTTTGCAGTGTGGGTTGTAGAAAGTACGTTCATAATTCTGAGTTATTTAATTAATTGTAAATTGTACAAAAATTTAAGATTGTTTAAAACACGAAAAGAACTAGTAATCAGTACTAGTTGAGGTTACTGTTTGAGGTTTTTATCTCCATATAGATCAGATAGAGTATATCTCTGGAGATACACAGCAGATCTCTATAAAATTTCAATGAGACTTCCTATTTTAAATAAAAGTAGAATTTTCCAAATCGGTCCAGGAATATTTGAGTAATAGGGGAACATAAATCCGACGTATTGAGAACCTCCTCCTGCTACTTTTTTTGAAGAAAAAACACCTCAGCAATCATCAAGCACCAAAAACAGTAATCAAGTATGTACTTACAACAACTCTGTCGGAATCCGCTACAGTGTGCAATCGATGCGCGACAGTTATAACGGTGCAATCGGCGAAATGCTTGCGTATCGACTTTTGGATCAGGGCATCAGTGCTGCAAGGGTGAAAATATAAACCAATAGAAAATTTGTGCAGAAGAAAACAAGTTTCTTTTTAATCTTAATAATTCAATCTTTGAGGCGGCAGAAGCCCGGATAAGGTGTCGGACTGGCGATCGAGAGGATTTAAGTTCGATCCCCACCCCACCCATTGAACTAATGACGTGAACCCACTCCAGACACAAGCATATTTAGCTTAGTTGGAGGGGTTACGAAGAATACTAGTAATGTGCAACCTACATTGAAAGAAACCTTTTTTAAAAAAAAAATCTTATAGGCTAGCGTTGACGTTGACGTTAGATGATGATGCAGTCGAGATTGGTAGCGCATTATTTATTCTGTGGTAGCACGCTTTTATGTTGTAGACTTCGAGCATTTACCAGTGGAGATGTAAACGCAAGGCGTACCCCTCTGCTGGCCATATAGCCATTTTTGGCCATATGAGCGTGCGTAAGTACGATGTATTTTTAATACTGTGTGCGTGTTTCAAGCTAGTGTGCGGGATCGTTAAAGTGAGTGATTTGTGTGTGTGCAATGCGTGTTTACCTCGTCCCCCGTAAGTATCGGCAGAAAAAATGTTTGCGGATTACAACGTTAACATCTCCATTAGTAAATGCTCGAAGGTTGTAGATTTATTTAGAGAGTGCGCGCCATGGGTATACTTCAGCGCGCGACTGATGCCGTTAAATTTGATTAAATATTTATAACGAAACCGAATATTTATATTAATTTAAATTATTATAAATAATAAATTACTTTAACTATAACTAACAAAACATCCATTTAAAAATAAAGTATATATACATCGATCATTATGTAGATAAGATAGTTAACACATGTGATGTGATCGGATATAAGATATAACTGTGCCGATCATAGTTATATCCCAACAACTTTTTTATATAATAACATTAATGTTTATATAGAAAATATAAAATAAAAAAAGCAATTGAATATATATAAAAAAGAGAAAAAAGTTTTAATTTTAAGACTAACATAATTAGACCACAGTTAAATATAACAACACGCAAATGTATATCCGGACCACCAAATGCATACTGTTAATGTGCGCGTTGCTATTCCAAGAGAGCGTTGTATAAATTCTAGAGATGCTATGCAAGCATGTCAAGCTTGATAATATCGCTTAAAAACTAAAAAACAACCGACTTCAATGCCGCGCTATTCATTTTCAGTACCAATTTTGAGATGTTTATCTCAATATCTCTGGAGATACTAATCAGACCTCGATAAAATTACCATGGTACCACACTTGGGATATCTCCTTTCGAACAAAAAAAGAATAATCAAAATCGGTTCATAAACGACGAAGTTATCCGCGAACAAACATTAAAAAAAAAATATATATATATACGGTCGAATTGAGAAACCTCCTCCTTTTTATAAAGTCGGTTAAAAAATTCCGACCTATAAGCGTGTCACAAAAACAATAGATCACGAGTTATAGAGTTTAATGAATGTAATAATTGGTTGGTTTTGTTACCTAATTTTAATTTACATCTGGCGTGCAGTCTACTTACATTTTTTAAAATGTTTGACAAAAGAGAGAGATATAGCACATCATCTTCTATTTGTCTCTACAGTGACACTACTGTAGCACAAAAAAAAAATATGGGAAGGAAGGGTTAGCTAGAGTATTGGCGGAGAATTTAGAAAGTCGATACTTACTTAGGATCCACATTAGCAGTAGCCTCGTCGAGTACTAGCAATTTATTTCTTGCGAGAGCGGCACGAGCCAAACATAGCAGCTGTCTCTGTCCCGCACTGAAGTTACCACCGCCAGATGTTACCGCGTTAGAGAGAGATGACACGTTTGATTTTAGCTCCACCTGCAAACAACGTATCACACTCAAATTTATGGTTATGGTTTTTGTAGTCATGGTATCTATTATATATACATATTTATATCTATGGTAGTTTAATAGCCTACTTTAGTTCAACTATTGGCTCCAGTTCCGAAGCAAAATTCCCATCGTATTTATTGAAGCGAAACTTCCTAGGGCGCACTGGGGTAATTTTTTTTCTACGATTTCGCTTAAGTTTAACATATAGAGTTGTATAAAAAATAATTAGTGACGTTCAGAAATAAATTGAATGAACTTGAAAGTTTAACTTCTAACGTGTAGCTTTCTACGCACCCTATTTTTTTATAATATATGTATTTACATTATATCTACTTATTTTTTACATATAACATGTATTTTATTATGCCTAAGCATTCGCTAAACTTAACCTTAGGGGATTATATTCAATTTTAATTTGTAAGTGTGTGAGATCCGAAATTACATTTCCGATATTCACTGACCGGTAAGAAATTCAGAGTCAAGCGTTATGCAAAGCGGAAAGGAGAGGAAATTTCGTCACACTGTCAGATGATAACTAAATCCAATTATTTGACACACATCTCTCCTCACTCATGGATATCGCGTTTAATTCGCAGTCTCTTAGCTCTTCATCGTCAGTTGCAAGACTTGCAAGGGTAACTGACAATACACGTAACATAAATGGAGTACACAGTACAGTACAGTTTTTCTTAAGTGTTTTCTGCTATATGCAGAATAAAATATACCAAAAAAAATTCAGTTAAAATACATCACACATTAAGTGAACTACTAAATTACTGTGAATTTTTCAGATTATCATCGAAATAATCTTGTTAAGTGCAGATTATGCTATCACGTCTCGTCTTCATTGGTGTATTTATATCCCCGAAAATGTTTGCTGTCATAAGTAATGCCGTTTGTGAACACACTTACGGGAGTAAGTGTGTTCACAAACGACATTACTTATTTATATGTTAATAAATCTTGAGGTCAAACTCGTTTAACTGTCTTATCTATAAAAAAAAAAAATACGGAAATGGGTAGCGCTCGACCACTATCTCACCTTATTTGTTGTTATAGCGACCATAGTTATACATACTTTGAGAACATTTTAGGTATCTACTTATTACGGTTTAGAAGATACAGCTTTCTTATCTTACATTATCATTGTAAGGGTTCGAGGGTTCCGTTCGTACCTTTTGGATACGGAATCTAAGAAAGTGTCTGTATTTTTCCTAAAACTTGTGTTTATACGCATGTTAACGTATAGACATATTTATTACTAGCGTAATGTGGATTATTATAACCTTTTAATCCGGTGAATGTGTGCGAGTGTAGAGAAACAGCGCAATGTTGAAAAACATGCCATTTAACGTTCACACTGGCTTAATATACTAATAGTATGTGGCCGTAATGAAAATTAAAAAATAACTAAATTCTATATTCACAAACAAAAAAAAAGTTGTCTTACAGAGCTCGCAAACGCGAGTCTTAATCAAACCATTACCTACATTATTGATAATACTCGAGTGAATATTATTGAGTGAGTAGTATTCTTGTAGTGGTGGACCACTACACGAATAGTCAAAATCTTGAACACGGGTGTATAATAAGTTTCGCAGTACCTACGAATAAATTATAAGTCAGGAAAAGTAACTGCGTTATAAAAATGACCCAACAAAAGTCGTGTCCAAGCCGGCGGGGTTAAAAGTCGTGTCCAGCGCGTCATTAATCGGACATTTGTCTTGTTTGACTAAACTTTCATTGAAGCACGTGCGCGAACCAATCCCTGCTTTAGTTCCAAATTTAAATCAATCTTCAAACCAACTTTGTAACTTCGAAAGTGATTCTTATTTTGAATCTACGTCGTTTTGGTTTGAGGGAGGGCCACTATTTGTGTGGAATTTGTTCTGAATTAGAGTTCCTGACTTATGATTTATTTTTAGAGCAGTACATACTTGTTCTAAAGCCTGCCAGATTTCAGCGTCAGTGTATTTGTCGAATGGATCCAAGTTGTACCGTAGACTCGCTGAGAACAGCACTGGCTCTTGAGGAATGATAGAGATCTTGGATCTTAGCTCCTGTGGAATAGAGCAATCATTAATCAATGTTTGAAATTTAACAAAACTAGGTAAGTAAATAATTTAAGATCGTTTAAAAAATTAAAAGAACCGACTTCAAACATCGCGCTAGTCAAAATAGCCAGTAGACGCAGTAACTATTCCATAATCTGTGCCAGTAAGTAAAGTGCCAGCCAAGTAGTAAGTCGTCGACATAAGTAAATGCGTCGTAATACACATATTGATATATTAAAAACGGCTCGATCTAGTTAAAATTTAAATGGGGCCACCTGGGAAGGGTACCCTTTGAAACAAAAAAATAATTTTCCAAATCGGTTCAGGCATCTTCGAGTAATCGGTGAACATACATTTAAAAAAACATTTCGTTTTTTATGAAGTCGGTTAAATAGCGTGAGAAAATTGATACGATCTTCAAAAAGTAGTCCTATTAAATGCTTCCCTTTGTAAATACTATTATCATATTATGTTTAACAATGGCGCTTACGTTTCTTCGTTTGCGTCACGCATTCCGTACCTTGATACATTTAACGGGTAAGCAGGTGGTGATTGTTATTTTATCGTTTTAGAACGACGGCACAGAATAATGAATAGTACAAGTAACGACGGTTTAATTAAGAAGGTATTATTCTTACGTGTTTGTGTTTTACACGTAAAATGTGTGATAAAAGATTTTTTGTTGATACAAAGTATAATTTATGTATGTACTCACTGATAAACAATTTATGATCGTACACAACGAAAAAAAACCGACTTCACATGCCACGATTGTCAAAGTAGCCAGTAGCACTTGTACTATTAATTATTCTGTGCCAGTAGTCATAATCATGTCATCAAGGTATTCAAATTTGTTTATATTGTATATCGCCATATCTCCGGAGATAATTATCAGATCTCGATAAAATTTGAATGGGACCAAACGGGAGGTATAATCTCTCAAACAAAAAAAAAGAATTTTCGAATTTCGAAAATCGGTTAAGATTTGACGGAGTTCTGAGTCGAATTGAGAACCTCCTTCTTTTTGTGAAGTCGGTTAAAAATACCAGTAATACCTAAGTTCTTTGTCTTTTTTTTGTAGTTAATAACTTATCAATGCTGCAAATGTAGGGGAAACGACCAAGGAGTAGAATAACAACTCGATGGTCTGACAACATCAAAGAGGCAACAGAAGAAACTATTTCAAACATAGAACGATTGAACCGGTGCAGAGCAGGGATATCTTCCTAGCTAATTCTTTTCGCTAGTTATGGCCGAATAAGTATCATAAAATATCTACATGTGGTTAGTGGTCACGATTATTGTCAGTGATAGAACGACGAAGAAGATAACTTTTTTGTGTATATTTTTATATTCATAGATTGTAATTTAATTACAAAGGCAAACTCCTAACCAAGGTTTCGTATGTAAATAAGGTGAAGATGCTATGTGTGACAAATAATAACAGGACGTGGTTAAATCCCGTTTTACCGTGAACACAGCACAAGAAAAGTTTCTATCACACTTATTACGAATTAGTATGAAGGTAATTTTAGAGTTAGGTACGAAATGGTTGTATATTTATTTACCTTGAGAGCAATGGAGCCAGTTTCAACATCGTCGATGTAAACGTTACCTTCGATCGGAGCGAGCCGAAAGAGAGCAGAAATCAGGGAAGACTTGCCGGCACCAGTGCGGCCAACTACTCCCACCTAAAATAAATAAACATTGTGTCAAATTGTTACGTTTTCACTGTTAAATTAAAAACATGGTTTAACTTCTAATATAATAAGTAGTAATAATTGACAAAGAAAATAAGATGATTTTGTGATCACAAGCATATATCATTTACACAATATCTGTTTGATTGATTTAAACAAATAGGTTCTTATCATTGACTAGACATAGCTGACTCTGAAACAAAACATTTAAATATGATGCTTGTGTAAAGTTGTGTGGTCACAAGCACCATTAAATTAAACAGATGTCATTGCAAAACAGATATCCGTTTTAATTGAAGCTGGCTCTGACACCAACGTTTTGAGAGTCACTCTAAGGCGCTAATTTTACATTTAGAGTCACCGTCCTGTAATGTCACTGGCCACTTTGCTCTACTAGTTTGTTAAAACATTTAATAAACTGGCTTAGTCTGACACTAAGGCAACACACATGAGAGCAGTGACCACCGCGTGACACCAGAACCGACGCCATGGCGTTTAAATGAAGGTACAGAAATGGCTGAAAATCATTCAGGCGGCTAGTTGAATAGCGCTGTTTAGTAAAGAGTTGATGAGGCTGTTGATTTAAATTGCTAATTAAGCTTGTTGGCTGCGACATATTGTAACAATGTTTTTTAATAATTTCATTATTTATCTCCTTTTAAAGTCTATTCCAACTAATAAATATCATAAATCCATAATAGTCCACACAACGCTTTTTATTTTCACGCCATCTGTCGCTACTACAATCAAATTATTTCTGTGAAATGTAAGGGTCCTTCGAGCTGGTTTCGGGTGAATTAAATTTATAGGTGCAATTGATTTTTTCGAACTACCTACTTCGATGCAGCACAATATCGCAGCAAATTTTTAAAATTTGTGATTAAACATTTATGCCAAATATATAATAATTATAATTTTCATCGTATAAATCTACTATAGTCTAGTCTAACCATTTGTTAAGAGTAAAGAGAACAACTCACCTTCCATCCACTTTCAATAACAATATTCAGATTCTTAAGGACAGGTTCAGCATCCTTTTCATATCTCAAGTAGAGGTCTTTAAAGATTAATCTGGCACGTTGCGGCCAACTTTGCGGCGGGGACGGCCCGTCAGTCTTTTCAAGTGGTAGTGAGGTGAACTGTACCACTCTTTCTACACTCGTCATTTGTGAGATCACTTCTGTTGTTTGTTTCACTCCATATTGCACCATGTTGACCAGGATGAGGCCTTGACTGATGGCTAGACCGACGTCACCGGATTTTGTGGAAGCTGGTGGAATTTTTGGAGATATAGTTTAAATTTTTTAAAACAACATTTTGTCTATAAGAGACAAATAAGAGACTTTACAATCTCAACTGATTGATTACAAGTGACGCTGTGGTCAAGATAAAAGTGAAGCGCGCTTGTCTGGAAGATAAGAAGGCAGTATTAAAATAAAGCGATCGATTTCTAAATTTAGTTAAAAGCGTTGCATTCTTGACCCATCTTACAAATTGGCTTTTGATAGACACCTTACTTTTCTTTGTACAACTATCCGTACCTCCTCGGTACGCTTAGTTGTTACTTTTTACGAAATGCTATACTAAAGCAATTTTTTAAAAAGTTGGATTTAAAACTAAGACGTTTTACTATATATATATATATATATATATATATATATATCTTTAGTGGTCCCCACAAAAGAAAGGGACAAGCACCGTTCAAGTGTCGTGCATTTTCGGGCCGGTTTTGCGCCTAGTACAGAGTCAAGTTTATTTATAGTAAAATCATAGATTTAGAATCTTTTCGCATATGCATTGAATAAAATAATGTTTAAAGAGGCTGTCATAGTATACATGGACAAGGAAATGTGAGTGGACTATTAATTTGTAGTTATAGATAGTATAACAGTTACCGTTGTCGAGTAAGAGGAAAGTGTAAGCGACCACGACGACATACGACGCGGAGATTATACTCAGCCAAATGGAGAACGCTGTGTTTGTCACGAGGGTTAAGTACCTGGAAAAGCGGATATATCACTTGAATAAGCAGAAAAACGAAATTCGTAGATAACTAGTTACTTCAAGGATATAATAGGCATGACGACAGTATTAAAAAAATCGAAGAGATAATGATTTTAGGGGAAAATACATATTAAAACACTAGTTTAGTTTTATATAAAAAATTGAGATTATTATGTTTTCAATAAAATAAAACATTAAAATACTGCAATCGGCCATTTTGATTGAAACACCAATCACAGCGCATGACGACACGCGGTCCTCTTATATGAGGTTTTCTTGAAAATGTTATTAAATTTTGGAAACCCCATTATATATGTATCCATTGTCATGGATTATATAATAGTTACTACGTTAAGTATGTCATTAACCTATGCGTGACGTCACAGCCGACGCCATGACACAAGTAAGCAATTTTCGCGCACTATTGAAAAAATATTAGAAAAATAGCTTTAAACTTCGTTAAACTTAAGTTTATTACCAAAATAAAGGTTTTATCGTGAATAGTAAATGTGTTCCCACATTACGGAAGAGGATTTCAAAATCTTTCGTCACTGCACAATAGGTAGGTAAACTTACCAAGCGGCAGTATGCACGTCTTGCTTATCATCAAACTGTGTTTGCAACATTTGTTGAGCTCCGCACGCGCGCACCGTTGTCAGACCGAGCATGCTGGCCGACACGTGCGAGAACACCGGGCTGCGGGTTATACCTTCCACTCTGTGGACAACACATAGCTAAACTTAGTATCGTATAATAGAGTTGGAACTCTACCTGGAGCTTGCATGATGAAAAACATGATTTAATATCTTTCAATACCATATTCGCAAGAAAATTAAAAAAAACTGGCGACCGACAAATGGCGTAATATCCATTACAACGTTGCTAAATACCACAGGCCGGTGACGGGCAGCAGCGTCACCGGTGCGAGAAGCTACGTCCTGCGGCCGGAACACATTAGATGTTTTGGCGACAGATTTTCTGACTTGAGGGTGGTAGCTGGCCAGGCGGCCACTAGATAGTACCCCTGCCCTACCACCGTGCGGGGGTTGTCGGTTTCTTAACGATGTATTTCCTTCACCGGGGAGCCACTGTGAAAAGCGCACATAAAATTTTCGATAGAAAAATGTATCGGTGCACGGCGGGGATTGAACTCGGTAAATCTGGCATCAAAGCCGACCATTCTCCCACTTACACCATACTTAATAATATAATAACACATACCTCTTGATAGCCTGCGCCGTGTTGAGATATATGACAGACCACCAATACATGGCAAAGCCGCAGACAACAGTCGTGATCATCATATAGGGACTTACGATGGCCACCATCACCAATATACCAATCATCACCATGAATATCTAAAAAAGAAATAAAATATTTATTAATGTTAATCAAATCAAAACAATTATGCCTGATGGAAGTATTCATAAGCATCTAAGATTCTCAATATCAACAACATTATTATAAATGCGAAAGTCAGTTTGTATATTTGTTTGGGACCTCTTCCGCCTAGAGTTGGCTAAATGTTGCACAGGGATAGCTAGATAATAAATTTAAAAACCTACATCGCATTTGACATTTTTATCGTCATATCTCTGGAGATACTTATCAGATCTTGATACAATTTACAAAGGACCACACCTCATCATCATCATCAGCCTACCTCTCTGTCAACTGCTGCCTCTCCTACTCAAGCATTATCAAAATCGGTTCATTTTCAGGGACTAGTTTGAGAAGTTTATCGTAGTATCTCTGGAGATACTCATCAGATTTCCGCGAATTGTATACTGGAACCACCGAGATGTTCCCTACTCTCGATAAAAATAATTATTAATTTAATCTCAATGAGACCATCAAGTTTATTGTGCATTGGGCAGTCTAGTCCCCATACTTTTTTTATGGCAGCGCAGCGTTACCGCGATTGATGGTACCGGCTAACATTTCCACTAAGAAAGAGCTTAAGCTGTTTCTGTTGCGTTCTTCTATTCCTATCTTATCTACAAACATTTTATAAATCAAATTTTCTAAATACAAGTTGCATGTCACGGCTTCAAACTTGCTTTCCTCGGGTTTTTGTGTAAAAATGCGATTTTACAAATAATAAAACTAATATAGAAAGCAAAATTTAATCCATATCGTTAGAGCCGTATCCGAGATACGCGATAGAAATACATACAAGAATTGCTCATCTATATATATAGAAGAAAGTCGTGTTAGTTACTACACTTATAACTCAAGAACGGCTGGGCCAATTTTTATGATTTTTGTATTTTTGTAATTGTCTTTGTCAGGAATAGGGTAATAAGTATTAAAAACAATGAATAATTGACCTAAAAAATGCTATAAGAAAAAATATTATGCCAAAATGTTCCTGGGCTTAAAAACTGCCAATCATTTGAATTTTGATGTTCAATTGTTTATCCCGCTGTATTTTTTTTTGTATAATTATGGCTCCACACGATTAGTGTAGTTAGCCAGCCAGCCAAGTATAAAAATTCTTCCCATGTGTGGGATAGCATTACAATATTCGAATTATCGTGTTTTGTTTTTTTTTGGTAAATTATTGCTCCACACGATTAGTGTATTAAGCCCGTGTCAAGTAGTAAGTAAAGTAAAAATTCTTCAAATTTTTGTGAATTCAAATCATGTAGATTTTAAAAATGTCAAATATTGTCAGTAATTTCATGTAATATTGATCAACCGTTCCAGCGGCATTTACGACATTTCTGTAGTTTTTTTTAAAGTTATAAATTTTATGTACTCGTATATTTAATTTATTATTATATTATGATATTAGACTATTTTACTAAAACTTCTCTATATCAGAACTAAAACGCAAGCTAAACTTACTTGTATACTATCTAAGAACATTCTAGGCAACATTTCATCGACCACGCCCATGTCTTTAGAGAATCTGTTCAGGATACGCCCTGAAGGATTGGTGTCGAAGAAACGCATCGTCGCCGCTAATATGTTCCCGAACATCTTGTTGTGAAGTCTTATGGAGCTGCGCATGCATACCCACAGGAATAGGATTGATCTGTAACAAAGATACACACTTGTAGAAATCAATAACAATCAAAAGACTATTTTCAAGATGATTAGAACATAAGTTTCCGAAAGATAAACAACGGAACACTTTATACCAGCGCCTGTAGTTAGCGGCGAATCATATATTATATAGCTGTATAGATAGATTCTAGTACGCTAGATATGTTGGACCGTATTGATGCATAATTCAATTTCATGACTGGATTTGACACATTAACATTATTGACAGTAGTTAATAATATGTACATACATTCAAAATTTATAACCACCCCCGACTGATTAATTTATTATCTGTTAATTGAGACGATTCCAATAAGCCCAAACTCGACAACTCTGCAGTAAGTTGGTGACGAGTTGAGTATTCTGCAGATTCCAGGAGATGACCCAGCATCAGGTCCATGATACCATGTTCTTACAATAAAGTAAGAGTATACCGAATTGATCAGGCCTTTAAAAGTTGATCTCATAGCGTCATCATCTAGAAATACGGAACCCCGCAAGAACTATCAATTTCATGTCAATTGCGTCAAATTTTGTTCCAAAGACGACCTGCGAGGGTGCTTCAAATCGAATCATCCATCAACTCTTATCTTATCTAGCGTATTTAGTAACTAAACAGTTACTATGCCGCGAATGCATGTATATCGCTATCCCACTTCTAGCATGCACAGAATAAATAATACTTGCAGCCTCTCCTTCGCTCGCGGCGGCGCTCGGAAAGCCCTCAAGCTACCGCAAAAGCAATAAGCAGCGCGCTACTGCAGTATTATTATCTGTTCTGTGCTACTGCTCCAGTTGCCGTGGCGAAGCTCTGTGCTTCGCCGCGCTACTCTGCGCCTTATTATTATCGACTGTATGTCAAGGTAGTTAAGGTTTATATTGAATTGTTGTCTTCTAATGCGCTCTGCCGCGCTTCCAGCGGTGTGCACTGGCACAGAATAAATAATAGTACAAGGCACTGAGCCTGAATCCGCACGCGCGTATCAAGGAAATGCGCTCCGCCGCGCCTCCAGCGGTGTGCGCTGGGCCACAAAGGGACTACAAAGTGATCCTATAAGGGTTCCCTTTTTCCTTTGAAGGTACGGAACCCTAAAAAAAAAGAGGGAAGCTCACGCATAGGTATTTTCCAAACTACAGCAGAAATGTATTGACAAAATATTTTAATTAAAATAATATATACAATCGATTTAACGAATTTTCATGAATCAAAGCTAAGAACACTTTCGATGAAGACATCTAATCTATCAAACAAAAAAAAAACTATCAATAATAAAATCAAAATCGGTTCATCCGGTTGGGTGCTAAGATGCTACAGACAGACAGACAGATACACACGTTAAACGGGGTACGCCGTAAGGTTACAGCGGCAGATGTTCTCCTTGGTGGTAAGCTACTTTTTAGGGTTCCGTAGCCGAATGGCAAAAAACGGAACCCTTATAGATTCGTCATGTCTGTCTGTCCGTCATTAGGTCACATTTGTGTGCCCCCCCCCCCTCCATCTAACTTTTAAGGTAACGGAGTGAAAAATCTAGAAAAAATATATTCCATAGATCTCAACAAAAACTTAAAAGAAACTATGAAACACAAAGTTAATTTTTTGGTGGCGAAAAATTAAAGTTATAAAACCCTAAGAGTGCGAGTCCGACTTGCACTTCGCCAGTTTTGGTAGATTTAATGATCCCACTACCTCTGTAGGAAAACCCATGATTCATGAATGCACATAAGACATTCATAAGATATATAATATAATATAAGACATTTCATTGGTAGGTATATAGCTAGGATTAGAACCAACGACCGTCGGGTCAGAATCAGAATCCTTTACGCCAAAGGGCCGTCCAATATCATTACGTAAGTATTATAAAACAAAGGCCATCACTGCCTCTGTCTGTTCGCAATAATCTCAATAGCTACTGAACGGATTATCATGCGGTTTTCACAAATAGCCAGTGTTTATGAGGAAGGTTTAGGTGCATAATTCGTTAAGGTTTTTGTGTAAATTGGTTGAAATATGACGATGATTGTTAAATATGTTAATATTTTATATTCGATGCAACAAACTGATGCAAAATTTGTAAGCATAAATGTTCTACCCGTGCGAAGCCGGGGCGGGCTGCTAGCAATATAAAAAAATAACTTAATACGGAGGCACTAATTTATGAAAAAAACGTGTTAAAACAATCAATATCATTATTCAGAATTCTATTGTTCATACTAATTTCTACAAAGATGGCGTGAATTTTAAATTATGCACATACATTAAAATTATTATATTAAGCCATTAATGTATAACTCTTTTGTTTTTTTATACTGGAATTATTTTTAGTGACGAAAAAAGAAATAATTTATTAGAATCCTTACATAGACGAAACATTATTAGCTTAACGGCTTCCTTTAAAGCTCGACGTTATGACTTCCTCTATCTATGTTATATCCTTGATAGCGTAAGTTTCTATTTTAAGGAGGTCTTTAAACTTATTAACGATGCTGGAGATTTAACTATATCCGTAACTTAACACCAGTTATCTATTTTTACCACCGACACAAAAAGAAGGGGTGTAAAAAATTATTATGCATACGCTAATCTTATAAACCAATACATACATTTAACCTAAAAGTATACTTTAATGTTATTATTCAATAATGCGCTAAGCGGAACAAATTTTGATGGTTACGTTACGGTACGGACAAAAAGTTGTACTATTATTTATTCTGTGACTTAACTGAAACCTGAATACTACCTTAGGGTTGTATTAAGACAAAACATGTTTACTAGAATTTTCACAATACATTATTTACAAATCCTACAATAACTCTATTCATAACATACAATAGGCCTGGTTTGAGGGCCCGGTGGTGTAGTGGGAGAATGGTCGGCGAGTTCAATCCTAGCTGTGCACCAATGGATTATTCTATCGAAAAATGTATGTGCGCTTTTCACAGTGGCCCTCCGGTGAAGGAAAAACATCGTTAAGAAACCCCCAACTACCGCATGGTGGTAGGACACTATCTAGTGTCCGCCTGGCCAGCTACCACCCTCCAGTTATAAAAATATGTCGCCAAACATCTAATGTGTTCCGGCATTTATCCTTGAGAGCCAGTTCCCATTCTAGGCCTAGCGTGCTACTATACTCGACCGCATCATCACTTACCAACAGGTGAAATAGTGGTCAAACGCTAGCCTATATGATATAAAAAAAATACAAACAACAACAGTAACATATTACGAAGTATTAGTACAAATAGCGGTTATAGTAGAAAGATTTACCGCGGGCAGTAGATACGATTATTTATTCGGTGCCGCGGGACGTAATTTAGCAATTACAGGGTGTAGACTTAGCTAGATGTCACCAATGTGACGCGGCAAGAGCCAGAGTTAACAAAAACCTCAGGTCTTGCTTCCACTTCACAGGTTCGCATATATAAGCCTCAAGGTGGGACCTCTTTACCCTGATGCGATACGATTACATCTCGTTATCGTGAATCGTGAAGATCTACATGCCGAGGGAGTTCATGGTCCGTATAGCGTGCGGTCAGTTTGATCGCGCTGACAACGTGCCACAACCTCCCATACCTGAACAACATTGCGCCGCACTTCGAGTATATTATATCACTATTTGAAACCACGCCTGGCCACTCGACGACGGTCACAGTATCAGTATCACAGGTAAGCTGGATGAGATAAGCCGAGGATCATGCTCAGTGGCGTGCAATTGGAGATTGTAAATCAGTGGACTAGTTAGTATACGCTGATGATGATGATCTGTTATATATCGGCAGACGTCATACCTTACCATTAAGTAATCGCTTTGCTTGTTCTGTTACATAATATAAAATAAAAAAAATTAAAAACTCACGACAGCGCTCTCTAGCCAACTAAGGTCGTAGTAAGAACCATCGCCAATTAATTACTTAACTTTTGGAGGTAACTAAATGGGAACATGAATTTTTGCACACGCAAAAAATCTTTCATGCAAACGCATGCACATTGTGGTAAATGCAGTAAAATAAAATTTATAATCATACCTGCCAGTAGTAAGTATTATGCAGCCAATGATTCCAATCGTCCAGATATAGATGTAGAAGTTGTTGTTGACTTGTTCTTCCCCAATCGTGGTGCCATTCGTGGCGTCAGCTATTACGATGCCAGTTTTCACCATAGTGCCTATTACTGTAAGATTAGGGTTCATCGTTGTGGAGCTAATTGTGCCTGTGGAAATGTCTGGCACTGTATCGTTTAGGGTAGTAAGGTTTGATGCGGAATTTGCTTGTAGGTTGGCTTCGTGAGACGCTTCTACTACGTTCATCCTAGAAAAATATGATTAAGCGTTAAATTATTATAATGAAAGAGTGAAAGTGGAAGAAGCGAAAGAGGTATGTCAGGATCGTAGCATGTGAAAAGAAGTAGTCTCTGCCTACCCCAACGGGAAAAAGGTGCGATTGTATGTATGTGTAAATTATTATAATATATTACCAATATTGTTTAAGTTTAATCCTTAAGAAACGATTTTCATATGGCCCGCGGTATGGTAATTTTATGACTGAAATTAATATAAACTTTAACTTAATACCGTTTATATTTAATGTCAAATCTTCTTACGTCATATTCAAAGACAAATAATAGAAATATTATAAGTAAAAAAAAATCACAATAAATAAGATTTTTCCGGCAAATTTTAATCAATCGGAACCCTACGTGTGCGATTCGACTCGCACTTGGCCAGTTTATTTAATCAATGGTATGAGCCAACCATATATACCGATCAAGCTAAAACTGTCACACTGCTACAATAAGCTAAATATGTCTGTGTCTGGAGTGGGTTCACGTCAATAGTGAAATGGGATGGGGATCGCACTTACGACCTCTTGATCGCCATTATTTGTTATACAATTTGTACAATGTATATGGCATTCAATAAGGAGTTTTTATATTCAATAAGGAGTTATATATATAATGTATTGTAAAGTAAATCCTTACCAATTCGTAAGCCAGAGGTCGCTCATGGACGTGATGACTTGAGCAGCAATGATCGAGACTATAGTGAGGATTAACAGCGCCCAGCCCGCGCCGGCCCGGAAATACTTTGTGTACACTTTACCCGAAACGCGACCTGTTGGAAACAAATATAATTACTCTACTTAGTTTTTTTAACGAAAAGGTTACATATATTACAAAAAACATTATTGGGTGAGCTTTAAGCAGTTTTCGGAAGTCAGGCAGTAAAAACTGCCTGACTTGCAACGCACGCTTATTTTGAACTACTTACCAATATTATAAAACCGACTTCCATGCCCCGCGAGTCAGTTTCAATAGCAAGTTTGAGACGTTTATTGTCATATCTCTAGAGATACAAATCAGGTCTAGATGAATTTATAATGGAACCACCTCGGAAATGTTCCCTGCCGATTAAAAAAAGAATAATTCGAATCGTTTCACAATTGACAGAGTAATCGCGTAACATACATGCAAAAAAAAAACATACAGACGACTCCTTCTTTTTGGAAGTCGGTTGAAAAGTCAGTTTATATATTTGTTTGTGACCACTTTATTTATTTTTAATATCTTGTAGGTTAGCTTTTGACCACTATCTCGCCTGGCGGTAAGCGATGATGTGGTCGAAGATTTGTTTATTATTATTCTTATTTATTTTATTAACCACGCTCACAAGTTACAGGTGCTATTAGGATGCCGATATTTATAGGTACGGTCGGCAAAGGGTCGGGGCACACTGGCGAAGCGCAGCGCAGAGTCTTTCTACCCGACTGCGAAACAAGTATTGATATGATTTTCAAATGTATGTACGTACAAGTATGTATATTTCTTTGGTACGCCCTAGAGCAGTGATTCCCAACCAACTTAAATATGGTCCGCGAAAGATTTAAAACTGACGAAACAATAATTATGCTCTATATAAATGAGCAAAATATCACTCCTATTCAAAAACTTGTACAGAAGGTGCCAGGTCACAAATCTTATTGAAGCAAACTATTTTATTAACCGACTTCAAAAAAAGGAAGAGGTTTCTCAATTCGACCGTATATATATATTTTTTTATGTTTGTTCGCGGATGACTTCGTCGTTTATGAACCGATTTTGATTATTCTTTTTTTGTTCGAAAGGAGATATCCCAAGTGTGGTACCATGGAAATTTTATCGAGGTCTGATAAGTATCACCAGAGATATTGAGATAAACATCTCAAAATTGGTACTGAAAATGAATAGCGCGGCGTTGAAGTCGTTTTTTTTTAAAGTTTTTAATAGATATTATTCTCAGCCTGTTCTGTCCCACTGCAGTTCAAAGGTCTCTACTGAAAAACCTAAATTATATCAAAAATTAGATTGATACAGTTTACTTTTTTACTATGTGGTCCTTGCTACTAATAATACACTTAAACTGGTCCTTGGTCACAAGAAGGTTGGGAACCACTGCCCTAGAGCCTAAACGCTTGTCGTATTTTTATGTGAGTGGTCTCAATAGATTCGTTTTAGTCGTGAGAGTGACACTGGAAATTTAGGATTTTTGGCGCCAAAAAGTAATCTAAAAAAAAATTATGTTTTCAAAATACATCGAGTGTGTATCAAAATAAAGATTTTTAACTGTGATTACGAATATATGTATAACTTATATGTTTTATTGGAGTTTGGAATAGGAAATGCTAATAAATATTTTTTTCACGCTGTCGGGTTTTTTGTACTTTTCAACAATTCACTTATTACTGTCTAATTTTATAGACATCAGATAGGTTAAAATCCTAGAACACTAGAGAGTCAAAGCGAATAGGTAGTCCTGTAGTAGGTACAGGAGAAAATTTTCGGTTTCATTTCCACAACAATGTGACAATAGTATTTGGATATATCGAAAAATGCTCTACACTGCGCTTTGCCAAATGTGTGCCAGCTTAGATCAAAATACCGAATAATCTGGAACATATCACTAAAACTAGTTATCACTCTTAATTGAAAATACTCGTTTCAACGTAATATGACCTTGAATTTTTGATATTTTAACATCAAAGACCGCATTAAAACTTGTCTTTTAATATTCATTGTGTCAAAAATCTTCATAACGACGTGGAATGATATGGAGCTATTTGTTGTCTTTAATTCACCTAAACTGCCACAGTAATGATTAAGACAGATTAATTAAAATATACTTGACCCTTGATGATTGCTAAATACCACAGATTTGTTCAACGTTTCTATGAACAATTAAAATATTGCAAGTCATGAACACAATTTAATAATTACGTATAGGTATATAATAATATAACTATACGAATACATGCAAACTTCAATCAAATGGTATTTGCGTAAATTTATTGAATCGTAATTTGACAAAAGAAACTAAACTAACAATTATAGAATACCCTAATTGAATCATATTAAACAAGAAAATTTTAAAGTAATTACATAATAATTAAATAGTGACTAAAGGTGCGACGATTTCCATACAAAAGTATAATGCACAAATATGAATAAATTGAGCAAAACTTGCACTCAAATCACATCTATCGGTCTTATGTCTTTATGCGTTCAAATTATGTAGGTAAATATAATTTCCGATATGAAAAGACTTATCATACCATAGTATACCAATAAATGTGATTTCAGTTTTTTAAATATATATAGAGCAGCAAAGCATGCAGCCCAGCAGCTAATGGTAAGTGGTTACCGCCACCTATTAAAACCTGCAATACCAGAGTCAATACCCAATACAGGTGCGTCACCTGCTCTTTCTGAAAGAGAAATCTGTTAAATCTCCTTTTTTGAAGTAACTCAGATCAACCTTCTGTGGGAAGACCTCGGGAGGAAGGTCATTCCACATTTCGCATGTACGCCGAAAGAACAAACGCTTAAAACGCGTTGTGTGGGACGACCACGTGTCTATAATATGAGGGTAAGCCCTCTCACGAATACGCGAGTTCCTGTGGAAAAATCGAGTGGGTGGGATCACACCAAAGAGCTCATCAGAGCATTCGCCTTGAGAATATCTATAAAACAGACTTAGCAAACCAACATCGTCACGAACACTTAACGGTTCAGTGTATTTATTAGATAGGGTCGCGTCATCGAATACTTCAATGGCTCTTCTCTGAAGGGAGTCAAGTGGTTGCAGCTGATACTTCGGTGCATCACTCTACAGATGCGAGCAGTACTCCATCCATTTGCGGCCGAATCTGAGCTTTGTACAACAAAATTCGTTGACTCGGCGTGAACTGCTAAGCTCTGTATGGGACACCGAGTTTTTAAGCTGTGACTTTAAGCTTTGCTAGCTAAATGACTCCCGAACTGGACCTAATTAGAGATGTCGACACCTAAGATTCGGATTGTCTTCGACAAGTTGAGGAGTATACTCTGGAACTTTGGAGCTACATTCAATGGACTCTTTAATAGCTTGCGTTTTTATGGAATTGGATTTCAAAAGATTTTGTGATCCCCAGCTTGATAGCTGGATAGATGCTCTGTCGAGAGAGCACTCAGCCTGTGACGAGCTCCATAATCTTTTCGTCGATTTCCGACCTAGGGATATTTGTACGGCCTCAGTATTTAGCATCACCCGTGCTGTCATCCGCAAAGCAAGTTTTTGCTTCATTTACTCAAATTTGTGCATTATATTTTTAATGGAAATCCGAAATCGTACCACCATATACATATATTTTTTCGTGCTGTGTTAGTACATTTACCTGATTCTGTTATCTCGGCAATTTCTTTTTGTTCTTCGTCGTCTTCCATTTGGTCGGCATCATGAATTGTTGATGAACTCGTGCTTGACTGCGCGAGAAAAAAACAATTAAATAGTTGAACTAAGTTAAGCTATTATTTAAGGTATTAATTATTATTTATTGTATTTATTTTCTTCTTTATAAAGCTATTTATTTAAGGTTTGAAATGTTGCGTGATATGTAAGAAGCCAATTAATAGTATACTTTGCAGTTTCATTGAATATTTGATTGCAGATATGCGAGCACTTGACCACTATCCAACCTGTTGGGAAAGGGACGATGTGATCTAGGGTGTAGCACGCTTGCCTTGATATACCTGTTCCCTCTCGACTTGAAGGTACCCAAGGTAAGTAAAGCTATTTGGAAACAAGTCGGCCGGCAAGTGTTTAACTCTCTTGCGCTGTTTACTACAAGGAAAATACGTAGAAATGAAAGGAAAGTATACTCACTTTAATTGACATGGTACGTTGACGTAGAAACTTCGGCCTTGTAGCGTCATCGGGTTCCTCTTCTTCCAAAAGTTCAGAGAATAGCGGTGTCTTTGACACTTTCTCGAAATCGCCTTGAATTTCAATATCGCCCTGAAACAAACAAGAGTTCTCCAATCATATTATCACTTTAGTCAGACTACTAATTGGACTCACTGGACCAAATAAAAATAAACCATAATTTATGAAAGGAGGGAAGGGAGGGCGGTCTTTGCCCTGCAGTGGCATAATCAATACACGCTGAAAAAAAGGAGTCTCCGATCTCGATCGTGTGGCGCGTTGAAAGCTGATATTGTCGGTCGCCTTGTTTATAAGTAGTGACTTGTATTGTTACACGGTTTGTTTGGTCTCGGTCTTTGGTTTGGTTTGGTCGACGCAAAAATTATTTTTATTATATATCGTAGTGCTGTGATTGCCGTGATTGGAAGAAATGAAAGTATCTGGCCTAAGCCACAGAATAATTAATACTGGGTGGGGCAAAAGTAATCACCCTATTGGAAAACGCTATAACTTTTGCAAATGGCGCCAAATGTAAATTCGGTTTTGACATTTGAGAAGTAAACAAACGCTGAATACAAATCGACATGCCATGAATAGGTTTACTCCGCAGGAATCTACGCTGAAGCCATCCTGAATCTCAACGAAGAGTTGGGCGATTTTTTATCGAAAATAATCGTGAGCGATAAGGCTCATTTCCATCTCAGTGGTTACGTGAATAAACAAAATTATCGTTCCTGGGGCACCGAAAAACTTGTATCACCTACGAAGAGCCATTACACCCGCTCAAAGTTAATGCGTGGTGTTCTGTTTACGCTGGAGGTGTCATCGGGCCATTTTTTTTTAGAACGCCGCGGGCCAAACGTCTACTGTGTCTACTGTTGACGGCGCGCGGTACAGAGCCATGACTACCGAATTTTTGCTAACTCAATTGGATGATTTGGGACTCGAGAACATGTGGTTCCAACAGGATTGTGCAACGGCGCACACTGCTCGAGCCACAACAGATATTCTGAATTCCGGGTCGCTTGATCTCTCGTTTTGGTGATTTGCACTTGCCGGCCAGATCACCCGATTTATCCGCTCCAGACTTCTTTTTATGGGGTTTTTTAAAGTCGCGGGCTTACGTCAACAAGCCTGAGACTCTCGAAGCTCTTAAGGAGAATATTCGCCAGGAATGCGAGAACCTGTCGCCCGAAGTTCTGGCAAGAGTATTTTTTTTTAAAGATTACTCGCAATGTGGGTTGCACATTTCTTGTTAACCCCTCCAACTAAGCTAAATATGCTTGTGTCTGGAGTGGGTTTATTTATTTATTAATTTATAAAACTATAGTTAGCTTACAGCTACGCCAAAACGCTAACTATTTAATTAAACTTATATCAAATTAAAACTTAAAAATACTCTTAAATTAATTGCAACATAACTTAGGTTATCCACAAATATGTCAACATGCGGACACTGGTTTGAAAATGCATTTATAATTTCCATCGCCCGAATCGAAGGCGCGTGCCTGGCACTAAGCGTGCGCAACATGGGACACGCAAATAACATATGGTGGCGGCGCCCACATCTTAAATAGTTGTTTGGAACGAATATTCCTAAACGAGCTAACACATCCGGATTATTTATTCCGCCCCGTAGTATTTGCAAATAGTGCAGAACTAAAAGTAATTTCCGCCTAAGCTCCAAAGTTTCTACTCCGATCATACCTGAGACAAACAAGGATGGGAATAAATATGGGTAGTAAACATACTGTCGCTTATATATATATCTTGCAAATTTGCGCTGCACCCTTTCAATCATAAGAGAGTATTTAGCCTCACGTGGATCCCAGATTGTAGTACTATATTCCAATTTGCTGCGAACAAAGGCGTTGTATAATTTAAGGGCAACACTGACGTCACGGAACTGTGACGCGGTTCTCATGATGAAGCCTATCGTCTTGTTCGTTATTTTACAAAGAGAAATAACATGCTCGCGGAAATCAAGTCGACTGTCCAGGAGAACTCCAAGATCTCGAAGGGTTTCAGCTTTATCAAGTAATGAGCCTTCCAGCACATACGTATGGGGTGATGGAGAGTTTTTCCTCGTGAAGATCATAACTTTACATTTTGATACATTAAATGATGATACTACTGATACTATTTAATCTACTCCAATTGTTTACCGCGTTCAAATCATGCTGTAATTGAGTTATATCGGAGTATTTAGTAATAGTCTGATATATTTTGAGGTCGTCAGCAAACATTAAACACTGGGCTGTGCTCAACACTTTTGGTAGGTCATTGATCATCACCAAAAACAACGTGGGCCCTAAAGTGCTACCCTGACTTACACCAGATCTTGTGTAGAACTCATCAGATCTATATTTGCCTAATTGTACGTACTGTTTCCGATCCTTTAAATAATTCGCAAAGAATCGCAGCAGCATAGGCGACGTTCCGAACAACGATAATTTTACTAGTAGAAGATCATTGTCCACTAGATCGAATGCGCGCCGGAAATCGAGGAACACTGTATCAACCCGCCCACCAGCGTCCATATGCGTCGCCACATAATCTACGAAAGTGGTATGGTTAGTTGTCGTCGAACGGGATGCTCGAAAACCGTGCTGCGAGTTGTGGATGCTAGCTTCGATTTGATGCGTAAAGCGTGAATTTATAACAGATTCGAATAATTTGCTAAACACGGATAGTACGGCAATTGGCCTGAAATCTGATACTTCAGTTGAAGAACTTAGTTTGGGCACGGGTGTTACCCTGGATATTTTCCGCCTAGAAGGATAATGACATGTGCGAAGCGCAAAGTTGAACAAATATAAGAGGGGTACCTCTAAAGCTGATAGACAGTCTTTGACCATATATGGAGGTATAGCATCAGGGCCTGCAACCGAGGATGGTTTTAATCGGTTGACGGCTCTTCGTAAGTCTGCTTGTGTGACAGAGTCAATAGATACAAGCCGTGCATCACCAACACCGGTATTTTCTTCAGCTATCTTGGGATCTAAAATAGGGGTATTACTCAGGAATACAGAACTAAAATATTTGGCAAATGCTCCTGCAGCTACCTGGCCCGCCACAGTTGTACCATGGTGTGTATACTCTTTTAACTGTGATCTGTTCTGTCGCCTTTCTCGCACATATTTCCAGAATTCGGAGGGGTTTTTATTTATATTACAACCAAGAACTGCCATATAGTGATGGTAAGCAATATTTATCAGATCTTTTATGTGGCTTCTATAATAGCTAAATACTTGATAATTAAAAACTAGACCTAATTCCTTATACTTACATAAGTGAAAATATTTTATTTTTAATTTAGAGATAATTTCACTAGTAAACCAATGCGGATATGTGCGATGTGGATATATATTTTTCTTTCTTAATGGGACGTGTTTACATATCACTTCATTTAAATTAGCATACAGTAGATCTACGGCTACTTCAATGTTCTCAGCAAAAAGGAATTCAGACCAGTCAATATCGATTATATTGTGATACAGAGAAGAAAAGTCTGCCTTACGAAAATTCCAATCAGGAGCATAGGATCGATTATCCGCAATAAAAACAGAAGGATCCTCTTTTTTACCACGAGGCAGGGATAACGTCACCTCAAATGGTGGGTGGTAAGCATCTGGTGGCACCAGTGGATCCACTTTCGATATCAACACCTTATCCTTGTTGCAATTTGTCAATACCAGGTCCAGCATGTTGCCATATGAGTTCACAATATTATTAAGCTGCTCTAACATACAAAATTCTAAAAAACATTCAAATTGTGTTTTAACATTAACGCTACAGGAATTTAAGTTAAAATCTCCAACAATCATAACATAATGTGAAGAATATTTACACACTGCATTCTCTAAACAGGCTAACACATCTAGATACTGCTTATCACTATAATTGGGAGGAATATAAACTACACAAACTATACATTTACTATTCTTCCATACTATTTTTGCAATTAATATTTCTTTATCGTCTGTCAGCCCGTCTACATCAGTTATTTTACTAATTGAGTAGTTATCACGTACTGCCAGTAAAACTCCACCCCAGCCTAAGTCGCCTACACGATCCTTACGCAACACTGTATATCCAGGTGGGAACAACTCACCGTCAGATACAGAGCTATTCAAAAAAGTCTCAGTAAGTGCGATTACTCTTTCAAATTTTCCAGATATATTCTTATAAAATATCGCTGTTTTACTTCGCAGCCCTCTGACATTCTGATAAAATATATGAACGTCTTTTACCATCCTACCATTTCGGGTTTTCATTACTCTTGCGACGAAAGGACTGTCTCCAAGGCTTCACACAAATGTCTTCAGCCCAGTGCTCGGGAGACATTATTTGTTCTGCCAGTCTAGATGGAACTTCCAGTTTAAACGAAGCATAGTTTCCTCTAGCTTTGAGGGCTTCGACTTTATATGTATTATCTACGCTTATAGAGTTTAGGTGGTCGCGTACTTGATCTTCAGTCGTCCCAACCTTTACATAAAACAAATGTAGTTGTCGACGTCGCTCGGCAGCCTCCAGCTTGGTGGTGCCTGGCGCAGCCGCTCCACGTATGGTATCAGAGGGGACCCGGGGGATACCACGAATATTTGTTTTGGCGACATTAACCCATTGTTGCGCACTCTGTACATGGCTTTTACTATTCATATCACTAGCCAAACTTTGTACCCCAGGTGCACCTAAAGGTGCACTTCTCTGTTTCGGCTCAGCCGTGATAGGCGCCTCGATTACAGGCACATTTAAAGCTTGACCAACTGTTTAGTAGGTTTATCTTGCATTTGACTAGATGAAGATTGTCCTATTTTTGCCATAGTTAATTGGCTTTCAAGTATAACTACTCTATTTGTAAGGTCGGCTATTGCCTTATATATCGGTGTGGCAACCTGCTCGGTGACGATTTTGCTAATTAATACGGCCAGGCGTTCGTCAACAATACGCTCAAATTCGTCACGCACGATTGATCTCATATTTTCTAAGTAAAATGTATCCTCCGCATATGAATTATCTAGTGGGCGAGTGGTATTAGCGCTAGCGACGCTAGTGCTGGCAATGCCCGGCGCTCGCACAGTTATATTGTCCGTATCACTACCGTCTGACACCGACTGGGGGCTTTCTTGCTGTATGTTGACTAAATTACGCATTCCTGAGCTATGCGCGACTCCCACTGGCGTGTTGGTATTATCAATTTTAGGCTGCTTGCTCACGCATCTCGGGCATACCCAAGTGATTCTTTTTTCATGCGTTAAAGTATTGAAAAAGCGCGCTTCCGACACATTCGCACACTCCAGGTCATAGTTGAGTGTACAGCGACTACATGTCAGGTACTGCCTGTTTTTTATGACACTACGACATCCTGCACAGGATAGGATTTTCGAAGCCATCATTCAGATTTAAATTAATAATGCAATACAATTAAATATCGAGTTTTATAACCGCTTCTTCAATCCAAGTAAGCTAAACTGCAGCAGAATACGTAACAGTAATAGGGGTGATCGCGTTCCGTCACAGTATACGTATCAGTAATCGAGGCGATTACGTTCAGTCACAGTATACACCACAGTAGTCGAGCGACACGCGTCAAAGAACTCAATGTCTTTCCTACTACAACACTGTATTTAGCAGTGCATGCAAATTATTGCAAATCACCGTCACTTCGGAAATGTTTTCACAGATATCTCCTAAAAACCGCGATATATACTCGTATCTTATACTGTCACTTTATCACAAACACTTTCCTCAAGACGTAGCTTCACTAAAATATTATCGAAAACTAATTTAGACGAATATTGCAGATTTTATTCGTAGGAACAAAAATATAACGTCCACTCGCTTCAAACGTTCAACGCCTCTTTTTTTTACGTCAATAGTGCAATGGGTGAGGTGGGGATCGAACTCACGACCTCTCGATCGCCAGTTCGACACCCTATATATTGGGCTATTGCCGCCTATAACATGTATTATATAATGGAAAATGCCATAAAACGGGCCCGTATGGTCATCAACTCTGGCGGCGGCTACTTGACCGATATCATTTTCTCATCTTAATGGAATAAATTCTAATGGATTAAGTAAACAAATTTTACAAGCAGAACCAAAGCTTTTTCAGTAAAAAAAATTACAGCAAAAGAACATCGGATGATTACTTTTGCCCCACCCTGTAGTACAAGCCTAGAATTTCGTAATATTCATTATTATTTTCTAAAATAATTTAAACTTATTTTGTAGATATGATCTTGATTTATTAGCCCTCATGGCACTGTTGAATTTCTGTGCAGAGTATCAATTTCAATTTTGGCTATATCCTAGACCGTTCTGGCTATAGTGAAGTTAATTTTCTTCCTCTAGCTATAAGTCAAGGACGTAAATGAACATCTATAACAATAAAATAAAATGCAATTAAAATATTGTCTGTCTGGTATGTAATGTATAATGTAACGAAGTTTACACATGCTATGGAAAGCAAACATATGAACAGTAAGTAAACACATCATTGTCACCCATACATTGCACTATTTGTACTCGTATAGTTGTATTACTTCAACCCCCTGATTCTCAATCATTCGAAAACCTACTATTCGGATTTGGAAGCTTCATTTTTTATTTTCTATATTGAAAAATCCGTGAGCTATTATGTCGCAGAAAACATTAAAATACTGCAATCGGCCATTTTGATAGAAACACCAATCACAGCGCATGACGTCACGCTTAGGTCCTCTTAAATGAGGTTTTCTTGAAAATGTTATTAAATTTTGGAAACCCCATTATATACAGTCCCCGTCACGAGAAGCTATAAATTATGTAAACAAACATCTTTTACTAAGTAAACATTTTATACTGCGAGATAATAATAAATTGACCATATACAATCGACATGAAATATAGATGGGTTATATGAAAGTAACAACCTATTTAATTTAGTCGGATCATATTTTAACGACGCAAAGCGCTATCGTTTGTGTTTCTTGGTACCGGACGCAGGGATTGTAAACTATCGGTACGCCATTTTGAAATAAACGCGTCATTCGAGTTTCGAATGCGTACGAGTACGAAATTCATTTTTTTTGTTGGTCCAAATGTTGTGAACTCCTGAACACTTGTTTACATAATTTATAGCTTCTCGTGACGGGGACTTTATATGTATCCATTGTCATAGATTATATAATAGTTACTACGTTAAGTATGTCATTAACCTATGCGCGACGACATAGCCGACGCCATGACACATGTGATCTATTTTCGCGCACTATTGAAAAAATATTAGAAAAATTGCTTTAAACTTCGTTAAACTTAAGTTTATTACCGAAATAAAGGTTTTATCGTGAATAGTAAATGTGTTCCCACATTACTGAAGAGGATTTCAAATCTTTCGTCACGCCTATTAACATGGTCAATGATTTTATAGCAGGAATAAAGGGTACACCCTTGAGGGAAAAAATTTACAAACTTTGAATGTCATATTTATTTATATCGAATCAACAGCCTAAACAATAAATTTCAAGCTTCTAGCTTTAAAAATAACGATACTTCCATACAAATTTTCATCCCTCTTTCAACACCTTACAACCCTCTTTTCGCATTAAAAAGTAATCTATGTCCTTTCTTAGGCTCTAGACTATCTGTGTACCAAATTTCATTTAAATCCGTTCAGTAGAACATTCACATAAACCTTACATATTTCCATACAAACTTTCATCCCCTATTCCCTATTGTTATTTTTTCCCTCAAGGGTGTATGTACCCTTGAGGGAAAAAATTTACAAACTTTGAATGTCATATTTATTTATATCGAATCAACAGCCTAAAAAATAAGTTTCAAGCTTCTAGCTCCAAAAATGACGATACTTCCATACAACATTACATCCCCCCTTTCAACCCCTTACAACCCTTGTTGCGTATTAAAAAGTAGCCTATGTCCTTTCTCAGGCTCTAGACTATCTGTGTACCAAATTTAATTTAAATCGGTTCAGTGATTTTGGCGTGAAAGTGAGACAGACAGACAGACAGACAGAGTTACTTTCGCATTTATAATATTAGTTAGGAAGTTAGGATTAGGATTTGCTAATTTTTTTTGGTAAGTGGTTTATTTCATTAATCCCATCCAAAAAGATTTCATGAGTATCACCATAGATATGATAAGTATGGATAAATACCTCAAAATTTGTACTGAAAATTACTAGCGCAGCTTGCAGCATTTGGAGTCAGTTTGTTTAGTTTTAAGGGTTCCGTTGGTACCTGAAAAGGACACTTTGTTGTCCGTCACACGACACGTCAATTCACTTTGTTGAAGCGATCCTATAAATAAGGGTTCCTTTTTAGGGTTCCGTAGCCGAATGGCAAAACACGGAACCCTTATAGATTCGTCATGTCTGTCTGTCTGTCCGTCCGTATGTCACAGCCATTTTATTCCGAAATTGTTAGGACTACTGAATTGAAACTTGGTAGATAGATGTATTCTGTGAATCGCTTTCCGATTTTTCCTGGGGGGGCATACCATACATGGAACTAAAACAAAAAAAAATGTTTCTTCAAACCTATACGTGTGGGATGTCTATAGATAGGTCTTTAAAAATGACATTGAGGTTCTAAAATCATTTTTCTCAAAGTCAGTCATTTGAAAGATAGGCGCGTCTAAAGTGGTAAAATGTGTTTTCCCCCCCTCCCTCTAACTTTTAAAGTATGGGAGTGAAAAATCTAAAAAAATATATGCTGTAGATCTCAATAAAAACTAACAACGAAAATTGGTTTGAACGAGATACAGTCAGCAGTTTTTGATAACAAAGACATCAAAGATAACTTTGTTTTTTATACAAACCCTATGAAAAGCAATGTTAATTTTGTAGTTGCGAAATATCATAGTTATAGAATACTTTACTGTGTTACGGAACCCTACGAGTGCGTGCGAGTTCGACTTGCACTTGTCCAGTTTATTTCCTTTTGTAGGATCACTTTTGCTGTCCGTCTGTCAATACCCTTTTTCTCAGGAACGCGTAAAGGTATCAAGTTGAAACTTATATTACTTGAACTAAATATTCATTATTCTGTGCTTATATCAAATCGTCTGGTCTAAGATATTTTCGGCTGTGAAAAAATCAAACTTGTAAGTCAACGCGATCAAAAGATATGACCGTTTATATATTTTCGTCGCATATTTTGCAATTTTACAAGGTAATCAAAACCTATAGGGTACTTCTCGTTGACCAAGAATCATGAAATTTGGCAAGAAGCAAGGTCCTGGAGTACTTATAAAGGAAAAAAATCTGAAAACCGTAAATATGTTGTTTTATAAAAAAAAAACGAATTGACAGTTACAAACTTATTATTTGCGGTTGTTTATTAACAGTGTTTAGGCAGTGTCTAGGTCGTTCTAGGGATCGAACTGCAAAGAAAAGTTTGTTTTGACAAGTTAATATGAAGCCTCAGTGCGCGAGTCAACTCGCACTTGACTGTTTTTTTTACAAAGTATAAATACTTAGTAATTTAACGTACTGAATCAAAGTTTTATCAGATTAGATTTATCAGTTATGAACAAAATATAAATACATACTACGTGAGTGAAGTGGCCTGACAAACTGTTGTAAATAAACCGGCCAAGTCGAGTCGGACTCGAACACGTAGGGTTCCGATTGAACGAAATTTGCCAGAAGAATACGTTTTTTTTATGGGAGGTGGTCCTCATATGGCTCATGTCAATCAAGTTCAAGCAAAAAAAGCAAAAATAACTGGTTTTTTGTATGGAGATTATTTTCTTTGTTTTAAGTACTGGTTGTTAAATTCCTAATACTTGTTTTTTGTAGTGGTAGGACTTCTGCTAGTCCACCTGGGGCGGTACCACCACTTTGCCAATTAATTTTCAGTCGTGAAATAGGAATGTTTTTCGGTTGAAAAGGCAAGGTATCCAGTGAAATTACAGGGCATGTGAGACTCAACATCTTTATGTCTCGAGGTAACACGCGCAGTGCAGTCACATGTAAAATTCCGCCAGTTCAGAATTTTGCACGCCGCTATATCTGTTATAGGTAGACGTCATCGCTTACCATCAGGCCAGCGTTGTGCTTGTCTTGTTAACTTTTACCATAAAAAAATCCCCATAGTAATACATATTTCGTGAAAATTTCAAGTATCTACCTATTACAGTTAAGGAGATAGCCCTGTAAAGTGCGGACAGGGAGGGACGGATAGCGAAGTCTCAGTAATAGGGTTCCTTTGGTACCCTTTGGATACGAAACCCTAGAAAGGAAGTTGTTAATTTTTGTCGATAATGTTTATTTGTACGGATTTATATATGTTATGCACACAAGATGGTGCTTTTTATTAATTTCCATACAAATTTGCGTGATCGAGTAAGTAAACAAATCTAAAGAAACTTGCACTAGGCACTTAGACCTGGCATGTTGAACTTATTAATACACAGTACATTAAAGAGTACTCAATGTACACTGTGCTTTATACATCAAGCTGATGTGTTATCTTATCTATTATATGTTTTCCAGCTTATCGCAATATTATTGCTGTACTGATTTGTTTATCTGCTAGGAGAAACCTTGATATCGCACAATCAAACCTGTCACTTTACTACTATCGATCTGGCATCATCCATCATTGGCTCAGGTCGGGAAGTTTTTGGAAACAGAGAAGCACTCAAAGGCCACGAACACTATCGAACGCAAACAAATGCTTATTTTAAAAACTTTTATTGCCACGCTCGGTGCACTGACTTCTGGAGACTGGACTGGTACTGGGACTGGATATATGGACTGGTTTTCCCTTAAAAGTGACCGCTATTAGGATGTACCTATCAATGTAAAGCTTACGTAGTAACTATTATATAATCTGTGGTAAAGCGCCACCGCGAGTGACCCTACAGACTAAAATGACTTGCGAACATCATTACTTTTTGTTCCATATTATGGCCACTCAAATAGCTGGGTTGACAGCTTAAAGCACTAAAATGGAGATAGTCAAATATACACCGGTCAAATAGAATAAATCTATATAACCAGCTGCCTTTTCAGTGTGTAGTGTAAATCGACGGCTACTACATTTACGTAAGATAAATATCTAAAAATTCAAAGATAGTCTTTATGAAGCACGTACACCTACCACAATGACAATGACATACGTATCCTGATCCGATAGCAATGAAATGATAACAATTTTACAATGTGTTCAAGTTATTTTTAGTGTGCTTACCATGACTTAGGCAATTGATAAAAGCTTTTTTTCTGTAAGTATCACTATCAGTGATTTATTAGCTATTGCTTTCGATTACAATATAATGTCCACTTATGTAAAATATTAAGGGCCAGTTTCACCGATATGTTTTTTTTATTTCTAATAGGCTAGCCGGCTAGCACATTAGATACCAGAAAAATACCGGTGAAACTGGCCCTTGGTCTATTAGACAACTGATTTAGCGGAAAGCCCTTCCAAAGGCTGTTTTTTTGTTTGTTTGTTACCTCTTTACGGTCAAACAGCTGGACGGATTTGGCTGAAATTTTGCATCCAACTCTACCTCATAGGCTATCTACCTATGAGGTAGAATTCTATATAAGATACTTTTAAACGCTAAAAAGCCGCGGGGCACAATAAAAAAATAATCTTACGGTGTTCCGGCAGGCAGCGCATAGGTCATAGACCCTTGAGAATAAAGAGTATTCTAGGCCTAGCGTTTTCACCAACTTCGACCACATCATCAATTATCACCAGGCGAGATAGTGTTCAAATGCTAGCAAATAAGATATAAAATAAATTATAAGTAAAAAAACATTTTAAAAACAAGCTTTTTTCTGGGACAATGAACTAAAATGTTAAAAATAAATTCTAGTAAGTATTTGGCGTGTAGGTACTTACCTATATTTTTAAAAGCTTGAAGCACTACCCGTTTTTCAGGCTAGGTAATTACTATACTTCAGTGCCTCAAGCTTTTAAAAATAACGGTAAGTACCTACACGCCAAATACTTACGAGAATTTATTTTTAACATTTTAGTTCATTGTCCCAGATAAATAAAAGCTTGTTTTTAAAAATATTTTTATTTATAATTTATTTATCCTTTACCTGCGTATGCGATTGAACTGCTTCCAGCAATGTTTGGAACCAAGTTCTAGTACACCCATTGGCTCTCATCAGTTGTCATGTATAACCCGACCAAATTACGTTGTTCATTTTATCAGGCCTGTCGCGCTCCGCGCTGTAGCTATGAAACTACAAGTACCTCCGCGCACCCGCTAGGGTACAAGTTCAGTCAGTAAAGTGTCACGCGCGCTCTCGATCGGCCGCGCGCCTTACTTGTACCTACCTCAATATTATATTCCTTGCTTACGATATTAACATATAGTAACTGTAAAGAGTAACTATGTAAAAAGCAAAGAATGTCACACATAAAATGGTAGGTAGGTATAAATCAGCTGAGTTTCAAGCTTGTTTTAAAATTATTTTTTTTTTATTATTTATTTTAACTTTTTAGTAGGTAGGTAATGTATAGATACCAACTACCTACCTACTACCAAGTATTTAAGAGAAGGCATGATGTTTTGAAATATTCCACTGATGTGATTATGGGTAAAGTGCTCTTCAAAGAAAATCAATCGACTCGATGGGGCTATGTTGCTTTATAACAGAAATGCCATGGCCACCTTACAGCTTCATCATCAGATCCTGGCTATCATTTAAGTGTGAAGTGCTCCTCAGGACGAATCATTAAAGTCAAAGTCAAAGTCAAAGCATTTATTCAGTATATGGGCAAATTAAAAATTTGCACTTACACACGTCAAATAACATTAAATAGATCATATTCAACAAAAAATATAGATATAACAGAAACATAACGCTTTGAATTTACAAAAAAAAACAAAGGTATTGAGCCATTCAGCTTTCATCTAGACGTCGAACGTCACACTTAAAACACATGTTTAATTCCCCTTATTAATGTAGGGTTGCCAACCGTACCATTACGTGCACCCGCAACCCAGTGCATGTTTCAGTACTTCAGACAATTTTTATCCAAAAAATTGTGAAATAATGAAACATAATAGATAAATAAAACGCAGACTAATTGCAGTACAAATCATGTTCCGAATGGAACTGATTGTCCGACTATCAGCCGCATAATACCGTCGTAACAGGCAACCCTAGATCTGCAAACATTGTGCAACCCTAGATCTGCAAATGTGGGAAGTGGATTGGATACCGTCGCCTATAGACATTAGCAACATTATCACCAGATAACAAACAAGTATTCTCCATTTTTCTGTGGTAATATCACTCATGCATTGCCGACATATCAAAATTCTTATAACTATATAATATAATAGTTAACTCTACCTATGAAAGTACTTACGTTGCGCAATATAACTACATTGTCTGCAGTCTTCAGGTGGTGCAACTGATGAGTGACAAGGATTCTAGTGTGGTGACGAAGTAACCCATTGACGCATTCAGAGACCAGGTGCTTGCCCACGTGAGTGTCCACAGCAGAGAGAGGGTCGTCCAGGAGGTAGATATCCGCCTGCAACAAACGAAGGAGATGCATATACTTACATACATACAATCATGCCTTTTTCCCGCTGGGGTAGGCAGAGGACTTCGTTCCACACGCTACGATCCTGAATTCCTGACATACATCTTTCGCTTCTTCGAATCTACAGAACCTGCGAGAAAACAAGAATAGCCGTGGGAAATAATAGACTAATTGGTGGTCATAAAACTCGGACCGTCATAAAACTTCCTGGTATTTCGACTCTAGTCAACGTACCTAGTTTTGTAATTTAACCTTATTATTAAGTTATTAGAGAGCAAATTTGCATGTATAAAGTTATTTACATCTGATGTTTCAATAAAAAATCGTGCTATCGTTTATTATTCTGCATTGCCTATTGTTATTTTAGTTTGGTTTTTATTCTAAAGGCTTCGAGACTATTCTGGAAAATTATTGTGGCCATATATATGGCGTCTAACTACGGCGTTCAGGCAGTCATTCTTTGGAAGCGACATTGTAAACATCTAAGCGCGGATAGCAACCAAGTGACCTACAGACGGGAAATACTCGACAGGACTACATCCCAACCAATCGAGACAGCGGAAGACGTCGAGAGAGCCACAGAGGAAATCACCACAGCAATCCAGGACTCCCTCACAGCCGCCACTCTCACCACCTCCACGACGGGCGAAAGACAAACTCCTTTGCCCGTCTGGATACGGACACTTATAAAAGAGAAGAGGGAGACTAGAAAGCTGTGGCAGGAAACGAGATGCCCAAGAATGAAATGCGGCCTGAACGCTCTCATCGAAAAAGTCAAAACGGCTCTCAATGAACATGCGGCCACAGGATGGGAAAACCACATTGCGGAGATAACTGACGATATACCGTCAGTGCACCGTCTATGTCGGCAGTTATCCAACACACCAGCAGCTGTTACCCCCTTGATCGGACCAGACGGACTACTCAAATTCACCGCTGAGGACAGAGCGGAGATATTCGCCAACCACCTTGAGAATCAGTTTGCCCCAAACCCGACCACTGACACCGAACATCTAAATATGGTTGAAGCCTTTACGAAGGAATACTTCAGAGTGCCACAACGAGTCAGCATGGAAGAAGAAGAAAGCCCCGACGAAGAGGAAGACTGCATTTTTCTCACTCCCGGAAAGATCCAAAGGCTGATACGCAAACTGCCAAACAGGAAAGCCCCCGGACTCGATGGAATATCTAACGAGGCCATCAAAAACTTGCCCTACAAGACCATCGCCGCAGTAACAAGGACGTACAATGGGATTCTACGTTCCGGTCATTTCCCACAAAAGTGGAAGACAGGCAAGGTGGTGATGCTCCCGAAACCCGGAAAGAACTTACAGAAACCGGACGGATATCGGCCTATCACGCTCCTCAGCACGTTATCTAAACTGTTCGAGAGAGCGTTGATGCCATTCTTGATACCTTATATAAAGCCGAGGAAGGAGCAATTCGGGTTTCGGGCCGACCACTCCACCACCTTGCAAATCACTAGAATAGTGAATGAAATCGCTATGAATTTCAACAAAAAGGAGACCGTCGTTGCCGTCATGCTGGACATGGAGAAGGCGTTCGACCGTGTCTGGCATGACGGACTTCTATATAAAATAGCGAAGACGCCAACACCTCGCAAAGTAGTTGAAGTCATCAGAAGCTACCTGCAAGAGCGGAAGATTACCGTAGCCATAGATGACAAACTGTCAAGAGAGAAGATTGTCAGAGCAGGAGTCCCGCAGGGAAGCTGCATCGCTCCCGTATGCTACGCCTGGTATACCGACGACATACCAGTCGTTGGGCAAGCGCAGCTAGCTCTATACGCGGACGATGCAGCATACTTCGCATCCTCATTCAAACCGGCGTTGGCGGTAAAGAAGCTCCAAGAGGCACTGGACGCCCTACCCAGCTGGCTCCAGAAGTGGAGACTTGCCGTGAACGTGGGCAAGACGCAGGCCCTAATAACCGGGAACATAAGACTGCCACAGCCACTGGAACTCATGGGACAGAAGATCCAGTGGCAGAAAAGCGTGAAATATCTGGGGGTAGACATCGACCGAAACCTCAACTTCAGCAGCTACGTCAACACAGTAGTGGCCAAGGCGAAGTGTGCAGGAGCTAAATTGACACCCATCTTGAGATCGAACCTGCCGCTGAGGACGAAAATAATGATATACAAGACTTATGTACGGACCCGCCTTACCTACGCAGCTCCAGCGTGGTATCCGTACATAAGTCAAACTAACAGAAACCGCATCCAACGCCAGGAGAACATCACACTGCGCACATTAGTACGAGCACCACGTTACGTCAAAAACGAAACCATAAAAAGAGATCTCAAGATGGAGGGGATCAGCGATTTTATAACGAGTTTGACCACTAAAATGTTCCGGACGGCGGACAAGTCAAGCCACGAGCATATCCGTGGCATTGCTCCGCTACACACCAGGCCGCCCGACGAACCCAGAAGAGGAAGACGCATGAAGCCATACTCAAGAGACCTCATCAAAAGGGACAGAGACTCCGAGGAAGAGGATGGAGAGAAGAAGAAGGAAGACGTTGGAGCCGAGGGTGGTCACTGCCGGGTTTGCTGACGGGTTAGCTGGGCTTCCCCGAACGGGGTCTCACCTGGCTCGGCCCAGTCGCCCCGGCGCTCAGTGATCACCAACGGCAACAATGAAGAAGCCACAAAGAACCACAAAGACCCGCGCATCGTAATGAGCGGAGTTGAAGCTAGGGGCAGAGGGCCCAGCCCTGACCCCCTTTCCCCACACCCCTCCACAGGGTGTGAGAAGAAAACGACGACAAGTGATTGTAAAGTGTGATCAGTGAACAAGTGTTTGTGAAGTGCGAATAGTGAAATAAGTGATTGTGAATTACCAAAGTCTTAATTGTGTTTTAACGGACATTTGATCATTGTGCAAGATTGAGAAGATTTGGACAACTACTGCGGAACATTGTGATAACCAAGTGATCAGTGGAAATAAACGTTCATCTCATCGGATTGGCATTTTTATACCACCCCGCACGTAACAATATATTGCACTTAAGTTCGCATGGTGAGCATTAGGCTTGTTTGCCAGGTCTGGTGATGGCAGTTTTGTCTTCGGTAACTGCACTTTTTAATTCTTATGAGATACCAAAACGTCAGGTTAGATTCTTTGGACAATAATTTAATATCGTTTACAAAACCAAAAATAGTTGCTTCTAATGCCGCGCTAGTAATTTTGATAGAATATGCTTCCCGCTTGGTCCAATAGTAAATTAACGAGATCTGAAAAGTAGATCTTCACCCTCAAACTTAGGACTGAAAATGACTAGCGCGGCATTTGAAGTCGGTTTTTTTTTCGTTTTGTAAATGATCTTAAATTTTTGTTACGTTAAGAGAGATAGATAAAACTTAGCCTACGCCTTCCTTATTACTTGTTATGTACAAATGTGTATTTTGGAGCATAAAAAAATGGACTAGACTCGAGAGTAATAAAATTAAACATGAAAGAACATAGATGTATATCTTAATAGCAACGGAACTGCCGATAGTAACTAATCATTTGTTATCATGTGATATTAACTGATTTATTGATGTTAATCTTATAATATTGTTAATGTAATAGGCTATCATTCATTTTGATTTGTAAATGATTTTACAATTTTACGTAAAATACGAAGTCATTTTAAACAATATTTCTAGCTTGTATAAAATGACTTCGCATTTAAAATTCCTATCTAGAATGACTACTAATACTAGAAGACTACTAATAATTTAATTTAATCTTACCCAGTTCTAAATTAAAAATGCACAGCTCTGGACCCAACGCAATGGCAATAAAAGTGTACAATAAATTATCAGAAGACTTAAAATGTGAAGAAAAATATTCAGTTTTCTGCAAAAATCTTAAAGACTATTTAGTTAAAAAGGCATATTATTCTCTAGATGAATTTTTAAACGATAAATAATAATTAAATTAATTAAATACTACAATATTTAAATTTAGGACAGTCATGTTACTCATTTTGAGAAATACCTATTGGTTATTTTACAATCGGTCTGTTCGCTCCAGTACTTGTTGCGATACCCTAACAGGGTCATATGTTAACCAAACCTTTACCCTAACATCTGTAAACATTGTACATACATATGAATGCAATAAAATATTGAGTATTGAGTATTGAAGTCTAGGCGATGATATTATAGATGACTAGCAAAGATAAATTAAAATTTTCCCTTCCCATCCATGGTTATATAGGAATACTAGAAGTGTCCCGCGGCTTCGCCCGCGTTAAAAACTCCTTAACTTAAAACTTTTCTTGTGTAAAAATGTTTCTATAAAAGAAATAATATAAAATAAACATATAATATTATAATATAAATAAAGACATTAAATATGAATTAGCCAAATCGGATCACCCGTTTGCATGTTATCGCGTAACTAAGGCAAATCGGGATTCATAATTATAAAACCCGAAAAACCCAAATTTTCATACTTTGTTAACTACCCCATTTTGAAAAATCTTACAACACGTATTTACTTATTTATTTTCAGAAGTACTTAAGTAAAGTTTCGAATGAAACAGACTATCTCATCAACATTCAACTTTGTATTCCCGTTCCGTCTCCATAAGAAGTTAATTTGGAAAATCCTTTCTTATCGGTTACCTACGTCATAATAACTATTTGCATTCTAAATTTCAGCAATCCGAAACAATATTGATTTTAAGACTTTGTTACCCCCAGTTCACCCTCTTAGGGTGGCATTTTGAAAAAGTCTGTAACTCGTATTTACTTATTTATATACAGAAGTACTTGTGTGAAATGTCGAATAAAATGACTATTCAAACTTTGAACCCCCGCTTCATCCCTTTGAAAAGTGAATTTTGATAAATCCTTTCTTAGCGGATACCTACTAGTCCAGTCAACGAGGCATTTGTAACCCGAAAAATTCTCCCGTCAATGAAAGTTGGCATGTGATGACATTAGGTAATACAGATTACAGATGTACAATAATCCAACATTTTTTTAACGAGAAGTTAGGTATTTTTACCTAAACATGAAAATCGCTTATAACTCTCTGTGAATATGTCCTCAGACTGAAATATGAAATATATACGTTCGTATGTACTAGTTAGAATATGTATATAAAAGAATCCAACACTTTTTCGATATCAGAGTAACCCAAATTTAACTTTTAACATTTTGCGCTATAATTTCTACTGAAAAATTGTTCTGCCAATTATTATTTTTTTTAATGTTTTTATATCGTTAAATACATACCTTGGTTCAATAATCCAACATTTTTTCGTTTTCAGAGTACCCCAAATATAACTTTTAACATTTTGCGCTATAATTTCTACTGAAAAATTGCTCTGCTCATTTTTATTTTTTTATATGTTTATATATCCTTAAATACATACCTTGGTTCAATAATCCAACATATTTTCCTTTTTAAACATATATTTTTTAATTTTGCTTAGTTACGTAATGTGAAAAATTTCTCCGTCCATTTTCATTCCTTTATTAGTCATACAATTTTATATTAAAACAGATTTATCAATAATCCAACAAATTTTCGAACGTTTATTATATTTTTACGAAAATTTGCTTATTTACGCTAGAGCGTAAGGGTTGACCTTAATTTGACCGTAGGCGAGTTTGGTGGCCGCCATTATTATTACAAATATTTTTTTAACCTAAATGCAAAACGTATTTAGAGTTAACAGCACATCAAGTAACCACAAACTGTCAAATTTTCTCCTTCGATTTTGAACTTAACTGTCAATATTTCAAGGTTTAAATTAGTTTGAAGAAATCTGGCAGTTTTTTGTAACTAGATGTGCTGTTGGCTGTGAAACGGCGTTTAGAAATGGATTTAAAATAAACATTTGATACTTTCTTATGCAAATTGTAAAATGCGAGAAAAAAAATTAATAGGTAATATAATGTTTAATAAAACACTTGTTAAGGATATATCGACAAAAAAAGTTTCGTTCAAAGGTGTAACAATTAGCTTATACTTTATTTTCAGTAATTGCGTCTACCAATAATATTTAGTTATGTTGACTAAAACACTAATATAAACATAAAATACATCCTGGTAAAATCTCACAGCCGTGTGAAATTATATTTGATTCAAAAGATTTGCTATTACTAAAGGTCAGCGCACACTGGCGCCACCAAATAAGTGGAATTTATTATTTTTATACAACAAGGGTCCGTTCACGACTTACGCTTGGAGTGCACCCAAACGCTCTAACCCCGTTCACTTGTAATACATTTTTTATTGTATTTCATACATATTCTTAGTGGTGCTCAGAGGATAGTCGTGATCGTATGTCATCTACCGTAACAAAACAATACATTCTGCAAAGTAGCATGTGACCACGGGTATCCACTGAGCACCACTAAGGATATGTAGGAAATAAAATAAAATATGTATTACTAGTAAGTAAACAACACACAATACATCGACGCCCCCACCGAATAAAGCGGTTTTATGAAAATCGTAATTTTACAGGAGAGCCAAAAAACAGAAAAAATTGTTTCACCACTCGTATAAACAACCAATTTTAACAAATGTAATATCGTTATATGTGAAAATTAAATGAAATAAAATGAAAATAAAGTAAAAATGCAGTAGGGATTAACGATAAATATTAAAATTAATCAAAAAGATTTTATTTCAATAAAAAAGGTTTTATTAACGTAAAAATATGACGTTAAATATGACATATACAACTTGAACATAGTCATGCCACCTAGAACTAACTTCACGGTGTAGAATTTAGGTGTCGGTGTGCGCGCGTATCGTACCAGCTAGAACTAACTTCACGATGTTAAATTTAGGTGTCGGTGTGCGCGCGCATCGTAAAAATTCACTCTCATCATTTTTCTCTATCGCGCCAAAAGAAGTATAACTTCAAAAATAAGTTTCCAAGTAAAACAACTCACTATCGTAAAAAACTTCGTTTTTTAGGGTTCCGAACCCAAAGGGTACCAACGGAACCCTATTACTGAGACTCCGCTGTCCGTCCGTCTGTCTGTCTGTCTGTCTGTCCGTCTGGCACCAGGCTGTATCTCATGAACCGTGATAGTAAGACAGTTGAAATTTTCACAGATGATGTATTTCTGTTGCCGCTATAACAACAAATACTAAAAACAGAATAAATTTAAAAATTAAAGGGGGTCCCCATACAAGTAACGTGTTTTTTCGGCATTTTACTATAACGCCATCTATGAACGTTTGACTGTATTAATTATATTAAATACCTGTATGTTAACTTTCACTTAGCTGGCGGTAGATGTTCGTAAGATGGCGTTGTACTAAATTATCACGCGGCTTCTGTTTTAATAAATGTTTCGAATTAACACGTTAATATAATATAATAATATCTGGATGAACGAGCTTTAAACGGATTTTTTTTTTGTAAATCGTGTTTTATGTAAAGTATTGGCTCCCAATAATTCTCTCACAAAAGAACAAACTTGGAAAAATTAATTATCTCGTCTGGACTGGGTCCTTTTGGTCGCCATTCGATCGATTTTCCACTGAGCTATCATAACAATGTAACCATGGTGAAATTTACCATCATGTTCTAATTATATTGTAGAAGTTTTTGATTACATGAAAACAGGGATAAAACAAAATTTTCTGAAAATGAAAACCTAGCTAGATCGATTTATCAATTGATTACGTTTTTTCTTTCAGCATTTTTTGATCGATTTTTAAAATATTGTAGTGTGGTACGAAATCGGAACCCTACGAGTGCAAGTCCGACTTGCACTTAGCCAGAATATTTCTGCGTCTACGTCTTTATTCATCTCAAAACGTCAAGAGGGATTTTGTGTAACAAATACCACGGTTATATTATAATACAGTATTGTGACTCGGCGTGTCCTTGAGATCAAAAGCTAAAGCCGCGCGGCACCAAGCGGCACCGCGCGGTACGTACACGCGCGATAGGGCTGCCCGCCTACAGTATTTATATTGGATCTACCTACTTGACGATCTTTCTAGTTTTTTTGTCATTGTAATATTATATATTTTATTTAATAAAATGAAATTCGTTGTGAAAATATGACAGTACATATTTTATATTTTCTGTCATAAAGCTCTCCCTCGTTCATTAAGTATCCCAAGTCCCATACATCAAGTCCCTTTCGTGTATTGATTATAGAGAGTATTTTTAAATCGGAAGTAAATTAATGTTTTTTTTATTCGAATATCTGTTTTTAGGGTTCCGTACCTCAAAAGGTAAAAAAAAGAACCTTCATAAGATCACTTTCTTGTCCGTCTGTCCGTCTGTCTATATGTCTGTCTGTCCGTGTGTCACCCCGATTTTCTCACGAACGGGTGGACCTAGCAAGTTGAAATTTATACCAGATATTGAAGTCTATAGTCCCTATTAGGTGTATAAAAAATCAAGGTCTTGAGTCAACACGATAAAAAGATATGGGCAAATTTAGATTTTCGCGAAAACTTGTAAGTACCAAAATGTACCTTAATTTTAAACTTTTTTATTTTTTGGAATTTTCCTTTGCTTGTGTTGTAAAACCTTGCTTGTGACCAAAATTAATAATTCTAGGTCAACCGGAAGTACCCTATAGGTTTTGGGTCGTAAACCTTTAGGGCTCTTCCCGTTGACCTAGAATCATAACATGTGGCAAGAAGCAAGGTCTTATAGCACATATAAAAGAAAAATTCCAAAAAATAAAAAAAGTTGAAAATTAAAGGGTGTCCCCATACATACATAGTTTCAGCCAATTAAGATAGGGCCTCTGAGTTATATGAGCGCTTATACAATTTAGAGGTCAAGCTTAATTGGTACTAACCAACGTTGGTACGGGAGCCTCGATGGGCGAGTCCAACTCGACTTTACCGGTTTTATTTATAATACCAAATTTCGACAAAACAAAGACGTCTCTACCTCTAACTCTGCACGTTTTGGTTATAAATTTTTGAAAAAAATGTATGTCTTGCGTCTGGGTGCGGAGAAGCGTATTATGCAATAAACAGTTTTTGGCGTATCATGAGATTACCGCTTTATTCGATTGGGGCGTCGACATATTGAATAGTTTGTACATAGCGATCTCAGATGAGAATATTTTCCTGTTTCATACTTTTTAGAGCGTGATTTTTCAGTAGTCGGGTTTTATTTACTAGGTTCGTTTTTGGATAGCCCTTTTTTTACATATTATAAAACAATTGTTTTAACGAAAGTATTTATTTATTTTGTAGTTACATTATGTACGTTGATTAAGTGATATACAGTTAATCTGAATCAGGAAGACAAAGAAAACAAACTCCTTTTTTTTACATATAACTGGGTAGTACTTGCCCACTATCTCACCTGATGTTAAGTGATAATGCGGTCGATGATGGAGCGCGCTTACCCAAAAGATGCAAATCGCTTCGTTCGGGTAGATGGTATATCTACCATAAATCGGTGGCGCCTTTTAGTGCCTCTGGATGTCCGATAATAAAATGGGGATGGTGGAATCAAGTTATGCAAAAACAAGCGGCTTTGCGGCGATGGAGTCTCTTGTTTACAAGTAGATAGTCTCCAATGAGCTTCTTCGCTCGCCTCTCAGAGTCCAATTGGTATTTGGCACAACCGGGGGCACTTCCGTGTCCCCAGATATTATAATTGCGAAAGTCAGTTTGTATCTTTGTTTTGGACTTCTTCACGGTCAAACAGCTGAACCGATTTAGCTGAAACCTTGCACAGTTATAGCTACAGAAATCGTATGTGGTATAGCCAGTATTATGGATTAGGCTATAGGATACTATAAACGCAGGCAAAGCTGCGGGGCACAGCTACCTTAATATAATCGAAATTTAAAAATATGATGTAAATAACTCCGAAACCTGACGCTTTAGGATATTATGTCATGAGACATTTTTTGGTTTGTATGTATGAGTGTCCTCTATCTAAACATATATGCACGGGGTACCTTCGTTGTACACCGTGATTCTGAAAAAAGATTAAAGTGGTGGCCGACGATAGGATATGAAGGGTGCCATGCCATACAAAAATCTACGAATCCCAAATGATTAGAAACCATAAAATGTAGAACGGTTAAGTTCACTAGAATGAGAAAATTTTGCAGTTGTGGTAACTCGATGTGCTAACTGTACATTAATTAATAATTTTAAAAGAATAAATAATTCTGTGACTGTACCTACATACTTTTGTGCATATAAGGTATAAAAAAATATTTTATGGCGGCCACCAAACTCGCCTACGGTCAAATTAAGGTCTACCCTTACGCTCTAGCGTAAATAAGCAAATTTTCGTAAAAATATAATAAACGTTCAAAAATTTGTTGGATTATTGATAAATCTGTTTTTATATAAAATTGTATGACTAATAAAGGAATGAAAATGGACGGAGAAATTTTTCACATTACGTAACTAAGCAAAATTAAAAAATATATGTTTAAAAAGGAAAATATGTTGGATTATTGAATAAAGATACGTATTTAACGATACAAAAACATATCAAAAAATAAAAATGAGCAGAGCAATTTTTCAGTAGAAGTTATAGCGCAAAATGTTAAAAGTTAAATGTGGGGTACTCTGAAGTCGAAAAAATGTTGGATTATTGAACCAATGTATGTATTTAACGATATAAAAACATATAAAAAAATAAAAATGAACAGAGCAATTTTTCAGTAGAAATTATAGCGCAAAATATTAAAAGTTATATTTGGGGTACTCTGAAGTCGAAAAAATGTTGGATTACTGAACCAAGGTATGTACTTAACGATATATAAACATATAAAAAAATAATAATTGGCAGAGCAAGTTTTCAGAGAAAAAATCTAAAACACGTATTTTATTATTTATTTACTTAAGTACTTGTGTGAAGTTTCGAATAGAAAAGACTATCTAATCTTGTTTCTCCATACAAACTTTGAACCCCCGTTTCATCCCCTGAATCCCAGGGGTGAATTTTGGAAAATCCTTTCTCAAAGGGAACTAACGTCGTAATGACTATCTGCATGCCGAATTTCAGCACAAATCGAAATAATATTGATTTTCACACTTTGTTACCCCATTTCACCCCTAAGAAAGGGTGGAATCAAAAAAACCTGAAACACGTATTTACTTATTTTTTTACTGGAGCACTTTGATGAAGTTTCGAATAGAAAATACTATCTAATCTTGTTTTCCCATACAAACTTTGAACCCCCGTTTCATCCCCTTCAGGGGTGAATTTTGAAAAATCCTTTCTCAGAGGGAACTAACATCGTAATAACTATTTGCATGCCGAATTTCAGTGCAATCCGAAACAATACTCTCTTTTGGGGTAAAATTTCGAAAAAATCTAAAACACGTATTTTATTATTTATTTACTTAAGTACTTGTGTGAAGTTTCGAATAGAAAAGACTATCTAATCTTGTTTCTCCATACAAACTTTGAACCCCCGTTTCATCCCCTGAATCCCAGGGGTGAATTTTGGAAAATCCTTTCTCAAAGGGAACTTACGTCGTAATGACTATCTGCATGCCGAATTTCAGCACAAATCGAAATAATATTGATTTTCACACTTTGTTACCCCATTTCACCCCTAAGAAAGGGTGGAATTAAAAAAACCTGAAACACGTATTTACTTATTTTTTTACTGGAGCACTTTGATGAAGTTTCGAATAGAAAATACTATCTAATCTTGTTTTCCCATACAAACTTTGAACCCCCGTTTCATCCCCTTCAGGGGTGAATTTTGAAAAATCCTTTCTCAGAGGGAACTAACATCGTAATAACTATTTGCATGTCAAATTTCAGCGCAATCCGAAACTATATTGATTTTCACACTTTGTTACCCCATTTCACCCTCTTAGGGGTGGAATTTCAAAAAAACATGAAACACATTTACTTTTTTTTTACTGGAGCACTTGTATGAAGTGTCAAATAGAAAATACTATCTAATCTTGTTTTTCCATACAAACTTTGAACCCCCGTTTCATCCCCTTCAGGGGTAAATTTCGGAAAATCCTTTCTCAGAGGGAACTGTCGTCGTAATAACTATCTGCATGTCAAATTTCAGCGCAATCCGAAACAATATTGATTTTCACACTTTGTTACCCCATTGCACCCTCTTAGGGGTGGAATTTCGAAAAAACCTGAAACACGTATTTATTTATTTTTTACTGAAGCACTTATGTGAAGATTCGGATAGAAAAGACTATCTAACTTTGTTTTTCCATAGAAACTTTGAACCCCCGTTTCATCCCCTTCAGGGGTGAAATTTGAAAAATCCTTTTTCAAAGGTAACTAACGTTGTAATAATTATCTGCATGCCAAGTTTTAGCGCAATCCGAAAAAATATTGATTTTCACACTTTGTTACCCCATTTCACCCTCTTAGGGGTGGAATTTCAAAAAAACCTGAAAAACGTATTTACTTATTTTTATACTAAAGCACTTGTGTGAAGTTTCGGGTAGAAAAGACTATCTAATCTTGTTTCTCCATACAAACTTTGAACCCCCATTTCATCCCCTTAAGGGGTGAAGTTTGAAAAATCCTTTCTTAGTACACCCCTTCGTACTAAGACAAATATACCCTCCAAATTTCAAGTCTCTACGACCAGCGGTTTAGGCTGTGCGTTGTCTGTCAGTGAGTCAGTCAGTCAGTCAGTATGTCAGGACAAAGATTCGAAGATTTTCAAAGAATAATAATAAATAATTAGATAATGAAGCGCTTAATGAGCATGTTTTACAACATTCTGAAATCGTATGATATAGAGTTATATGTATAACTAGCTGGCCCGGCGAACTTCGTACCACCACAGAATAATGAATAGTTGGTACCACCTAACAGACAATGAATGTCGTGTTACCTTTTAGATGAACTTAATTTAGGCTTTTATGAACGTAATACAATGAATACAAAAGAGATATTAACTTTAGTAATGTATTATGGCACTTTGATTATCAAGTAAATAATCAAAGTTATGGCAATACAGAAATAGAATAAAAATACCACAATCAAGTATACTTCAGCCGCGTGTCAGCAAGACACGATGGAATGAAACCATGTTATTATTGTTATAGATAAATATCGAACTAATTTCGCTCGATGAGTTTAATTTTAATTGTAAACATATAATCACCAGTATTTAATTTTAATTCTGAATAAGTATACTTACTTCATGAATAACTGTCTAATATTTTTTTGCCTTATGGATAAGATTGTATACATACGGCACTCATAAATTGGCTATCACATTCTTGCATATATCTGTACTTACCTACATTCTGACAAAATATAAAATTGATAAGGCATTTATTATGTTTCTTTGAAGTGTTTCACACTTTATATTTTTGTAAATTGTTAAACACAATCCAAAATTTTGGATTGTGTTTAACAATTGATAAGACATTGATTATTATTGTCTTGATTGCTTGTAAGCATACTGTTACATCGCGTCGTCGAGTCGCGATGTTTCGCCAAGCTTCTCGAACAAAAATACCGTGGGAAAGAATAGACTAATTAGGGGCTATAAACACCCGACCCGACCGTCATAAAAGTTAACCTTCCGGGAATTCAGACCCTAGTCAATGTACCTAGTTTTGTAGTTAAGATTGAACCTTATTCATAAGTAGTTAGAGATCAAATTAGCATGTATGGTAAAGTTGTTTACGTCAGATGCTCAAAGGAAAGCCGCCCCTTTTGTTTGTGATTTTTATTGCTTTGTTTTCGACGTCTTTTGTCTATTGTTTCGAGTCAATACTGGAAATTTCTGTAGAAATATTCTCGTCCTATATAAGACGTTGGAACCGCGGCTTGAGGCAGTCTTTCTCTGGAAGCGACAGTGTAACTATCTAAGCGCGGATAGCGACCAAGTGATCGTTAAGTGTTATCAGTGAACTAGTGTTGTGAACTGTGAACAGTGAAATCAGTGATTGTGATTACCAACGACCTCAGTGTGTGTTAACGGACTTTTGATAATTGTGCAAGACGATTTGGACAACTACTGTGGAACATTGTGCTAACCTAGTGATCAGTGGAAATAAACGTTCATCTCATCGGATTGGCATTTTAATACCACCCCGCACGTAACAATTGGTGTCAGAAGCGGAATGCCAATCACTCCGAGGGAAGATACGCGTACTCCACGCACCAGGCGCCAGGCGGAGATGGATGCAACCCGGCAGAAGGAGCTCGAAGCATCGGGAGCAGGAACATCCACATTGGAAGAGCCAGCAGCAACACCGATGGCACCCACCATGGCAGCGCCACCTACAGCACCGCCGGTGAGTCTAACTACGGATGGAGGCCTGGAGGCCATGCTAGCCGCTCTCCTAGCTGGACAAGAAGCTGCACGCCAGGAACAAAAGGCTGCACTACAAGCTGTACGTGAGGAACAACAGGCCGCACTACAGGCAGTACAGGCAGCACAACAAGAAGCTCGCCAGGATCAACAGGCTGCACTACAGGCTGTACAGGCGGCACAAGAAGAAGCTAGCCGTAAACAGGAAGAAGCTAGCCGTAAACAGGAAGAAGCTAGCCGTAAACTGGAAGAGACAATTGGACGTCAATTGCAGAGCGGGCTTGCCGGCATGGGAGAAAAAATAAAAAAGGTGGAAGCCAGCGTCAAAGAAGTAGAAGGACGACTCGACGTACACGAACAGACCGTGAATGACCTGGCTAATAAGGTCCAGAAACTGGAGTTACGAGGAGTTGGACAGAGCAGCCAGGTGTCCGCTACGACTTCGCCGTTCAAACTGGATCTGCCACACTTCGACGGAACGTCTTCTTGGGCAGCATACAAGTTTCAATTCACGACGCTATCTAAAAGCTGCGGCTGGACAGACGAGCAAGCAAATACAGCGCTTACATTAGCGCTGAAAGGAGACGCTCAGCTTATTCTGGAACGCATACCTGAAGACGAAAGGACGCTGAAGACCTTGCTGGAAGCCCTGGAAACGCGCTATGGGGTCAAACATATGGAGCATGCGTTCAGGGCACAACTACGAGAGCGCACCCAGAAACCCACAGACATTGCAACAGTGGGCAGACGAAATCGAGAGGTTGGTCCGACGAGCCTACGTGTCGACGCCATCAACCATTGAAGTGACATCTCTACAGAGCTTTGTGGATGGAATCAGGGATGATGAGGTACGCGCTGCGGTACGATTGGGGCATCATCAGACACTCAAGAACGCCCTCGCTCATGCCTTGGAAGTGGAAGCAGTGCGACGAGACACCAAACCATACAGAGTTCGGGAGCTAGTGACTGAAACCAGGAAGCCCCGTTATGGACCGACATGTTATGGGTGTGGAGAAAAAGGGCATATTCGGATTGATTGCCCGAAAACGAAGAAACGGGTCAGAAATTGCGAGACCCAAGTGGATGAGGAGGCGTTAAACTAAACGTCGCCAGGGCCGCGGGGCGGGCGCTGGCTGGTCAAGAGAGAGCCCCCACCATCACTGTGACACAAGTGTGCAACGGGAACAGCTTAATCGTCGAGGGCACCCTGAACAACAAGACCTGCAAGTTCACAGTGGACACAGGAGCATCGCGCACAATTGTGAAGCCTGAATTCCTGCAACGATTTATATCACGGAAACATCGATCTGCAGCATGCTCACTACGGACAGCAACCGGCCAGTCAGTTCCTGTCCTTGGCGATACAGATGTGGAGATAGTCATCGGTGAGCACTCATACATTCATCCTGTGCTTATTGCCAACATAACTGATGATTGCATTCTGGGATTGGACTTTTTGGAGAAGCAGCATTGCATATTGGATGTGGCCCGTGGTGTTCTCCGGTTTCCCGAGCAAGAAGTGTTCTTCGAAGGAACGGCACCGTGTAAGCTTTACTGTCTCAAGGACGTCGTGTTGGCTCCAAAATCGCAAAATATTGTTCGAGTGAAATTTCCAAATACAGTCAAGAGAGGACTATGTGTAGTTGCCGAAGATGAGGGCACACATCCGACCTGGATTACTGCAAGAACATTGCTCATGACAAACAGAACGGCCAGTGTGCGAATTCTCAACCTTGGCAATGCAGAAGTTCATCTGAAGAAAAACAGCATAATTGGAAAATGTCAAGAAGTGAAGTACCTGCGACGAACGGATATTACTTCTACGGAACCAAGCTCGGAAGACCAAATATCACAGCTGCTGGAATCATCCAAAGACAACTTAACGTTCGCTCAGCTGTCACAAGCAAAACGTCTGTTGACGCGGTTTAAAGACGTCTTCGCCGCTGGAAACAACTGTGGACGTACCGGACTTGTTAAACACAAAATTGACACTGGCGACGCAAGACCTATACGACAGAGGCCACGAAGGATTCCATGGGCGAAAGAAGCTGAAGTTGCAGACATGATACGAGACATGGCCAAAGAAAAAGTCATCGAACCATCTACAAGTCCTTGGTCATCGCCAGTGGTTCTGGTGAAAAAGAAAGATGGCTCCACCAGATTCTGCGTAGATTACAGAATGCTTAATGAAGTCACAAAGAAGGACAGCTACCCCTTGCCTCGAATAGACGATACACTGGACATGCTCAGTGGAATGAAGTGGTTTTCAACGGTTGACCTGAAAAGTGGCTACTGGCAGGTAGAAATCAGTCCAGAAGACAAAGAGAAGACAGCATTCAGTACGGGCATTGGAAATGGACTCTGGCAATTCAACGTCATGCCATTTGGACTGTGTAATGCTCCAGCAACGTTCGAACGTCTCATGGACAGAGTAATGGTTGGATTACTGGGAGACGTATGCTTGGTGTACCTGGATGACGTCATCATTTTGGGCCGTGATTTTACTGAACATCTGCAGAATCTGGAGAAGGTTTTGAACCGTCTACGTGAAGCAAACCTGAAGCTGAGTGCCAAAAAGTGTGACTTCTTTAAATCCAAAGTCAGCTACCTTGGACACATCATTTCGGAAAACGGGGTACAAACTGATCCTGACAAAATCAAGGCTGTTCAAACTTGGCCTACCCCGAAGAATAAAACTGATGTAAGGTCGTTTTTGGGACTATGCGCTTACTATCGGCGGTTTGTCAAGAACTTTTCTGGAATTGCCAAACCCTTACATCGGCTGACAGAAGAAAAGCGCACATTTGTATGGGACTTGGAGTGTGAAACCGCCTTCAACGATCTAAAGCAGCGACTGTGTGAAACGCCGATCTTGGGATACCCAACCAGAGATGGAAGATTTATTGTGGACACTGATGCCAGCAACACGGGAATTGGAGGAGTTCTCTCACAAATCCAAGGAGACAAAGAAGTGGTCATAGCATACTTCAGTAAATCATTATCCAAACCAGAACGAAACTACTGTGTCACCCGCCGCGAGTTGCTAGCCGTGGTAAAGACTCTTCAGCACTTCAACAAGTACCTACCTCATCGGAAGGGAGTTTACGCTCAGAACTGACCACGCTGCTCTAAAATGGCTTCTACAGTTTAAGAGCCCGGAAGGTCAAGTGGCACGATGGATCGAGCAACTTCAAGAGTTCAACTTCGTGACAGAACATCGCAGTGGAAAGGGCCATAGCAACGCCGATGCCCTGTCAAGAAGACCTTGTGCAGATGACTGTAAACACTGCGAAAAGCACGAGTCTCGAGAAGAAGTCAGAGTCATCAGGATGGACAGAACAGATGACGAATGGAACGGCGAAAATATGAGACAAGCACAATTGGAGGACAGAGATTTACGACCTGTACTGGATTGGATAAAGTCTGGAAACAAGCCCCAGTGGAGCGACGTGTCAGCCTGCAGCCCAATCACAAAAAGTTACTGGGCTCAGTGGGACAGCCTGACTCTGGAACAAGGAATCTTGTACCGAAAATGGGAAAACAGCAATGGAAAAGAAACTACGATGCAGGTCGTTGTTCCCCGGAGTAAAGTGGCATCTCTACTACGACACATTCATGATGGAGTTTCTGGTGGACATCTAGGAGTCAAGAAAACTCTTGTGAAGGTTCGTCAACGATTCTACTGGGTACACAGCCGCGAGGATGTAGAAGATTGGTGCAGGAAGTGCACCGCTTGCGCGTCAGTAAAAGGACCGAAGACAAGAAGTAAAGGACAACTAAAATTGTACAATGTTGGGGCACCATGGGAGCGCATTGCCGTGGATGTTGCCGGGCCATTTCCCGAGACCGAAGAAGGCAACAAGTACATCATCGTAGTGCAAGATTACTTCAGCAAATGGCCCGAAGTTTTCGCGACACCAAACCAGGAAGCAAAGACAGTTGCAAAGAAGTTGGTGCAAGAAGTGATCTGTCGATTTGGTGTACCGATGGAACTGCATTCCGATCAAGGAAGGAACTTCGAGTCTGCCCTATTTCAGGAAATGTGCACCCTCCTCGGGATCCAAAAGACGCGGACAACGGCAGCTCATCCACAGTCAGACGGAATGGTTGAGAGGTTTAACCAGACGTTGGAGAATCACCTGGCTAAAGTCGTGGACGCACATCAACGTGACTGGGATCAGTACATACCTCTGTTCTTGTTGTCATACCGTTCCGCTACCCATGACAGCACTGGTATGACTCCTGCAAATGTGAATTTTGGACACGAACTAAGACTTCCTATCGACGCCATCACTGGTTCCCCGCCAGATGCTCCGAAGCCTGTAACCGACTATGTCAGTGATCTTCGTAGTCAGCTGGACGAAGTGCACAGGATAGTTCGAGAGAATAGTTTAAAAACTGGTGAAAAAATAAAGACCCGGTACGATCGTAGAGCGAATACGATGGGTTTCGAAGAAGGAACTCTCGTCTGGTTGCACAACCCACTACGAAGGAAAGGAAAAAGTCCGAAGCTGCAGGCTCATTAGGAAGGACCATACCAGATTATCACGAAGATAAACGACGTTACCTACCGCATTAAACGAGGCCAGAGAGGAAAGCCGAGGGTAGTACACATCGATCGACTTACACGATACCATGGAACAAATGATGATCGGGACGATCATAACTAAGAAGGGGATAATGTTACATCGCGTCGTCGAGTTGCGATGTTTCGCCAAGCTTCTCGAACAAAAATACCGTGGGAAAGAATAGACTAATTAGGGGCTATAAACACCCGACCCGACCGTCATAAAAGTTAACCTTCCGGGAATTCAGACCCTAGTCAATGTACCTAGTTTTGTAGTTAAGATTGAACCTTATTCATAAGTAGTTAGAGATCAAATTAGCATGTATGGTAAAGTTGTTTACGTCAGATGCTCAAAGGAAAGCCGCCCCTTTTGTTTGTGATTTTTATTGCTTTGTTTTCGACGTCTTTTGTCTATTGTTTCGAGTCAATACTGGAAATTTCTGTAGAAATATTCTCGTCCTATATAAGACGTTGGAACCGCGGCTTGAGGCAGTCTTTCTCTGGAAGCGACAGTGTAACTATCTAAGCGCGGATAGCGACCAAGTGATCGTTAAGTGTTATCAGTGAACTAGTGTTGTGAACTGTGAACAGTGAAATCAGTGATTGTGATTACCAACGACCTCAGTGTGTGTTAACGGACTTTTGATAATTGTGCAAGACGATTTGGACAACTACTGTGGAACATTGTGCTAACCTAGTGATCAGTGGAAATAAACGTTCATCTCATCGGATTGGCATTTTAATACCACCCCGCACGTAACAATACATTTTTGAAAGTTTCATTATGGCTCCACACGATAAGTGTATTTTTAATTTAGCCAGTGTCAAGTATTACAATACTTCAAGTTTTTGTCCATTTTAGTCGTAGAGGTGGGTTAAAATAACATTTCAGCTCAGTTTTCAAGTAAAAGTCTAGTCTAAGTCATACCTTCAGTAAAGATGTGGTGTTTACTGAAGATTTTCAGTGGAATTTTGGTGAGAACGCAAATAGCATGTTTTTCAACATTGTGCTGTTTCCCTACACTCGCACACATTTACCGGCACTTAATGGTTAATAATCCACATTTATTACACATTAACTCGCGCAAGAACACCAGTTTTAGGAAAAATACAATGAGATCACACACACTTTTCCACGTTCCTGCCAAAACTCGTAAGCATACATTTCTGAAACGCATATTTGACAATCAATAAATGTGTACCTCGGCCAACGAATTAGCCTTGCCATTCAAAGAGGTAATGTCGCCAGCTTTTTGGGTACCTTACCAGCGGACAGCGACCTTAATTCAGTTTTTTATTTGTAGATTTTATATAGTCTGTATTATAGTTTTATAAATGTGTCATACAATTGTCATTACTGACAGTGTTTAAAATTTATTAACATTTTTAAAATGTACATGACTTGAAATCACAAAAACTTGAAGAATTTTTGTACTTGACACTGGCTATTGGCTAAATACACTAATCGTGTGCAGCGATGACCCTTAATAATTTGAGGTTTACCGTATCGACGAGATAAACAATTGAACATCAAATGATTGGCAGTTTTGAAACCCAGGAACATTTTGGCAAAATATTTTTTCTTATATATTTTTTTTAGGTCAATTATTTATTGTTTTTAATACTTATTATCCTATTCCTGACAAAGACAATTCCAAAAATACAAAAATCATAAAAATTGGTCCAGCCGTTCTCGAGTTATAAGTGTAGTAACTAACACGACTTTCTTTTATATATATAGATTTTATAGTTATACATATATATTAGAACTAGAAGTGCCCCGCGGCTTCGCCCGCATTCAAAACTTCTTTTATATACTTAAAACTTTTCTTTTGTCATAAAACCTTTTTAACCGACTTCAAAATAATACGTTTGTTATTTGATTTCAAAATACTCTCGTTTCCCTTAATTTACGTATAATTTTGTTTCTCTTAACGCTAAATTGGTCTCAAATGACCTGACCAAACAGTATGAAGTTTTATTAGGGAGATAAATTTAGCTCTTTTTCAAGAAATCACATTCTTTATTTATTGCCAATATATTAATTGACTTACAACTATTATCTTATATACCTACCTATATATGATAAATATTATAATAATATCGTTTAAAAACTAAAAAAGAACCGACTTCAATGCCGCGCTATTCATTTTCAGTACCAATTTTGAGATGTTTATCTCAATATCTCTGGAGATACTTATCAGACCTCGATAAAATTACCATGGTACCACACTTGGGATATCTCCTTTCGAACAAAAAAATAATAATCAAAATCGGTTCATAAACGACGAAGTTATCCGCGAACAAACATAAAAAAAAAAACGGTCGAATTGAGAAAGCTCCTCCTTTTTTGAAGTCGGTTAAAAAGGCGGAGGTTTCTCAATTCGACTGTATATATATATATTTTATGTTTGTTCGCGGATAATTTCTTCGTTTATGATCCGATTTGAATTATTCTTTTTTTGTTGGAAAGGAGATGTCCCAAGTGTGGTACCATGGTAATTTTATCGAGGTCTGATAAGTATCTCGAGAGATAAACACCTCAAAATTGGTACTGAAAATTAATAGCGCGGCAGCTAAGTCGGTTCTTTTTAATACGCTTTTATTAGCTTCAGAAGTATGTATGTTTGTATGTTAGTATGTAACGGAATCTTTGAACATGATTTTAACCCCCTTCAAAACGTCGGATTAACTCGAAATTTGGCATACTTATTAAGGACCGATGACAATAAATAAATAAATAAACAAAAAGAAAAAAAAAGAATTAAAAAAACAAATTCGACTCAAAAATGAAAAATAAATAATAGTTTAAAAAAACTAAAAAAATACGCTTTTATAGAAAATCCAACTAAAAAATAGAAAATAAATTTGAATTAAAAATAGTGTAAGAAAAAATGATTTTATTGTAAAAAAAAAGCGTGGGGTGCTTTTCAGGATATTATCAATATAACCCTTCTAGTCATATCTGTTCATAAAATATTTGGAACTATTGATACCATGCACCCCACGCTTTTTTTTTACAATAAAATTTTTTCTTACACTATTTTTAATTCAAATTTATTAAAATTTATTTTCTATTTTTTAGTTGGATTTTCTATAAAAGCGTATTTTTTTAGTTTTTTTAAACTATTATTTATTAGTTTTTTAAACCATCTTATTATCATAAAAGACATCAAAACAGAATTAGCCAAATCTGTTTACCCGATTTCTTGTTATCGCGTGACTAAGGCAAATAAGGATTCATTCATATTTATAAAGCCCGAAAAACCATATTGATTTACAAACTTTGTTACAACCCCATTTCGAAAAAACTTGCGTAACGTATTTACGTATTTATTTACAGAAGTACTTAAGTAAAGTTTCGAATAGAATAGACTATCTCATCGTGTTTCGCCATACAAACTTTGAATCCCCGTTCCGCCGCCTTAAGGGGTGAATTTTTAAAAATCCTTTCTTAGCGGATACCTAAGTCATAATAACTATCTGCATTCTACATTTTGTAGTCCGCTCTACGCTACGTTTTTTACGTACCGTAGGACGTCCTGTGACCAGGTGGAGCGACGACATACGCAAAGCGGTGGGCAGTGACTGGAAGAGAAGAGCCGAAGATCGGGCTCAGTGGCGAAGTTTGGGAGAGGCCTACGTCCAGCAGTGGACTGACACAGGCTGATGATGATGATGATGGTTCTAAATTTCAGCGCAATCCGAAAGATTTTCAGACTTTGTTACTCCACTTCACCCTCTTAGGGGTGGAATCCCGAAAAAGCCTAATCTTTGGGCTCATAAATGGTCTCAATGAACAGATTACACATAGATCAGTTGGGGGTGGTTTTAAATTTTGAATTTAAGTATTATATGTAATAACTAATAATCTATATTGGATGGGACTGCCAATCAAAATACTAAACTCTTCTTAATTATCATATCTCAGCTGCGAAGCTATTTTTTGTAACCTTGTAAAAAATACGATAACAATACACATGTAAAATTACTTCCCAAAATACGAGTACTCACCAGTAACTACTTAATACGAATATCCAGAAACATGTGGGAACTAATTTGAATTAAATTTTAAATGGTAATTTTAGCAATAATGTATCTATTTGTATGTTAAGAAGTAACTAGGATAAGTATCTCTTGACAAATAAAGGTTCTTCGCGTCTGTTATCTTAATTTTTGGCTTAATGGCTTAGCCACGGTAATGTCACGGTTTAATATAATATATTATATAACCGTGATAAATCGATGTTACTTGGTAATGTTTATGCCTCGGTAAGTCGGTAATCGATAACATTACTGAGGCTATGCTATCAAATCTTTTTGTTACTATGTAGGTAGTAGTAGGTTTTTAATTGTATATTTTATTTAAGTATAAGCAACAGGTAACGCATTGGACTCCATATCTTTTTTGTTACTACTATGCGCGGCGAGGTGGGAGCCGGGGAAACAGAGGCAGACTGACGGAGCGCGTCCCCCCGTCTCGCCGCGCGCATACCTCAGGGAGTGTACAGCAGTTATGGCCAGACTATAACCTCGCTACGTACTATTCTTTGAGTATTCAGCCAGAAAACTTTGGCTGAATACTCAGAGGTACTATTTAATAACAGTTTACCTAAGGAAAATATTAGCTACGCAAATATAATAATCTATAATTAGTATCATACTATATCCATCTATTCGAAAAACGCTGATTGGTTGATTGGTATTGTATGGAAAATAATACTGCTTGATAGAAATCAAATAAAAAAGAAAAATCCAATATAAAGCGCACATAGTGGCACAATACAATATACATAGATCGTGTAGTAGCCAACAATAAATCACCTGAGTTTTGTTTCTATACCACTCACACTTACCGTAAGAACAGTCAACAAGTCTATATTCTTATCTGTCAATATTCTGTCAAAAACTAAAATCAACGTGAAATAATACTTAAATTCAAATCACCTACCATCACAAAAACCACCCCCGACCGATCTATTCATTATCTGTTCATTGAGACCATTCCAATAAGCCCAAACTAGACATCTCTGCTGTAAGTTGGTGAAAAGTTATAGGTACAGTAATTTGCAGATTCCAGGAAATATCTCAGCGTTAGGTCAACGCTACCAAGTTATTACAATATCGTTGAAGTAAGAGTATACCGAATTTCGAATTAATCAGAACTATAAAAGTAGATTTCATAGCGTCCTTCATTATCTACAAAAGCTCAGTCTTCAAACGGATGAACGGATTTTCATGAATTAAAGCTAAGAGCACTCTCGATTAAGTCACATATCTAACAAAAAAAATAAGTAAATCAAAATGGGTTCATCCGTTTGGGCGCTACGATGCCACAGACAGACACATACATACACGTTCATCATACGAACCGCCAAGGAATGGAATACCCTGCCTGAGTCTGTGTTTCCGGTTAAGTACAATATGGGGGTCTTCAAATCGAGAGTGTATTTTCTGGGTAAGCACGCTTCATCATCGATCGCATCATCACTTAACATCAGGTGGGATAGTGATCAAGTGCTACCCAGTTCGGTGTAAAAATAAACTGGCCAAGTGCAAGTCGGACTCCCAGTCGTAGGGTTCCGTACCACACTACAGTATTTTATAAGATCGAGCAAAAAATACCACTATTATTTTTCACAAGCAAAAAATAATAATTAATAAACATTTTATTTCTTATAAAGCCATCTAACGTCTAACAAAGGTGTTAGGGATCGACATTTCAATATAACGCCATCTATGGGACGTTTACCAAACTAAGCGTTCATAGATGGCGTGAAATGCCGAAAAACACACGTTTCTTGTGGGGCCTCTATTATTTATAACTGTATTCTGTTTTTAGTATTTGTTGTTATAGCAGCAACATAAATACATCATCTATGAAAATTTCAACTGTCTAACTATCACGGTTCATGAGATACAGCCTGGTGACAGACGGACAGACAGACAGACCAGACAGACAGACAGACGGACAGCGGAGTCTTAGTAATAGGGTCCCGTTTTACCCTTTGGGTACGGAACCCTAAAAAAAGTTAAACTTTTCATTATTTTTTTTGCGTCGGGGGTTAAAAAGAGCAAAAGCATGACTGGCGTATTTTTTTAGTCTTCACGAGTTTATTCTACATGCAACCTCCATTGAGTATTGTCTTCTGAATTATCGTCATGAAATGACCACGACTTACTACGTTAATTTTGTTCATTCATATTCTTGCATCGTGGGACAACATGTGTGGATTTTGATTGCATGTTGCACTCACTACCTTTATAATATTTATAAACCCCTGACGCAAAAAGAAGGGGTGTGATAAATTCGACGTGTCTATCTGTGTATGTGTGTCTGTCTGTGGCATTGTAGTCCCCAAACGGATAAACCGATTTTGATGTTTTGAAGTTTTTTGTGTTTGATAAATGACTTAATCGAGAGTATTCTTAGTTTTGATTCATGAAAATCTGTTCAGCCGTTTTACAACTATGGGCTTTTTCTAGATGATGTCGCTATGAAATAAATGTTCATAGGCCTGATCGATTCGAAATTCGGTATCCTTTTACTTCAACGATGTTGTAAAAACATGGAATCTGCAGAATACCCAACTCTTCATGCACCAACATACAGCAAAAGTGTCGAGTTTGGACTCATTGGAATTATTTCAATAAACAGATTATACACAGATCAGTCGGGGGTGGTTTTAAATTTTGAATTTAAGTATTAATACAGATTTTGTAGACGTTTGTAACGATTGTAATTCTACCAAAAGTATATAGGGTGTTAATTAGAAAACAAGGTTTCTAATTAATGCGGATATTTTTTTTTAATTAGCTGACTCGATAGACGTTATCTTGTTCTGTACAAATCTACAAGCATAAGCGGTTTCATTTTTTTCATATATATTATCAAATATACCGAAGAATTTACCCAAATTTTTTGCTATAAACCTTATTCAGAGTACAAACATTTCAAAATATAAGCCAAGTTGGTCCAGTCGTTTTCTAGTGACTGTGATGTGCCTACCGACGAATAATCATAATCAGTCGGTGTCAGTCTACTGCTGGACGTATGCCTAGTTTTATTTCATATATTTTATTAAGTGTAACTAGGTATTATCACAGAATAATACTACATAGTATTATTTCTACACATTTTATGCTCGCCGCCATGATAGTCATTATCATTTAGTCGAAATATTTGAAAAAAATAAGAAAACGACTCATTATATTCACCTTTATTTGCTAAAATTACTAAGGATCGTCGATTATTAAAGTTTGTTTTCGATTATTCTCCGATTTTAGGAACAACTGATCCCTCATCCTTATAAACATGGAATGTTCAGGAATAGTATGTAACTTTACGACGCAATTATTTTTTATTTTATTTTTGTTTATTTAATGGAAAAGTAAGATAAATGAGAATCAGTTAAATCTAATTGTTTGTCTTTTGCCATTCATTTTAGTAAGTAGTTTTTAGGAAGTTTGCTAAATGTTTTCCGTTGCAAAATGGAAATTATTAGAGATGTGTGTAACCATAGAAAAGATAATAACACTACGTAGCGTAACGTCACATTTTTTACATACGAAACATTTTACGTACTATGGACCTGTCACAGGACTTCCTACGTAAAAAAAGGTTTATAGTCTTATATAGTCTTATTATGCAGAACCTCACAATTCATAATACCTAGTTAGTTAGAGAGTACCAATCAATAGCAGTGGGGCTATTCTGTAAGCTAGCTTACGCATCTCGCAATAATAATATTAATTAAGCAGCGATAGCCCAATGGATCGCCAACACGCCTGCCCAGCGTGGCGATTAGGGCATATCCCTCCTAATTAGTCGAAGATCGAGCTCAGTGGCGTGTCTTGGTAGAGGCCTACGTCCAGCAGTAGACTGACACAAGCTGATTATGATAATGATGATGAGCTCAATGGATAAGGTGTCGGACTGGCAATCGAGAGGACGTGAGTTCGATCCCCATCCATTGCGCTATTAACGTGAACCCACTCCAGACACAAGCATATTTAGCTTAGTTGGACGGGTTAAAAATAATACTAGTTATGTGCAACGCACATGGCTAGTAAGTTTTAAAAAAAATGTATGCATTGTGTAAAAAAGGTAAAGTAATAGTAAATTTTAGCCGCCTGCACTACTTTTCCATATAAACCTTTAAGAATGCCAAATCTCACACACTCTGTAGGCGCAATATTCTTAGAAAGGGATCCGAAATTTTCGCCTCACATAATTATACTTCGTTATTTTAATACACAAACCTGTCTATAACAAGCCCGTGCGAGTCCCACTCGAGCCCTTTGTCCACCGCTCAAGCTGGTTCCCCTCTCGCCGACCAAAGTTGAGTCACCCGCCGGCAGTTGTTCGAAGTCACGCAGTAGGGCACACGCGGTCACAACCTGTACAATGAAAAATAAAATAGACGAAATATTATAAGTGGATAAGTACAGTGAGAGAATTGTTTTAGTACTTATCTATTTCTGAATGATTTTGCCAAAAAATTAAAAATTTTCGGCTGTTGCAAACAGCTTTAAAAAAAATGAACTGGCCAAGTGCGAGTCCGACTAACACACGTTGGGCTAGGCTTAAATAATATTGAACAGAAGTTGCCGAAGAAACAATTGCCGAAAAGTTTCTTGTATGGGGACCTTATTTTATTGTGTTTTTAGTATTTGTTGTTATAGCAGCTACAGTTGCACATACTTTGTAAAAATTTCAAGTATCTACCTATGGCGGTTTAGAAGATACAGTCCTCTGACAGATGGACGGACAGCGAAGTCTCAGTAATAGAGTTCCGTTGGTATAATTTGGGTACGGAACCCTAAAAAATTACGACACGAACAAAAAGAAAACGAAAGTTGTTCAACGCGTTGATAACTTTTTGAACATTTAATAAACTGGCCAAGTGCAAGTCGGACTCGCACTCGTAGGGTTCCGTAACACAGTAGAGTATTCTATATGTATGATTTTTCGCAACTACAAAAATAACTTTGTTTTTCATAGTGTTTGTATGAAAAACAAAGGTTATCTTTGCGGTCAATATATCTCAAGAACCGCTGACAGTATCTCGTTCAAACCAATTTTCGTTGAAAGTTTTTATTGAGATCTACAGAATATATTTTTTCTAGATTGTTCACTCCCTTACTTCAAAAGTTAGAGGGGGGGAGGTACACACATTTTAGCACTTTAGACGCGCCTATCTTTTAAATGATTGGACTTTGAGAAAAAATGATTTGAAGAACCTCAATGTCATTTTTAAAGACCTATCCATAGACACCACAAACGCATAGGTTTGGACAAAAAATTTTTTTTTTTGTTTCAGTTCCATGTATGGGATGCCCCCCCTTAAACTTTTAATTTTTATATTTTTGTATAAAAATTGGAAAGCGGTTCACATAATACATCCACCTACTAAATTTCAATTCTGTAGTCCTAATAGTTTCGGAATAAAATGGCTGTGACATACGGACGGACAGACAGACAGACAGACAGACAGACATGGCGAATCTATAAGGGTTCCGTTTTTTTCCATTCGGCTACGGAACCCTAAAAATAGCAGCAAGAGCACCATTTTGAAGCTGAGGTTTTTGATTAGGACCACGTGACTGGCCATAGTATTACCTATATTGCTCGGTTATAGTAGACAGATGAAGACAAGTAATGTATAGCTAGCTCAGTTGCTCACGCGAAAGGAAACGTGAGGTTGTAAATAGTTTTAAATATAAGAAATACATAACATACTGGCACTGAACTCGTATTGCACCGTGAAGGCTAGACAAAAGACTTCTTGGTCTTGATGAAAGTAGATGATGCCAGCTAATAGATAGAGTGCATACCAATTGTGTTTTTGACTACATAATCGTAATCACTTAAAAATATTTCTATCAATGAAACAAAGCGGCCTAAGACTGAATCATGCTTGTCTTGAAGTGGAAGACGGTAGTGAGACGAGGTGATGGAGAACCCACTTAGTAAATTCATAAGGCATAGCACAGCCGAAGTTTTGCAGTGGCCTCTTAAACCACCTCCCAGAGATCACGTGTAGGGATCACGTGTAGGATGAATATTTCTTAAGCAAACAAGTTTTTCGTACAGTAGGTATATTTTAGGACGACTGAATGAATATTATATCTATTAATACATTTAAATCTTTTACGAAAAAAACAAACCAATTCAGGAAGGTACATATTTTTAACATGGTAAACGCTTAGCTGCAAATCTCGTTTTCTGATAACTGAAAATTGACGGCGTTGCTTCTAAATATAAGTAGTTAAGTAACTTATGTTCGAAGGATTTAAAAGCCTAAAAAATGTTTCTTACCTTCTTGTATCTCACTTTGTCGTAGGGTAGTCCAAACAGGATATTCTGCCTAATTGTAGCAACGAAGAGCCACGGCTCTTGACTCGCGTAGGACAGTCGAGCGCCGCCGAGCGAGACTGTCCCAGACGACGGTTCCAACTCTCCCAGGATCACTTGGAGTAGAGACGACTATTAACAACAAAGACATAACTAAGAAGATTAAACACTTACCATTAGACAAATTCTCATATCACAATGCCCTGTATATCATATATTTCGCCTCGATCGGATAAAACATGCTTACGTCAATCAAGGCTACATTTTTAAAGACTAGATGCAATCCCTAGGGCCTATAACCTTCTTGATAATAAATTATAGAGTATCAAGGAATCCGTACTATACACCTTTTGTAAGTACGCACACAAGTAGTCGCATTGTCCTGCAGTCGGAAATACGGTATCTAATAATACCGTATTTCCGTTTGCTGTTTATATAATACTTAGGTGTTACATTCTTTCTATAGAAAGACTCAGACTAATGTACATGTAAATATCACGTATGGAACATGCCCTTACAATTTTTAAATCACTGTTAATTTTGCACGCTATATTTCATATTTCGCATCAATACAGGAAAGCGGTGTGTACTCGACTCGAGACTAAAGCGAGTGTATGATTTAAACAAGAGATTCTGTCTGATGTGAATGAACTGTATGTTTACAAAGTACAACTGGAAAGATGCCAATAAACCGGAAGCACAGAAGTCTTAATATTAATAATAAGGCACTATTTAGACATTTGTGACCGTAAGGTATCGTAACGTAACATACTAGGTACTATAGAATTATATTAACTCCAACTTAACAAATCCAGTTGTCTAATTGTTTGTTGAATTATGATCAATGAGATACTTTACATTCATATATGAACTTTTGGGAGCTCTGGATAGGGCTTGACTTCTAAGCGAGACGTCAACGGTTCAAATCCTAGCCCATCATTTATAATTTAAAAGTAAACAAATAAGGTAATTGGCGTCTTTGCCTATAGTCTGAATGCATCGAAATCGTTCTATTTCTTTGAAGTTATTTAGCTATTTACTCGCGTCTTTAGAACTCTTAAAATAAGACAGCTTCCGACACTATTAATACAGTGAGGAAAACGTGTTGTGCGTTCATAACACAAAGGAATGATGGAATAACAAATCAAACGTTCAGAATTGCAAATGTTGTTTGGTTGGATGTCGTTGAATTTCCCTTTGATCTGAGTATATCGCCATAAATGATACCAGTAAAGCCCGTATTTTAGAACGATGCTCAGGCGCCGATTTACTCTTAGCATGAAATGAAGCTATTTGATTCTAATCACGACTAGTAAACCAATCAAATGGCTGCACTAGTACAAGTCCAAGATCGGATCGATGCCTGGGTATCGTTCTAGAATACCGTCCTAAGAGAATGAGACAAAGAGTAAAAATGAGATGGGAACAAGACTTAACTATCTTCGATAACAGCCCTTACCTTTCCAGCGCCGACAAGTCCGGCTAAACCAATGAACTCTCCAGGCCTTGCCGTAATGTTGATATTCCTTAATGTATGTACAATAGGATCCGGCTGCCAACTCGCACTGACATTGGCCAATACAAGCCCGGTGTGCTTGGGTTTGTCCACTTCCTTCTCTGAACCATTCATGAGAACCTTCGAGTCTAGAACTCTTTTATCTTTCTGTGGCTCTAGCTCTTCCAGTTGGAGGAATTCCTGCAATAAAATAAACATTAAGTATTTCGAAGTAAACTGGGATGTGAGGGTATCTAAAATGTTTATTAGGGTTCCGTAGTCCTGACAAGGAACCCTTATAGTTTCGTCATGTCCGTCTGTCTGTCTGTCTGTCCGAGGTTTTGCTAAGAGACCGTCAATACTAGAAAGCTGTAATTTTGAGGGGAATTTGTGTATGAATATAAATGACGCCGACAAAGTGCTGAAATAAAATTTTGAAAAATATTTTTTTTAAGGTAGCTCCCCTATATGTGAAGTGGGGATGATTTTTTTTTCATCGTCTACCCCTTCGTGTGGGGTGTCGTTGAATAGGTCTTTTAAAATGACTTAAGGGTTGCTAATACCATTTTTCGATTGAATGCTCCATTTACGAAATATTAAACTTTAAAGTTCAAATTTTTGTTCCAGTAGGGCGCCCCCCCCTCTAAAAGATAAACTGCTGGCTTGAAAAATCTGGAAAAATTCGTGATAATAGCGCATTTCATGAACTTTCAAGGAAAATTATAGCGGTTAAGATAACTTTATTAGTTTAGCAGTAATAGTCGTTAAACTTGGGTGTTGGATAATTTTGTACCAAATACAAAATCCTTAGAATAAATCCTTTAAAGTGACAAAGACGGAGTACGTAGTTGCTTGTTTATAACGGGTAAAGACTTACATTGAATAACAGGCTACTACGGAACCCTACACTGCGCGTGGCCCGACACGCACTTGGCCGGTTATTTGTATTTGATGACATTACTTTTGGACAACTTGTAAATGTGTGATCACCATGATTGAAATCAAAACAATGAAATTAATGAAAAAGGACAATATAGTATATATACACTACACTACATAAAATAGCACCAACTTTTACCTCAATTCTTCTAACAGAGACTTTTGTCTCAGCTAAGAAAGCGAGAGCCATCGGGAAGAAGATATTGCATGCCAGCTGGAGGAGGTTGAAGTATTGCAGGAGAGAAAAGGTAATTTCAGCTCGGATTTCCCCGCCCATTACTACGAAGGCGACTACGGCGGCATAGAGAATGAAACGCTCCGTGAAAACGCTTAGAGCGGTAGAGAATCCTTTGATCATAGATGTTCGCATTATGAAGTGGACTTCAAGCCTAAAATAATAAAATTTAATGTTTATTATGTAGTTGTTGCGAAAAATGAGGCTAATAATAAGGTTGTTAATATTTGATATGTTTTTTTACAAATTTTATGGGGTATATAGCTCATAAGTAATTTGAGATTGTTTGTATACAATACAAGAATTGCTTATAGTGACGCAAAAATTATACATATTAAGTTATTTTTATGTTCTCTGTAAATACAGAACATAAATTAAGTAGTGTTCACCTATACAGATAATGGCTTTATTTAGTTATAATGAGGTTATAGACTTTGATAACATAGAATATAGGTACACAGTGCCTAAGATTAGCACTCGTAAGTATGTACCTATTTACTGCTATCTCTTTTTTACTAGTTTATATTAAATGCTGCTTATATTGTTTTAGAAATACATTATCCACAAGTGAGTTCTTTGTACGTCATCTCATCAATCAATTTAGTGAAAATGAAGAAAGCACAGACTATTTCTGTAAGTAATATTTACGTAAGTTCAGTACATTCGTCGGATATATGAGTTCCCGGGATTTCCAATTTATTTTAGTAGCGCCTGAATGTTGTTGTTAAGATGACAAGCATCTTTGCATGAGTGTGTTTCCTAATTTAATTTAGCTATTATTAACAATACAATTGTAATGTACCTACTCAGAATAAAAGACGCCATAAATGCTGCAAAAAAGAAATGCTCTTTTTTAGCAGTAGGTATTTTATGCGTTTTTTGGCAATATTTTTTATAATTTTACAATATTTGTGATATTATTTCAATTTTCTTGTTGGCACTTACTTTCTCAGTTTGTCCACTAATTTTTCGAAAGGTTTTTCCCAAGCGTACATTTTGATGACCTGGACACCGTTCACCAATTCGCTCATAACCTTCACCCTTTCGTCCGTACGCTTCGCGATTTTTCCACGAAGGACGCCTTGACGGTTACTCAAATAGGCTAAAATAATAAGAAATTAATACAAAACTTTTTATTTCAGTGAACCATATTTACTCATACACATATTCATGTTTAGTCCGAGACTAACACCCGTATTCAAAAACTATATCATGTATAACTCTAACAATGCTCACGAACGCATAGCCACCCAAAACAATCCAGGGCCCCTAGACAAAATTTAATGTCCTGTTTCCATTCACACTAACGCAAGTTCAAAATGTATGGGAATTACATCTTTGTTGCGGAAACCTTAATGTCATTCCATACATTTTGAACTCGCGTTAGTGTGAATAGTAACAGGAAATTGGATTTTGTCTAGGCCCTGACCAGACTACTTTTTTTATATCTTACAGACTAGCGCTTGACCACTATCTCACCTGTTGGTAAATGATGATGCGGTCGAAGATGCGACTTAATCCAGACTAATATAATAAAAACGTTTGTAACTCTGTCACTCTGACTGTTTACCTTGTTACCTAATCACGCCTAAACTGTGATCCGATCTTACTGAAATTTAACAAAAATATATGTTATAGCATGAGATGAAGATAGGCTACTTTTTGTGAAAATAAAATTATGATTCTTACATTGAACTCAGATCACACAAAGGTTGATCGTCAGAGCTTTACTGTTTTAAATTCTTCGTGTACGTAAACGAAGTCGCGGGTACCAGCTAGTAGATACTTTATATACATTATTTTTTTATTTATAAGTTACCGCTTGACCATTACTTACGATGTGATCGATGATTTTTTATAATTCTTGACAATACGTGAAGTCTAAAACTGCGAGTTTGTCAAAATCTATCCCGAATATACATTGCAATAACAGTACAATATTGCATGATAACGTTGCAGCTTTACTGAAACTGTAACGATAGTTTCATGCGTGCTTCATCTTTGCCGATGTCATGCACAGAATAAGTAATATCATGGAATGTACAGTCCGGCAAGTATAACTTGGCGCGGCTGTGCGCCACTGTGCTTTTACTTTGTACTTTGATAACAGTTTCTCTTAAACCACTTTTAATTACTTTTGGCATTATTGAACTATTTTAATGTAGCAGATTTAACAACAATAATGTCGCGGTAATCTCTCAATTAATAATATAATTAATTAATCTCTCGGAATTAGTTCCAAACACCACCACCGCCAAGTTATACTTGTGGCACTGTAGTAAACCTCGTCTAGTTTTACCGTAGATGGATAATTAAAAAGATCTGACATTAAAATCACAATAATGATATGAGAAGCATAAAACTATACAATCACTAGTATGAGTGCGCGAGACGGACAACATAAAAATGTTGTCCGGATAAAAAAAAAATATCCTTCTCGCGTATGCGATTTTATTGTTTGCCACCAGCTCTGCCCCTAGCTCTAGCGGCGCCTATTGGCTTTCACCCGGTGTCATATATAACCCGACCAAATGACGTTGTTAATTATATCTTATGGCTGGCATATATATCACGTGTTCATCATTTTAGACGGGTTATATCTCTATAGCTATTTCATCGTATACGCCAAATTCTTCTCCATTTAATTTTCCCTCCACGGGTTTTACAATCCATACTTAGTCTAACCATTTATTTACATTTTGACAGTTCGATCGAGTAGGCTCATCAATTAGTGATGACCTAATGCGTTACCGATTTGATTTTTTAATACAATCGACTTTACATCAATCGATTTAATAACCGCGCCTTCTAGGTAACACCATAGAAAAGATAATAATACTACGTAGTAACACGCCCAACAACGGGTTAGAGTCACACTGGACGGCTTAGCCCGCGTTATAAAGTATCCTGGTGGATGTTCCATCTACCGGCACGAAGCGTTGTGCTTCGTCTTTTATCATACGTTCCGCCAAAGAATAGAATTCCTTGCCGGTGTCTGTGTTTCCCGATAGCTACAACCCGGGGGTCTTCAAAATCGCGAGTGAACAGGTATCTGCTAGGTAAGCGTGCTACATCATTGACCGCATCATCACTTAACGTCAGGTGAGATAGTGGTTAAACGCATGCCATAAAAAAATCCTTTATGTTAAATCGTGTCAAAAAATAGTGTTAATCTAGGTTATGGATATCGTCTTTATGAGAAATTACATCTAAATCTGTTCAGCCTTTTTTACGTGAAAGAGTAAGAAACATCCATCCATTACACACATTTACATAGACTTAATTTCACATTTATAATATTAGTAGGAAGGATAATAGGAAAGTTGGAATGTACTAAATATAATATTTGATTGAAGCGAAAAGTTCACGTTATATGTGCGAGATGTATGAGTATGATAAATAAATGATTAGCTACTGGTAGATAAAGTGGTCTGTAATTATTGACCGAGCAAGCGAAGCGTTTCAGTTTCGAGATTGACCAGTAAATGCTTTTGTCCGGGTGCTAGTTTTTCAGTTCTCGCCTGCAGGTCGCATTTTTTTAACCGATTTTGACAAAAATTGGCACACGAGTTCCTTGAAATGTTTAAGATTTTTTGTCAATCGGGTATTTTTTTTGTTTGGGGGGAAAAGATAAGTTGTCTGTAGCACAAGACGTCATTCTACACAAGATGTTGCGAAATCATTTCAAAAAGGGGGAGTGGAGCCACATTAGTAAAGAAAAGGAATTTACTTATGTGGTAGAGCGGAGAAAAGAGGGAAGTTTGTTGTATGGACGAATTTCAATTTTTTTATTTTTTCGAACTTGCATCAATCTTTCTACGCACTACGCAGTCCTCTTAAGCTTCACAAGTCAAACTCGTAGACACCAGATATCCCTATTTTTTGGCAAAAGCTCAAACTAAAAAAGTAGCTTCTCTAAGCCAAGGAAAGGGGAAAGTTTCTGTTATTACATGGTTATAAGGGCACGCGAGGTCTACTGGGGCCTTATTCAGTATGACCAATGAGATAACGCGTTCCTTAACGCGCCACGCTACGTTATTGAAAAGTTGTATTCTGTATGCCACACGATAGGTAAATTATACAAAACGCGCGCGTTACACGTCCTCATATGTCACGATATTTTGACAGGGGCCTTATTCAGTATGACCATTTTAAAGTCTTACCTTGCCGTGTTACGTTATCTCCGCGTTATGGTATTCTCTATGCCAATTAAAACGCGGTAGGGTAAGGTTATGAGCGCGTTTTGAGCTGTCAAAATATCGTGACATATGAGGACGTGTAACGCGCGCGTTTTGTATAATTTACCTGTAGTGTGGCATATAGGAATACTATTTTTCAATAACGTGACGTGGCGCGTTAAGGAACGCGTTATCTCATTTATCATACTGAATAAGGCCCCAGCTCAAAACGCGCTCGTAACCTTACCCTACTGCGTTTTAATTGGCATAGAGAATACCATAACGCGGAGATAACGTAACACGGCACGGTAAGACTTTAAAATGGTCATACTGAATAAGGCCCCTGTTCTCACATAACTCTAGTATAATTTATGTAAGAGCTGCATGTTTCGAGATATTTCGCTAGATTTGTCCACTGCTAACTATACTCTTGAATAGAATTTTACCAGCTATTATTTTTATAGCATTATCTTTATAGGTTTGGCAGAGCTTACAAGTTACAACAAATCTTATCTCAACATAGTATTGCTTTTCAGATAAGTAATCTAAAATCAACATTGAATTAGTCTCGATGTTAACCTTCAAAATAACGCTTCTGCCGTGTCCGTATTGATGTCATGAATTGGTATCTTTTCGATCGATAGGTAGTTTAGATAGTATAGATATAAAATTACCTTGAACCATGACAGTTTGTAGCAATATCACAGTGAGGGCAGCGAGGGTAGCCCAAGCTACGTGTTGCCATACTAGATAGGACACTACTGGCACTACGATGGGCATCACCCATATGTAGTTCAGGAATAGAGTTACCATATCGAACCTATTTACATCGTTCGACATCAAATTGATCACTTGACCGGTCTCAGTTTTGCCTAAACCCGTCCGGTCTAGTTTAAGTATCTGCAATAATAAAATTATTGGAGACATGCACGCATGTAGCAACAAATCTAACTAAAAAGCCATAATGACAAAAGAATGCGTCGTTAAGCCTAGCAATTAAGTCGGCAGAGCTGAGTATCGAGAAAAATTGACACGCAAATACCCACAGATAGGAAAAATAACGTAAATTTTGCAAGCAAGGAACAAACTGAGGAAGCAATTACAAATGATTTCATAAAATCTATTTATAGCGTAACAATCATCAATAATCCAATCATTAGAGTAACTGTTAGGGACTACAATCTACCTACTACTACTTCTATTTATTATCTAGTTTTTATCATAGTGGAATAAAAACTTTCTTTTAATCCGTTTTTTTTATTTTTTTTATTGAGTAATAAAGCAAATCAAAGCAACATTGATCAGCATTTGTATATCGCCAAACTTACCTTTCTATAGAGGAGTGAACAGCATGCAATTCTCACTCTCATCCCGACTCGTCCTTGACTCAAGTTCAAGTGACTCAGCATCAGCGCAGTTGTTATACTCAACAAATTCATTGTAAAATTGTGTATGTGCGCGTATTTATAGTCCTCTGTCGACTTTTTTCCGGAAAAGTATCCGATAAACAAAGCTAGCGTGTATGGTATCAAAGGCCTGGAAAATAAAAGAGTTGGGTAGGTAATTGGACATCTGATCTCAACTGCAACTCGAAATGTATGGTTCAGTAACTCCAAAAATATTTAATGAAATCTTTATATATTCTCAATTTTTAATTTCATATCACTTCATAATATAATCTTTTCACATGGTTAGCCAAAGTCGTTTGACGTAGGCTTTTTAAGAAAAACTTTACGCATCATGCATTTTTATTATTTGTTGTACATTAGATATAAGCACAACATAATGATTATGCTTCAATTCCATTAATTCTAAAATGTTGATAATGATTGATACACTTTGCACAAAACTTGTTCAATAATAATTATTAATCTTTATAAACATCCTTAGGCAGAAAGAGGATAATTACTGTAGTACCTAAACAGCATCAATCAGCATACCTACCGGATCCTTTATTAATCATTATAAAGCCACTTACTTACCATAAAATTATAAACAATAGAGCGACGAGTAATCCACACAGCATGTATTCGAACCAAAACGATCTTACTAATGCTTTGGATAGAGATGGTTTCCCCCCTTTTCTCTTTGCTGTTTCTAATTCTTTCTGCCATGCTTCCTCCAATCGATCTCCAAGGCTGCCCGAATGGTCTGCGGATCTCGCCCGGAATAAGTCTTCAATGGTGAGACCACGTTTGTATCCTTGCTTGAATAGACCAAAACTCCATCTGAAATTACGTCACGCAATGCAACAATTAGTTCAAGTAACCATGATTTGCAAATAATATGCTGAGTGATTGAAGAAAATCATTCGTCAAGTGCTAAATTAAAACCGCATTTAGACGCTTTAAAAATGCGAGTAACGTAACATAAAATAAATGTATGATGAAGTGATGATGGACAATGCTGGCATGTTGTGCCGTGTCGACAGTCATCAAGATTATATCAAGAGTATTGTTGTAGAGGATAAATTTAAAAAAATAGGAATGGATTTCCATAATGGGCGTAGGTCGGCGTAGGCAAAATCGAGTGTTAATTTATTAGCTAGAAACAATGGTCTTATAATATTATCTAAAATAGTTTGGCAAACCATGGCAAAATAACATTTCAAAATGTCCAAAATGAATGGTGTAATTGATCTTTTATGAATACAGGCTGTGATATTTTAATATAATTCAAGCTACACATTTTGTTTTAAATCTATCTTTATAATTTGACTGTCCAATAAAATCTTGTTTAGAGGTTATATGTAATGTATGTTATCGAATATTTTTTAAGAAGCAAATGAAAGTATCAAAATGAAAACTGTCAACATACAATCCACCGAATCCGTCAACAATTTGAACAACGACCGTCGATTCTAACGACGAGTAATTGTGTTTTGTTCGAATCTAGCGTTACTGGTAAGTGGTAGATTATACTTTCGTGAATCTATTGAATTTAAAATTATTGAACTAGATTATACTTACGTAAGGTAAACCTACTGTACATATTTTCAGTTTACATCTATTCACAGAAATTGTTGAAATAACCGTTGCGGAAAAGCAGACAAAGAAAAATGTAATCTAAACATTTGCACAACAATTCAAAGAATCTATAAGACTGAGCAAGTAAGGAGAGACAAACAGCAGGTACCTATTCAACGTATTGTGAAAAATATAGGACGCATAGCAAACATGCGTACTGAAACTGATATGTGGTCAGTTATAAGACATGTAAAATAAACGAAACTAAATGGCGTCTACGACGAGGAGGACGCTACATATAATAAGGAAGACTTGCTCTTCGACGAAAAAAAAATTATCTCATATACTTGCTTACTACTACTTACTGTGTGTGTTCAAACGACGACCGAAAAACTACCTACAGAGATTTAATATGTATTTATTTTACATCACATAATGATAGTGTTACATATTTTATTGTATGATAAGCATAAGATGTTTGCAAACACAAATTGATAACATATGTAAGTTTCATTACAACGCTACAGCTGCTGAGTTAAATTAAAACGTACTCTAAGAATTGTATATATTTAATCGTAGGTAGCACAAAATTGTTTCAATTAGGAATAGTGAAGATTGAGGCCAAAGCTATTGTTGATAGCAACAGCGTTTACATGTGTACTATGAATGATACCTACATTACATAAATATCAATCTCAATTGCGTTATATCGGTCTTTTTCATCTTTGTTTCTTATTGGGTTATCTCAAAGATTTTAATTGAATATGAAAACTATGAAAGAGTCTAATTGTTTATTATTAGAAAATACTTAGGCTTAACTTTAATATACCTACCATCGATTTAAGGGGGGAGAAGGGGTGGGGGTGGTGGGGGGGGGGAGGTGAAAAATCCTCCCCTTGAAGGAAAAGTTGCGGAGCCCCCCCCTTCAAAAGTTATGAATATATTATATATAAAAATTTTGAGGTTAAGTATGAAAAATTATACCTACCCCTCGTAGTTATTTATTTACAACCCGGGAATCCTTCCTGGGTTCAGTCGACTTAAATAGGAGAGGTCTGCGTAGTGCTCTGCTAGTTAGTGTTTGTCGTTTCAGAAATGTACTTGTACTTAATCATTTCAAAGTCGAACACTAAGGCAAAACACTAGGGAACAGTGACCACCGCGCACCGTGCGCCGACGAGCGTAGCGAGGAGGGGAGCCGCGGCAGCGGCCGCGCGTCACGTAGAGCCAACGCTATGGCGTTTAATTTATCTATAAAATATCTATCTTATATACAGGTAAAAGTTAATTTATTTCCATACAACATTTTTGACAACTATGTTGCCGTTTGTCGTTGCTGTTTTTCGCTCATAAGAGAGAGGTCCTCCTCGAACCTTCCCTGCCCCTCTAATGATTCTCTCTAGCCTTCAATTATTGATAATTTTTCAAACTTAACCTCAAAATTTTAAATATTCATAACTTCATAACTTTTGAAGGGGGGGGGGGCTCCGCAACTTTTCCGTCAAGGGGAGGGTTTTTCACCTTCCCCCCCACCACCCCCACCCCTTCTCCCCCCTTAAATCGATGGTAGGTATACTAAAGTTGAACCAATACTTATTTATTACATTTCAAGACAACAAAACTAGAATATTTGCTAATTTAAATTGATAAAGACGTCAAGGTTATTTATTAATGATATGAATGATGAGGCACTCTTGGAATATTCATTATGTTATTTTATTAATCAAACAATCCGTCAAAGGTAAAGAGGAGCTAATTAAATATTACTTAAATTATGATGTAAATATATTAGGTACCTATATTTCCAGACAGAGATACAGAAATTTCAAATATTTTTAAATTTAGATACTTAGCAGTATTGAAAATATCATATTTATATATAACTAAGACGAATTTTAATACATGGAGAGAATCTAGGTGTTTAAGTAGGATAGATTACGAAATATAATAGATCAATAAGTTCCTATACAATGGGTATATCTCAGACGGAATAAGAAGTCTATTCCGTCTGAGGGGTATATATAATACGAAGTCAATAGGCGGCGGTAACCACTAACCATCAGGTGGGCCGCTTGCCTGTTTGCCGCTCCATATTATTAAAAAATCTACGATTTAATGCGGTAAGGAGTATAGGTACCTAGGTTACCGGCACAATTATTTTAATGAGAAGACAAATTAATTAATGTTCTAAATATAAAGAGAAAAAATACTTACGTCAAGAAGATTTTGGAAAAGATATTTGCAGAATCATGTGGATTTTTTCCTTTTAGCACAACTTTTGAATCCATTTTGAACTATGGGTGTATCCTGTTATCCTATTATAAAAGTTAAAATTTTAAAAATACACCAAATATATAAATTGCACTGGCTCTTAAACAGTTCAATCACTTTAACTGGTCACATATCACAGTTTTGGAAACATATCACAAGTAGGTACCACAAGGTACCGCTAGACCGCACAAGTGTTTATTCAATGACACAAACTTTCAGCGACAGGGTTCGGTTTTGCTTTGGATCCTTAAACTATGGACAAATTAATTACCACACGATATATAAAACAGTACTAAATAATAGGATGTCCCATTTACGTGTTGCATAATATTAACAACTCGTATTTTACTGCTTGAAGATCACACGTTGACCGACAGAATCACAGACATTGTTACTAGAACTCACGTTTTTGCTAATAAGAACGAAAGCCATTTTATACTAACTATAAATATTACGATTGTTGAAACCCTTTTTAAGTACACAATTGAGTCAGTTTGTGAAAAATTAAGCAGACAAAATGATAACGCGGTGAGCACGAACGCAGCCGGACGGGTCGGGCGGTGCCGCCGTACTGGTTTTTTTGCTACAGCTACACAACTAGTCCCACTTCACTTCCCACGGAGTGACTGCCAGCGACAGTAGGTATAACAAAAGTTTCTGGCGGCCGTCTGCCGCTTTGCGCATCAACTCCCCGAATAATCTGAATCACTTATCTTCCATGTATAAATATAACTAACGTCACATATTCTACAGTTAACAATTGTTCTGAGATAAAACTATTACCTACCTGGTCTTCATGCAACGTCTGAATTATTTCTGTTATTTTAAGAGTCATGCTTTGTGTTTTAAAATGAATACGGAATATTCCGTAGAAATATAACTTACATTTGTGTACTGGCTTAACAAAGACACCATAATAAATATTATAAGTCAGCAGCAGTTTGCAGAGGATTGTTTAAGTCAGATAAGATTTTTCTTTCGCATTAACATAGTAAATATGTATGTTTGCAGATGAAGCCTTCTGGTTCTTGATGCTGCAGAATTAGTGTAAGAAATTCAGTAACAACGGTTACTTTTACCAGTTTTACCATTTTATGTCAATAATCGAGAACACGTGCACAAAAACAACATCCTGTATGTTGTCAATTGTTCTGCTGTTTTAAAAAAGCTAGGGTACCAACTCCGTCCGTGGGAGCTCATTATCTACAAGATAGACCTAGGTACCAAGCCTTACCATATAAAAGTAACTATAAAGTACCTAGTTACAGACTTAATTACTTAGATCAAATCGATCGAACAGAAATATACTACCTACTACATACTGCAATATGTTATTACTTTTGTTCGAAATTAGGTAGGTAATTAGAAATTAGGTAGGTAATTATAAATTAGGTAGTACCATATTATCTTTTCCATGCTTTAGGTTTGGATTCCCTTCTAAAATCGCAAAATATGCGACTTAAACGGTCATTATTTTGATCGCTTTGACATACAAATTTCATTTTTCCACAGCTGAGAGATACTATAGACCCGCCGGGTATTTGAAGTCAGTATATATTATGTTACTCTTTGGTATTTGATATAAGTTTTTAATTTGATATCTCTACGCGTTGCTGAGAAAAAGGGTCTTAACAGACGGTCAACGAAAGTCATACTAAATTCCATTTCATTTTTTTTTCTTTTAAAGTACGAAACCTTAAAAATTGTCAAAAATCTGACAGCTCTTTTCCCATCGGGAACGGGTGAAACTAGCCCTTAGTGTTATTGTCGATCGAATAAAAATAAGGATGGTTGAAATAAAATAAGTTTTATGAAATAATAGATGTATTCATAGTCACAATACAATATTATATTTATAATAAATATTAATATATACTAGACGAACGCACGAGCATAGAATTGAGACATTATACAGATTACTGTGGATATGAGATACTATAAAGCTCGCTGGACTTTTCTTACATGCTGACTTTTAGATTCTTTCAGAGCCTGTTCCAATTTATTCGTTAAATTTATTAAATTAGGTAGATCGCACTGCAAGAGTGTATGATTGATTACGTGCTGACAGTGACTCGCTGTTTTTGCTTCTTGTATGGACGAATTCACAAAAATCGGCGATAGCATATTGGATTGACTGACATTTTTATCTATTTTATCACTCTTACATTGTCCGTAGTTTTTAGGAGTCATCGTTACAAAATTCATCGTTATCATAGGCTTTACAAAATCACTGTTCCTTGACGCCACCTGTAAAATAATATAAAAGTATAACAGTGGGATTATTTTAATATATGATTTAAGCATTCTTTTATTACGATGTTTATAATCATAACACTATATCTCTCATTTATTAAATTAAGTAAATTAAATATCTAAGTAGATAAATATGAGAGATTATGTAACTAATCAGCAGTGTTAAGATTTTTTATTAGATAGGTAAGTATACGCCTTTTTGGATTTCGTGCCTCAACAGGTAAATAACTGGCCAAGTGCGTGTCGGGCCACGCGCAGTGTAGGGTTCCGTAGTACCTTGTTATTCAATGCAAGTCTTTACCCGTTATACACAAGCAACTAGGTACTCCGTCTTTGTCACTTTAAAGGATTTATTCTAAGGATTTTGTATTTGGTACAAAATTATCCAACACCCAAGTTCAACGACTATTACTGCTAAACTAATAAAGATATCTTAACCGCTATAATTTTTCTTGAAAGTTCATGAAATGCACTATCATCACAAATTTTTCCTGATTTTTCAAGCCCGCAGTTTAGCTTTTATTCCTCTAAACGCCGCGGGGACGCCCTACTGGAACAAAAATTTGCACTTTAAAGTTTAATATTTCGTAAATTCCATTCAATTGAAAAATGGTATTTGCAACCCTTAAGTCATTTTAAAAGACCTATTCAACGATACCCCACAAGATGGGGTAGACGACGAAAAAAAAAATTCATCCCCACTTCTTATGTAGGGAAGCTACCCTAAAAAAAAATATTTTTCAAAATTTTATTTCACCACTTTGTCGGTGTAATTTATATACATATCCCTACACAATTATAGCTTTCTAGTATTAACGGTCTCTTAGCAAAACCTCGGACAGACAGACAGACAGACAGACGGACATGACGAAACTATAAGGGTTCCTTGTCAGGACTACGGAACCCTAAAAAGAAACCTTTATAGGATAACCCTTTGTTATTCGTTTATCAAGACCCTTTTTATCAGGAACGCGTAAAGGTATCAAGTTGAAACTTAAATCAAATACTCAGGTCTACGGTATCTTTTAGCTGTAAAAAAATGAAACTTGTAAGTCAACGCGATCAATAGATATGACCGTTAAAGTAGCATTTTTTCGCATATTTTACGATATTAAAGGGGAGTCATAACCCCTTTCTTCTTTCGGGGTTCTTCCCGTTGACCTAGAATCATGAAATTTGGCAAGAAGCAAGGTCTTGAAGCACTAATATAGGAAAAAAAACGTAGCTATGTAGTTAAATTACAAAGAAGCGAATTTATGATTACAGACGTATTATTCGCGGTTGGTGCAATACATTTACTATGGATCGAATTGCATAGTTAAGTTTGTCCTTTGTACGGAAGCCTCAGTGCGCGAGTTTAACTCGAACTTGGCCGGTTTTATTTTCAGGAGCGCGTAGGGGCATCGACTTGAAATTTATATGAAATACTCGGGTCTAGTCTCTTCCAGCTGTAAAAACAAACTTGGAAGTAAACGCGATCAAAGATATGTTCATTTAAATCAAATATTTTCCCAAATGTTGCGATTTTATAAGAAAATCAAAAACAAAAGGTTTCCCGTTGACCTAGAATTATGAATTTTGGCAAGAAGCAATGTCTTACAGTAATAAGTAAACAGATATAATCATGTATAGAAAAAATAAAAAAATCGCAAATATGCAGTTTAAAAACAGAAAAACAAATTTACTTTTACAAACTTATAATTTGCGGTTGGTGCAATAACCGTGTCTAGAGATCGAACTTTGTCCAGTACTAGTCTGTCTTTTAACTAGCAATAATGTCTACAAGTTCGTACGGAACGGCAGCGCGAGTGGAATTCGTACTTGGTCAGTTTATTTAATTAATGCGAAACTATTTTCTCAACATTGTGCAGATTTGTAGAAAAAACCTATTTTAAGATTGTGGTCCTACCGGGTTTACGAGTGTCTTTATTATAAAATATCTTTTCGGTTTAGTCTACTACTGACCACAGGCCAGTCTCTGAAAGTAGTCAAGTTGCATCATCACTTACCAACAGGTAAGATAGTGGTCAAAGGCTGGCCTATATGATATAATTTTTTTTAAATAATTCGTTTGCAGAATCCATTGGCTTGTTAAATTGTTGTGTTGTGAACATATACCTGTTACAGTTTCTCACTCTTAAATGTCAAAACTGCAAGATAAACGAAAAATAAACACACTTTAACATTTATTTTAAACTCCCGACGCATAAAGAAGGGTTGTTATAAGTTTTACGTGTGTATCTGTGTATGTGTGTGTGTCTCTGTCTGTCTGTGGCATCGTAGAGCCCAAGCGGCTGAACCGATATTCATTTGTTTTTTTTTTTTGTTTAATAGGTGGTGTATTCACCAAGAGTCTTTGTCGAGAGATGTCGGTTGTGTTTGCTCATTGGGATGGTCTCAATGAACAGATATACATAGATCAGTAGGGGGTGGTTTTTTTTTTTTTATTTATATCTTTATTAATACTTGTGTTAGCTGTTTCAGCTAATTTATTATAATTTCTCAACATTAGATTCTAAAAATAATACAATCAAAAGACAAATGTTATTTGCGAATTCACAAACTTTTATAACAATACTATAATGCTAGGTCCATACCAAGTGAACAAATGGCGAATGGAAGGAGACGCATCTAAACAGGTCTATACCTCTATCTCCCTCTATTCAGCGTTCAATATTATTCATTTGGCCTGGTGTGTACCAAAAAAACATAGGTACAATATAGATATGTTTTGACCAAACAGAAAAAGTATAAATTAAATACCACAAAGCAAAAAACCAATTGTAACCTTCAATATTTTTACTTAAAATAATTAAAGACATAAAACATGCATGAAATGGTTAATGGTATTTAATATCTTACCTGAATTTCAAATCGCCAACTAAAATCTTGATATGTTGGATCTCGTTGCTGTAATATATGCAATGCTTCAGAGAGTTCCGCTTTCTTTGTGCTATGTAATTTTACCAAAACATCTTGCTTATCATCAGGGAATCCAGCTAATGCTAGTGAAGATTTAAAGTCTGACTCTGATAACTGAAACAGTAAAATCTTATGCAATTGAGCTATTTGAGGTAGGATGCGAAGCGAAGATGTGAAACCGTGTAAGCAGAGAAGAGACAACAGTGCGATAAAGTAGAGCGTTGCCAGAATGCATCATAGCAGGCAGCGTGAGCATCTGCCTGCCGCACTCATTCTTCGCTTGTTTCTTATAAACAAAGACCTCACACCCTCACTTCACCAAGCCCTATTCCACTAGAGCTGCGCTGAGCGAGAATTGGGAAATAAAGTCTGCATAGACAAACCTTTCTTAAGTAGCATCTTCCTTTCTCAAATATATTTACGACTGAAGTAAGAATGTGTACGAACTTGTTGCAGGGCTAGCATGGCAAGGGGACTATTTTGTCTTTCCACCTATCCATGTTTTGTTTGGTGGAGAAGGCATATTATAAGTAAAGTTTTTCGACAATTATAAACGCCCGCTGACTTTTAATCCATTATTTTTTTAACTTTTTAATACGAAACAAAATCAAAACTCGGGGTTAAACTTCACCAAGCGTTTAAATTGTTGTGTTATCTCCAGTCAGTGGCGAAAAACAGATAAATAATTTTGTCTTTCCCCCGGAGATAAGGTAATGCTAGCCCTTCTGGGGTGCTAAAGGAAATAGTATGATCATTCCCACAACTTTTATAGAAAACTAGCTGTGCCTGCGACTTCGTCCGCGTGGAATAGTATCTTTGGGTAGCATTAACTAATAAGATACATACGTATCCCAGCTACACCGCACCCTACCACACCATGCTAATCCCCCTCCCCCTCCCCTCCCCTCACTCATACTTCCCCTCCCCCTCCCCTCCCGTTCCCCATCCTCGCACACTTTCAATGTCATATTTATTTTATCGAATCAACAGCCTAAAAATAAGTGTCAAGCTTCTAGCTTTAATAAACTGGCCAAGTGCAAGTCGGACTCGCACTCGTAGGGTTCCGTAACAGAGTAGAGTAATCTATAACTATGATTTTCGCAACTACAATAATAACTTTGTTTTTCATAGTGTTTGTATGAAAAACAAAGTTATACTTGCGGCCGCTATATCTCAACAACTGCTGACTGCATCTCGTTCAAACCAATTTTCGTTGAAAGTGTTTATTGAGATCTACAGAATATATTTTTTCAAGATTTTTCACTCCCTTACTTTAGATGTTAGAGGGGGGGTGGGGGGGGGGGGGGGGGGACACACACATTTTACCACGTTAGACGCGCCTATCTTTTAAATGATTGACTTTGAGAAAAAAATGATTTTAGGAACCTCAATGTCATTTTTAAAGACCTATCCATAGACACCCCACACGTATAGGTTTGAAGAAAACATTTTTGTTTGTTCCAGTTTTATGTATGGGATGCCCCCCCCCTTATACTTTTATATTTTTTATTTTTGTTTAAAAATCGGAAAGCGGTTTACAGAATACATCTACCTACCAAGTTTCAATTCTATAGTCCTAATAGTTTCGGAATAAAATGGCTGTGACATACGGACGGACAGACAGACATGGCGTATCTATAAGAGTTCCGTTTTTGCCGTTCGGCTACGGGACCCTAAAAACGACGATACTTCCATACAACTATTCATCCCCCCTTTCAACCTTTTACAACCCTCTTATGGCATTAAAAAGTAGCCTATGTCCTTTCTCAGGCTCTAGACTATCTGGGTACCAAATTTCATTTCAATCTGTTGAGTAGAACATTCACATAAACCTTACATATTTCCATATAAACTTTCATCCCCTATTCCCTATTGTTGTTTTACACCCTTGTATTGAGGGTAAAACTTTTACAAACTTTGAATGTCATATTTATTTATATCTAATCAACAGCCTAAAAAATAAGTTTCAAGCTTCTAGCTCTAAAAATGACAATACTTCCATACAATTTTTCATCCCCCCTTTCAACCCCTTACAACTCTTTTTTCGCATTAAAAAGTGTCCTTTCTCAGGCTCTAGATTATCTGTGAACTAAATTTCATTTAAATCGGTTCAGTAGAACATTCACATAAACCTTACATATTTCCATACAAACTTTCATCCCCTATTGTTATTTTACACCCTTGAGGGTAAAACTTTTACAAACTTTGAATGTCATATTTATTTACATCGAATCTACAGCCTAAAAAATAAGTTTCAAACTTCTAGCGTTAAAAAAGACGATACTTCCATACAACTTTTCATCCCCCCTTTCAACCCTCTTTTCGCATTAAAAAGTAGCCTATGCCCTTTCTCAGGCTCTAGACTATCTGTGTACCAAATTTCATTTAAATCGGTTTAGTGGTTTTGTCATGAAAGTGAGACAGACAGACAGAGTTACTTTCGCATTTATAATATTAGTAAGGAAGTAAGGATAGCTTTTAAAATTATCGTGAAATTGTAACATTATTATTGTTATATACCGACTATAATTCACGTACCTTTAGTCATAGTGAACATCGCGATCTCACCGCGTGACCTCACTCCCGAGGAAGAGCGACTGACTCGCTCGAAACCTAGGTCGAGAAAATTCGACTAAAGGTACTTGAATTATAGCCGGTATATAACAATAATAAGGATAGCTTATTATTTTTTTAATATTTTATAAGCCAAAGTTTGACCACTACCTCTCCTGGTGGTAAGCAATAATGTGGTAGAGGACGGTGAACATGCCAGGGCTAGATTGAATGATCTGTCTCTAGGGCTGTGCTGCTTGAACATAGTAAAGTATTAGCGGCAGATTTTGTCCTTGATTGTGGTAAGCCACTTTTTGGAAGCAAGTCAGGCGGAACATTGATTTAATGCTCCTATAACCTGTATCAGAACACCTATAAATGGAAAATCGATTGGTGCCCGGCTGGCCAGGATTTGAACTGGCAACCTGGTTAGAAGTCAATCAAGGTCCTCCTTTAAAAGGTCCAAGGTCCGGTCAATCCTTTACCCCCACAGGCTGTCAATAATTTGTTTTAGAAAACAATATAAAACACTTATCAGGTGTATATACATAAATGTGTGTGTGTACATCACACAATAGTATAGATAAATGAGAAAGGGGGAGGAGAACCTTACACAGAAAACATTTTCCCTGATATAATAGTGTTGCCACTACATACTCTAATTTCTACAGTTTATTTTTGTTCTAATATTAATTACTTTTATTACTTACATTATGCTTGCTTCCTTCCACAATAAGATATATCAATGCATGAATTAGGTTTTGAACATCATTTACTGTAATATTGAGTTTTTCTGAAACCAGATTCATATTTATAAAATAATCATAATTATATACTTAGGTATTCTCAAGCTACTTGACAAGAAAGGATGATATGTTACCAAAAATATGATGAAATTTCAATTATTTTATACAGGGAGGCTATATTATTGATATGTATTGGGATGTAAGGGAGCACACATACCATCTAAGTGCTCCCAGCCAACCTCACCTGCCCGTGGTTTATCCTGCTGACCGACGAACGGGGCTCTGGCGACCGACAAATGGCGGCATAACCATTTCAAATTATGGCGTAGCTATAAATACTACAGGCCGGTGACGGGCAGCAGCGTCACCGGTGCGAGAAGCTACGCCCTGCGATCGCCAACACGCCTGCCCAGCGTAGCGATTAGGGCATATCCCTCCCAAGGGATGCAACAAAAAATGGAAGGTCCCAATATGCCGCGGCCCCCAGTTCCCGGCCGCCCTGCTATTCCTGACCACGGCGGCGGTCACGGTAACGGCAGGGCAGGGGGTGCTAAGAATCCCCGGGCTACGGTAGGCCGCCAAAACAAACTGACCCTCGCAACCTATAATGGACGCACGATTCGGCTAGATGAACATCTGCTGCAGCTGGAGGAGGAGCTGGGACACATAAGATGGCACATTCTGGGGTTATGTAAAGTCCGAAGATAGGGGAGGACACCATAACTCTAGAATCGTGCCATCTTATGTATTACAGAGAAGGAGACCAGCCATCCCAAGGCGGCGTCGGGTTTTTGGTCAACAAGGTTCTTAGTGACAACGTTGTAGAAATCTCCAGTGTGTCGACCAGGGTAGCGCACCTCATAATTAAGTTAACTGAGAGGTACAACATCAAGATTATCCAGGTTTACGCACCGACCTCGACACACTTGGATGACGAGGTGGAGAGCATGTATGAAGACATCTCTAGAGCCTTACATACCACCTCTCAGCCTCACTAAAACGTCATGGGAAACTTCAACGCCAAAATGGGAGTACAGACTTGCGGCGCATCGTCTATAGGACCACACGGATTTGGGAGTAGGAATCACAGGGGGCAAATGCTCGTCAATTTCCTCGAGAAAGAGGGGCTTTTCTTGATGAACTCGTTCTTTAAGAAACAGTTTCAAAGGAAGTGGACGTGGCTAAGCCCCGACACTATGACTAAAAACGAGATTGACTTCATCATTACGGACAAACGGCACATATTCAGAGACGTCTCAGTGATCACTAGGTTCAATACTGGAAGTGATCACCGACTTGTACGAGGCACTCTGGATATCGATTTCAAAGCCGAAAGATCCCGATTGATGAAGTCTACGCTCCGACCGTACCTACCCCAAACCGTTGTTGGGTCCGAAACATTTCAATTAAAATTGGAAAATCGATTCGCTGCCTTGGAAACCACAGATGTGCGTAGACCAGAAACTCGAAGAAGTAGTGGAAATGCTCAGGGATGAAGGGACAAAGTTTTGCGAGAGCAAGCGTAAGGGCAAAAAGTCCAAACTTTCGACAGAAACACTTCGGCTAATGGAAGAGAGACGAACAGACCCATTGTCAGCTTTGCCAGTTAACCAGGTGCGCAACAAAACCATTGAGAAGCTGGTGCGACGCGACCTCCGATCCTCTAACACGCTCTTGATTAAAGAATCAATTGAGCCGAATCAGGGGTCGAAAGTTTTCGTCCAGCCTTTGGGTAGAAGCCACGTCACAAATCTGACAACGTCAACGGGGAACGTCGTCACATCCAAGTCGGAGATTCTGTCAGAAGTTGAAGACTTCTACAGCAAACTCTACGCATAGCATGCTTCAAGGCCCGTACCTGATACTGAGGATTGTAAAGCCACCTTAACCCGCCACTTCACAAAAGACCTGCCTGAAGTCAGCCGAGATGAGATCGTGATGGCCCTTAAACAGCTTAAAAATGGAAAGGCCCCAGGTGAGGACGGAATCACAATGGAGCTTCTAAAAGCTGGAGGAGCCCCAGCTGTAAGCCAGCTGCAACAGCTCTTCAATTCTGTTCTCTTCACTGGGAAAACTCCACAGGCATGGAATAGGAGCACGGTGGTTTTGTTTTTCAAAAAAGGAGTCAAAATGCTCTTGAAAAACTACTGCCTGATTTCGCTTCTGAGCCATGTTTATAAGCTGTTTTCAAGGGTCATCATGAACCGTCTTGCGAGAAGATTCAACGAGTTCCAACCTCCGGAACAGGCCGGGTTTCGAAGCAGTTACGGCACCATGGACCACATCCACATGGTGCGGCAGGGCTTAGCATATGTGGACTATGAGAAGGCCTTCGACTCAATCGAAACCTGGTCTGTTCTGGAGTCCTTGCAGTGTTGCTAAGTCGACTGGCGATATATCGAAGTGATGAGATGTCTGTATAATGCCGCAATGATGACTGTATAAGTACAGAACCAGCGTACTAAGCATATTTCCACTGCACTGCACAAGCATAGTCCACCTGCGTCGAGGAGTGAGAAAGGGGGACATCATATCCCTGAAACTGTTCACTAACGACTTCGAGGATATGTTTAAGACGCTGGACTTGAAAGATTGTGGCATTAACATCAACGGTGAGTACATCTCTCACTTACAATTCGCAGATGACTTCGTCATTATGGCAGAGATGCTGCAGGACCTACAAAGGATGTTGAATGGCCTAGCTAATCCTTCTCGTCGCATCGGCCTCCGGATGAATTTGGATAAAACCAAAGTCATGTCCAACAAGCACATTGTTTCGGAACTGATTGCCGTATTTGGAATCCCACTCGAAGTTGTCACCAAGTATGTTTACCTAGGGCAGACGCTCCAACTAGGCAAACACAACTTCGAGAAGGAAATTCAGAGAAGAATTCAGTTGGGCTGGGCACCATTCGGAAAACTCCGTCGAGTCTTCTCGTCGCCTATACCGCAGTGTCTAAAGACAAAAAGCTTTAACCAGTGCGTCCTCCCTGTGATGACATACGGAGCCGAGACGTGGACACTCACAGTTAGACTGGTCCACCAATTTAAAGTCGCTCAGCGAGCTATGGAGAGAGCTATGCTTGGTGTTTCTGTGGGATCGTATCCGGAACGAAGTAATTCGCCAGAGAACTAAAGTGATCAACATAGCTCAACGGATTAGCAAACTGAAGTGGCAGTGGGCTGGTCATATCTGCTGTAGGACCGATAACCGTTGGGGTAGACTGGTTCTAGAGTGGAGACCGTGAATCGGTAAACGTAGCATAGGACGTCCTGTGACCAGGTGGAGCGACAACATTCGCAAAGCGGTGGGCAGTGACTGGAAACAAAGAGCCCAAGATCGGACTCAGTGGCGTGACTTGGGAGAGGCCTATGTCCAGCAGTGGACTGATACTGGCTGATTATGATGCCATACATTATTACAATTTCTGCCAGGTGAATGTTTAAATACACACATCAACACTGTCTAGGGATATTCTGGTTTTCTCAATTTTTTCCAAACGTGTTACAACTAACATACAACATGTATATATTTTTATAGAGCCCATTTATCAGACTATGCTAAAGCATTCTAAAGAATAAAACAAAGTTATTTGTTTTGCGTAAATATTTTTTTTATGAAATAAAGACAAAAAGTGAAATAATGGTAAACCTAAAGATGAATTTATATTTAAGAAAAAAGTGAAAGTAAAGCTAAATTATTAGGTTCTTTGCAGTTACCCGAAAAATTAGTAGTCAGTAAAACCACCCATGACGTTAATCACGGTCCTGCAACGGTTTTTCATGCTTCGAATCAAGTTATCAAAGTCTGCTGCGGGATATTGTCCCAGGTCCTGCTAAGATGCAAAAAAAGTTGCTTTTCAGTCGCAACGTTTGGAGGAAAATTCCTCTAAGCCCTTCTTTGGAGCATGTCCCACGCGTGCTCTATGGGGTTTAGGTCTGGTGATTGCGCGGGCCAGTCTAAGACCGACACGTCGTGCTCCTGTAGCCAGCTGGTGACCACTCGCGCAGTGTGCGGACGGGCGTTGTCGTGCATGAGCGTGAAAGTTTGGCCCATGTGCATTCGATGAGGATAGATTATTAGTGCTAGCTCCTGATTTCGGTATTTTTGTGCAGTCATGGTGTTTCTGATCCAAACGAGGTCTTTTCTTCCACCAACACGAATACCCGCCCAAACCATAATTGTTCCGCCGTGGTATGGATGGACTTCCTGAGAGTGTTGCAGACGCTTCTCACTTTCAGGAGCTCGCGATACACGTACTCTTCGTAAATCAGGATAAAAACCGAATCAGGACTCATCGGTAAACAGCACTACATACCATTGGTTATCTTCCTAGAGCAAATGTTCTGGAGCTCTCTCTAATCTTCGTCCGCGATTTCCTCTGCGTAGTGCTAGAGTACGAAGCGGCCTGCGAGCATAAAGGTTAGCCTCATGCAGTCTTCTCCTCACAATTTGATCACTGACAAGCAACTGGTACTCTGACTAGAGCCTTTGAACCAACTGCATGGCCGTCACATTAAGTTGTCTTCTCGCGGCCACTTACAAAAATCGATCCTGTCTTTGGGTGGTTATGCGCTTCCCGCCTAGGTGCCTTTCAGCCACTTCACCAGTGGTACGATAATGTGACCAAAACCTTGATATCACGTTTTGTCATGTTCCAATCTCCTCGGCTATACTCCGTTGAGTAGCCCCAGTTTGAAGCATGCTTACTGCCCCTAACATCTCGTCTCTCGTTAAATGGCGCCGCTGGATGATGCATACAGGTACATAAATTCGAAATTAACCGATGATTTTTATTAAAAAATTTAATTTGAAACAAAAAAAAATACCAAAAACTAGGTTAGGTAAATAAAAACATTCGAACTTCGCTACAATTATGCCGCGCAAATCTTTTGTTATTAATTTATTTTTCAAATTCAAATTTTGAATCATTCATTAAGACCTACAAAATAAGCTTACATTAAAATATTTTTAAAACAGCCAGTATTTTATGAGTTGAAGAAATGTTTACAAATTATCCCTAGACAGTGTTGATGTGTGTATTTATGATACCTAATTATTTTAACAAGCAATTCTAGTTCATAGTTTGTATGAAGATAGAATACTGTGCCGCGGCAGGGACGGGATGGAAAACAAGTAATCCATTGAGGTTTGACTTACCTACTTTGACAAAATAGTTTCATTGCAATGTGATGTGATTTAATAGGTAGTTAAAGGTATCAAGTTGAAGCTTATATCAAATACTTGGATCTACAGTATCTTTCAGCGGTGAAAAATTTAAACTTGTAAGTCAATGTGATTAAAAGATATGACCGTTGCATTTTTTCACATTATAAAATAAGACAAGAGTGCAGATATTAAGAAAACTGTGTCATCTATTTGCGAACGGAAAGAATGTCACGAAGCCTTATTTCAATCTTTACGTATAAAGTTATATTGGTGGGAGTCATCTCGACATGAAATTTTTAGTCAACAGCTAATGAGCATTTTAGAATAATACGAACCTGCAGCGATATTGTTCTTCTTATGGTTGATCCCGTTGGATAAGTAGTCTAGAGCTAGCTTGCAAAAGTCAATGAGAACTGCAAATTAACAATATAATAGTAGGTTTAACAAGAACTAACTGCTCATATATATACTTTCTGAACTTAGTATTTACCTTGTGTCGAGTGAGCTTGTAAGATATTAAGATGTTCTTTCTGTAATTCACTTAAGAAAATAATCATTTTTTTTCAAGTTTACAATACAACAAACAACAAAGATAAATAAATCGGAAAAATACAAAAAGAACCCGATAAATAAACTAACAGACCAGGGTTACTAGAACAATTTTCTGAAATTTCCCCAAATTATTTATCATTTTATTTACCTTTTTCCCTATTTTTCAAATAGGTAAATAAGCAAATTAGATGATAAGAAAATAAGTATATTATGATAAATACGTAACCTGACTCGTATACATTTTTTATATTATCTGATGCTTTTCAGTGTTAAATTTTTCCAACATTGAATTTCCATCATAACAAATATATAGGTAGATAAAGATCTAATAAATTAAAAGGGGATCCTTCCATTTGGAAGGAAACCCTCTTTAATAAACAATTAACGTATTTTAGGGCCCGGTGGAGTAATCGGGAGAACGGTCGTCTTTGATGCCGTGGTACCGAGTTCAAACCGCCGTGCACCAATGAATTTTTCTATCGAAAAAATTATGTGCGCTTCTCACAGTGGCCCTCCGGTGAAGGAAAACATCGTTAAGAAACCAACAACCCCCGCATGGTGGTAGGACACTATCTAGTGTCCGCCTGGCCAGCTACCACACTCAAGTTAGAAAATCTGTCACCAAACATCTAATGTGTTCCGGCAGCCATCCTTGAGAGCCAGTTCCCATTCTAGGCCTAGCGTGATTACCATCTTCGACCGCATCATCACTTACCAACAGGTGAGATAGTGGTCAAACGCTTGCCTATAACAATAAAAAAATTTAAAAAAAAAAACTGACTGCGAAAGAAGGAGGGTTATGTTTTTCGAGTGTATGTATGTATGTATTTCTTTGGCACGCCCTAGAGCCTAAACGGCTTGTTGTATTTTTATGTGAGTGGTGTCAATTGATTCGTCTTAGTCGTGAAAGTGACACTGGGTACATAAAAATAAATTAAGGATTTTTGGCGCCAAAAAGTAGGTAATATCAAAATAACGAGATGAACATTGCGGTTCGAATATTCGGAAGGAAAAGAAAACAAGACTCGCGTATGAAGTCTTTTGTATAGCAAACTTGCAAATTGGGATTAGGAAAACAATAACACTAACAAAAAATTTATGTTTTCAAAATAAATCGAGTGTGGTATCAAAATTAAGAATTTTCAACAGTGATTACGAATATGAATTCATTACTTCTATGTTTTATTGCAGTTTGGAATAGTTTAATCACTTAATTTTTATCACGCAGTCGGGTTTTTTGTTCCTAGTCATTTTGTTGCTCAATCATATGAACTGTAATAGAGACTTGAAATTTGCTCATAATGTTAAAAATTAAAGAATGTCCCTAAATAAGAACGACAGAACTCCAAATCTAAAATCACATGGTATTTAGTATAAAATATTTATTTTCACGCATATTAAGCGTCCTACGAAACCATTCATAGATTGCTATTTTTATGCAAATATATTACTAATATATTACTAGGAAAGTTTTTCTAAATAATAACATACCTACTACTTGAAATAACTATACTGACTTATGTATTTTAGGTATATTATTTTATGATATCCCAACATCAGCTTGCACGTCACGCGTTAGACAAGGAGAGCTATTGTAATTATATGTGTTGTGTGTAATATGTTAAAGTATATTTTAAATTATACGTGTATAAAAGAGACTTTTTGAAAGACATCAACGCGTATTTTCGTGAATGCTGAATGAGATGCTAAGCCAGTATTTAAATTGAAAATTGTTAAGCTCTTAATATATAAGAAACATATACACACACATTTTCAATCTTTGACTAGCAAGAAAATAACTCCAAAATTCCCTATACATAATTTTCTTTCCCCGAGAACGCTTTTTTTCTCCAGAATTGCGAAAAAGCCCTCAATCTACCAACACTGCGAAATGGTACACTGTCAGTCACTGTCATTTGGAAATACAATTCACAGATTACTATAAGACGCATGACACTGACATTGACATCATGAATGAGTTCGTCGCGTGGTCTAGTGATGTTGAGATAGCGATAGTGTATCGATAGTATCGTGATACTATCGTAGCCGTGGATGGAATATTAAGCGGATGTGGCATTTAAATAACAGTAATAATATGAGAAGGATAAAACTATTCAATCACTTGTATGAGAGAGCGAGATGAACAACAATTTTTTATCCTTTACCTGCGTATGCGATTAAACTGGCTCCAGCAATGTATGGAGCCAGTTTCTAGTGCACCCATTGGCTCTCACCCGCTGTCATGTATAACCCGACCTAATTACGTTGTTCATTTTATTTTATAGCTGGCATATGTATCACGTGTTCATCGTTTTAGTCGGGTTGTATCTCTATAGCTATTTCATTCGCATACGATAATGTTGTCTCTACATATAATATACTTTCTCTATGATCGTAGCCTTGAAAGTCAGTCATACTATTGATAGCCCTATCGTAACTATCAACCCTATCTATTCTATCGATTGATAGAAATAAGTAATACGTGGATGGAGTATTAAGTGGATGTGGCATTTAAATAACAATAATAATATGAGAAGGATAAAACTATGCAATCACTAGTATGAGAGAGCGAGATTCTCTATGAAGTAATACTATTGCTCAACAATAGTATCGATATTTTCGAAAGCACTATCGACTTTTTACAAAGGTCAACTATCGAAAGTGAAACTATCGACTATTGCAATAACACTGCAAGTAATAACTGCTAGTAAATGTATGGAAAGAAAACGAAACGAAAAAAGTTTTCGTAAACTATCAAAACTCATACTAGGGGTACTGGCGTGGTCGAGACCACGGTCAATGCTCGTGGCATGGAGAATGGACTCTAGGTAGAAGGAGAGCGATCTTTCTAACAAAGCTTGTCTAAAAAAAGTTCTGAAAATCTGTCGCAGAGTAGTACTCAGGCCCGCCGGTTCAATGCCTGTGTAGTTAGTAAAGTATATCGATGGCAGAAAATGTAAATGTCGTATCTGAAAATTTGAAAATTGAAAAAACAATTTTTGAGTGAACAGACAACCTGTAGATTGTGTTCATGCTCGCATTTTGTTAATAAAATCTCAAGTATCGTTTAGGTAACGATACGTTTGCGATACGAATCAAATCAAAATCGTGCGTGCTGCCGAATTTAGTTACTTTTACGCACGATAGGGGCGCTGTACAAATTTCATACATTTTCAAGTCGATGACGATACGAATACTTTTTCGCAAGTTTTTCGTGCTCGGGGTACTGTAGACAACCTAGAAACAAATCAATGGTGTATCATTAAATTTTTTCATCATAGAAAGACTAGACATAGACTATTCGACGCGGTTTTTTTTCTGTACAACAATATAGTAAAAATTCATTAAGGCAAATTTTGAGATACGACATTTCCGCTTTCTGCCGTCGATAAATTACACTAGCGACACAGGCATTTAAACGGCGGGCCTGAGCACTACTAGACAGATTTTCAGAACTTTTTAAGACGTCGGTTTCCTATCCTTCTGTCTTTATCAGTGGCTCGTGGTCAAGACTAAACGTCAACCCATCGTCGAACCCTGTCAAACACTCCATTGTCAAACACAATAGCGGTGGCAGTCAACCTGCGGTCAGATGGGCCATGAAACTCTTTGGGGTTCCGTAGCTGAGTAGCAAAGGAACCCTTATAGATTCGTCATGTCTGTCCAAATGTCACAGCCATTTTATTCCGAAACTATTAAGACCTTCCTACACAGTTGAAACTTCGTAGGAAAGTGTATTTTGTGAACCAAATGTGCGTCCCCCCCCCCCCCAACCTCCCCATCTAACTTAAAAAAAAAATTATGTGCTGTATATTTCATCAAAAACTTTCAACGAAAGTTGGTTTGAACGAGATATAGTCAGTAGTTTTTGAGATATAAAATCCGCAAACATAACTTTCTTTTTCATACAAACTCTATGAAAAACAAAGATAATTTTTTGCTGGCGACAAATTATAGTTATAAAATACTCTACTGTGTTACGGAACCCTAAAAGTGCGAGTCGGACTTGCACTTGCCAGTTTTTTATATTTGAGTGTTAAAGTATACAAAAGAATAAGTCAACTTTCGTAGATTCAAGTCGTAAAGTCGAGTCAAAGTCACTTTTGCATCAATTTTACGTCATAGTCCAATCCGAGTCATACCTACAATAAAGATGTGGACTTTACTTGAAGGCGGTCAGTAGAATTTTGGTGTAAACATAAAATGACATGTTTTTCAACATTGTGTATACCTACTTACACACTCAACTCACCTACTTATACAGTCGTCCAACACTCGTACAGATTCACCGGCACTAAAGCGTCAAACACACTGCCGCGGTCTGCGGTCTGCGGTCAGCCTGCGGTCATACGGCAGTCAGTTGAGATGTATGGAAAACAAATAACAATGAGATTTTCCACACTCCAGAGTTTAGACCATCTCATTGCTTTCCCTAAAGGTTAAAACGCACTAAGCGACACTGCACAGCAGCGGCGCGACGCGACACGTAGCGGCACTTTTAGGTATACCGCACTTGAACTGCAGTGCCGCGACAGTTTGCAGCACGGAGAATAGACTATCTGTCTTTATCCGTGGTTAAAGGGCCTTATTCACGATCCATCCCGGTTGTACGTCAGCTCAAGGCCGCGGCGCTGGATGTAGCATACTGACTGTCGTGCGCGTATCAAGCGAGCAGAGTAAATAGAACGAAAAATGTTTTAAATTACAAATGTATATTATACGTATATGTTAAATCGGCTGTACAGCAAGTCTATACACCATCAAGCCGCACGATGCTGGACTGCTCTGACGTACGTCCGCGTTATTCACTGTCCATCTGCACGACGCTCGCGGTGGTGGGGGTGCTCGCTGGATGCAAAATCGGTCGTGCAAGTCCAGCAAACAATTAATAATAATTATCGACGTACGTCAAGCCTATTCACGGTACTTTTGAATCGTGCATCGTGCATGTCCTTGAGCTGACGTACAGACGGGATGGATCGTGAATAAGGCCCTAAAGCCCGTGACAGACTTAGCTATAATATATATTAATATTTTTATAGCTAGGCATATTACTATATATCTTCTATACTAATTTTCGCGTGATCGCACACTCAGCTATAATATATATTTCTGTGACGTCACCAAGCGATACCGTAATATACATTATTGCATATTACTATACACTAAGACGACCATCAATTATGAAGGCATTATGAAGGCTAAATATATATTTCTCAGTGTGTGGTAGCTTGCTATAATATATATTATAGTACCAGTGTGACCAGATTAAATTTTACGAAAATACCGAGGCACCTCAAAAAAATACTGAAATATACCGACTTACATAGGACAGATATACCAATAAAAATACTGATTTTTTTAACACGTTTTATTTATTCATTTTCACAATAAATGTTAGAGTTATATTTTAACATCCTTTTCGAAGGATTAAAATTTACACAACCTCCTTCATCCTTAACACCTTGCTTTGTTTTTAGAATAGCTGACACATTTTTGTTTATAAAAATATACCCAAAAATACTGACTGCCAGCAATATACCTGAAAATATACTGATGTTCGGAAAAATCGATGAAATATACTGAAAAAGTATTAAAATACTGAATCTGGTCATACTGTATAGTACGGTATATTAATATATATTATAGCTAAGTCTGTGACGGGCTTAAACGTAGTTTAGGTATACCGCACTTGTCTGTCAGTCGTTCGGCAACCTCTGAAGAAGATGGAAGAAACAGAACTGAACGTTATTTTGAGTCAGGTGGACGAAAATGACTTGGATATTGTAATAGTATCTTTGCTTTGTGAGGAAGAAGAAAGAATGGAACAAGAGCAAGCCAAAAAGAAGGTAAAAATATGGGTTCATGACGTTCCATATTCACGATATGAAGAAGGGGAATATCACACACTTTTGCCGCGGCTTAAAAAGGATCGGAAAAGGTTTCATACATACTTTAGAATGTCTCAAAATAAATTCTACGACTTGTTACAAATTATGAAGCCCCAATTAGAAAAACAGGATACACTTTTCCAAAGCGATAGGTGTGGAAGAAAAACTCATGGTTACAAAGTTTTATTTATTTCTTAATAATAATAATATAATAATAATAGCCTTTATTCAGACATCATTTACAATGAGGATTACAATTTGATTCATTATTATTTTATTTGAATAAAATACTAATAATTTATCTACCAGTATGTATATATATATATATATTATGAGATTCGGAATCAGTATCAGATTTTGGTATCAGATATTTTGGAATATGAAAACCTATTAAGAAACTCATCATCATCTCAGACATCATTCATGGAAAAAACGGCGCGGTGTAGTTGGGATACGAATGTGATTTATTAGTTAATGCTACCCAAAGACACTATTCCACACGGACGGAGTCGCGGGCACAGCTAGTAGTAAATAAAGTTCTTTTTTGTAATAATCTCTTAAAAGTGCGCGCCGCGTCACGTCGCGGTGTGAGCCGACCCTAACTTGAATAAAATGAAGTGTCGCGTCGCTTGCTATACCGCACTAGCGGCAGCGGAACTACACGATGCGACACCACTCTGACACATATAGTAATCTGTGCGCGACACGGCGCGTCAGATTTGATGAGTTGGTCAATTTTGTCGCGGCGCGTAGTTCCGCTGCAGCGTAGTGCGATATACCTCATACAATTTCTTACAAAGAATATATTGTCGCTATGTGTCGCGTCGCGCCGCTGCAGTGAAGTGTCGCTTAGTGCGGTCTAGCCTTAATGGTTACTGATCCACATTCATTACACATTAACTCGCGGAAAAATACAAGTTTTAGGAAAAAATACAATGAGAACACACACTTTTTCACGTTCCCGCCTAAACTATCGCCATGAAACTTTGGCTTAAATTAAATGAAACGTCATATGTCAATTCAATCGGCTGATCACGTCAAGCTATCTGGCTTGACGTAATGACGTATTTTACTTTACACGACTTTTTTCAATTTTTAGTTTTGTTGTCATGTTTCTTTGATTTAATTGGACTGCGAGGTGATGATCAGTGTTTAATTTAATAATTAATGGTTAAAGAAACTATTTCATCAACATGGCTTTGAAAAAAGTCAAAGGGAACTTTGAAAGAATGTTCGATAAAAACCTGACGGATTTAGTTCGTGGGATCAGAAACAACAAAGATAATGAGGTAGGATTTGATTTCCCTATTTTGATTGTTATTAAATTAAATTCCTTTTAATGTATTATTTCATCTGCGAAAAATATTTTGTCATTAAATGCATGCCATTCTGTACACTTTTGGGTTGTAGATACCAGCTTGTTCAATGCCAACTTGGAGGTGGAATGTACTTTAAATATTTAAAGAATGTGGACGTTTAACCCAAATATAATCATAACTTTAGTACTTTAGTAAATTCATGAATAAAAAACCTTGATGTGTATTTATAACTCAAGTAGTATGTTGCACAAAATAAGATATATACTATCTATTTGCAATATTTATTGTACCTACTTTCTTTTTAGTCAAAATATATAGCACAATGTATGGAAGAAATAAAAGTGGAATTGCGCCAAGATAATACTGCAGTGAAAGCTAATGCTGTGGCAAAATTAACTTATGTGAGTACTTTTATGGTTTTTCCATTTTTTCAGTAAGTAAAATAATTTATAAAAAATCTTGTTCTTATATCTTCTCTTTATTATCTTGTATATCTTATATTATATTATATTATCTTGTATTTATATCTTGTTATATCTTGTCTTCTCTTACATTTTTTTTTAATATCCTAGAGGCTAGCGTTTGACCACTATCTCACCTGTTGTTGAGTGATGATGCGGTCAAAGATGGTATGCATGCTAGGCCTAGAATGGAAACTGGCTCTCAAGGATAGCTGCCGGAACACATAAGATGTCAGGCGACAGATTTTCTAACTTGAAGCTGGTAGCTGGCCAGGCTGACACTAGATATTGTCCTACCACCAGTACATTTTGGTGTCTTATAAAATTAATTTTTTTTTTTTATTCATCTTGAAGAAAATTATAAATTTCTATGTTTGATCAATCTACATTGTCTTTTGCATCATCATCAGGTGAGATAATAGTCATACAAAAAAAGAAAAATCCTAGCTTATTTCATGACAAATCACAGTATGTACTTGAAAAATGTACCAAGTGGATAAAGGAAAAAAAAGTGGAAGGAAATTATGCAGTTGAAAAATGCATAATTTCTTATAATTTATTTCATTCATTGATTGAAATATTGGACAGTAATAGCATAAACAAGATTTGTCAAAAGTATAGTGGTGAATTTTACTCACATAGTTTTGCTAATGTAGTTTTGCTAATTATTTAAATAAACCTATAAGATAGCGAGCACATGTTTTTATGTGTTATAATGAATTTTCAATTTTGCAGTTACAAATGCTGGGCTATGATATATCATGGGCGATATTCAATATAATAGAAGTGATGAGTTCAATTAAGTTTACACATAAGCGCATTGGGTACTTAGCTGCGAGTCAGTCTTTCCATGCAGATTCGGAATTGCTGATGTTGACTACAAATATGATTCGAAAGGATCTCAACGCTCAAAACCAATATGAGGCTGGTTTGGCTCTTAGCGGCCTCAGTTGCTTCATTTCTCATGACTTAGCACGAGATCTGGCAAATGATATAATGACATTGGTAAGTTAACAAGTGGCTCTGTGTGCTTGGGAGTATGTCTTTTTATAGTTTAAAACTAAATAACACACCCCTCACCCCTTGAAGTTTATCGGATGAAAAAGTTGTTCAGACAAAAAGTTGCATCTAAATCGGTGGTTCACAAAGTAAAAAAATATATATTAGGGTCGAATTGAGAAACTTCTTTGTTTTAAAGTTGGTTAAAAATTTACTGGAAATATAAAAAAAATAGTTTGCATCAATAAAATTTGTGAGCTGGCATCTTCTGTACAAGTTATTTATTTTGGGGAATATTTTTGCTTATTCATAAAGCATAATTATCGTTTAGTTGATTACAATCTTTCGTGGACCATATATAAGTTCTTACGGACCACCGGTGGTCCGTGGACCACTGGTTGGGAACCACTGAATTCTAAATAGAGGTTACAAAAAAGTTTTGTGACATGTTCTAACATTACATTTAAGTGATGATGTATTTGAAGCTGGTGAACATGCTAGGCCTGAAAAAGTCTGACTCTCAAGGGCTGTAAGCTGTCGGTACACCATAAGGTTATGGTGGCAGATTCACTCCTAGATAGTGGTAAGCTACTTTTTGGTGCCAAGTCAGGCAGAACATTAATATATTTCTACCACCTGTGGATGGACATCCATGAAATCACATAGAAAGTCATTGGTACATTGGCTAGGATTTTAAATGGAAACCTCACGGTTCAAAGGCGAGTTGTATCCTTTACGGCAACGGGCAGTCTATCCATCATTTGGAAATCTATTGAGTACATTAGTATTCTTATATCCAATGAAGAGAAGGAAGACCGTGAGCTAGAGTGCTCATTGACATCGACACAAAGAACCAAATTCCAGAGATGAATGGCGTACGAGTGAGCTACAATTTCCTATGCCTTCAAATTCAAAAGCAAACAAGCATAGGAGCAAGTTGCTGGGAGTGGTCGGATTGGAGCTTTTAATGATGATGATTTTTAATATAATTGGGTTTAATATTAGTTATGTCCTTCAAACTGCCATACATTTTTGATTCATAGTTCTATAACTATGTCAAATGTGGACAAGCAGAAATCCTACTACCACATATATCTCAATAAATTATTCATGTTATCTTGAACATGTTTATATGTAAATGTTTTTTTTATTTCCTGATACAGATGAGCTCAACTAAGCCATATTTGAGAATGAAAGCTGTTTTGATGATGTATAAAGTATTTCTGAGATATCCTGAAGCATTGAGGCCAGCATTTCCGAAACTGAAAGAAAAATTAGAAGATCCAGATCCAGGTATGAATATTTTCAGAAACACTAAAATGTATGATGCTCTACCCGACTGCGCAACGTAAAGGAGTGGTAATGTGTTTATCAGTCTATGTATGTATCTAAGTATGTATGTTTGTTTGTTCCATTGTGGCACTCTAGAGACAAAACGCGTGTTTGTTTGTATGTATGTATGTTTGTTTCTTTGCGGCACTCTTAAGAGTGCCTCTTAAGAGGCAAAACGCGTGGGCCGATTTTGACGATTGACACGTCGTTAGATTCGCCATGCCAGCGCGAGTATCAACGAGAACATAAAAATTAGGAAAATTCAAAATGGCAGATTTTGAATGCCATAATGTGGGGATCAAATATTTTTTTTTGCTCAAACCATACCATGTTTGGTATCAAAGTAAAGAGCTTTAAAGCCCATTCTGTATATATATAACACTTATGGTTTAAAATATCCTAGTGCTTTATATCTTTTGTAATATTTATATACATAACTAAAAAAAAAATTTAAACTGTCATTCTACAATAATTGAATAAACATAATGCACTATTTTATATTATTATATGAGATAACATGAAAAGTGAGACATTCACCTCATCATCTTGCCATCGTAAATAATGATGTCTTAAAATATTTTTTAAGACATTGACACAAGACACAAACTATTGCATGCAAACTGAACATGCAAAGCTCTGTATTGCCAGGATTTTACGTGCAATGCGAATGTTATATCTGGGTAAACTGGTTAATTTTCACAGCTATGCGTAATTTGAGAAAAAACGGCTGTTAACTATAACTTACATAATTTAACTACTAGTTAAAATGCCTACTGATGGTTAACTAGCTACAAAATAGGATCGTAAAAATCTGAAGAGTATCTCCAAAGAGTACACACTTCAGAGATAAACACCTTAAACCTGGTACTGATAATGATTAGTGCAACATTTGCAGTCGGTTTTTTACCGACTTCCAAAAAAAGAGGTTACTCATTTCGACCGTATATATATATATATATATATATATATATTTTATGTTTGTTTGCGGATAACTTCTTCGTTTATGAACCGATTTTGATGATTCTTTTTTTTGTTGGAAAGGATGACGTCCCAGGGGTGGTACCATAGTAATTTCATCAAGATCTGATTGGTATCTCCAGAGATATGGAGATTAACACCTCAAACTTGGTACTGAAAATTAATAGCGCGGCATTTGAAGTCGGTTATTTTAGTTTTTTAAAGGATCTTATTTTTAAACAATCTTAGATTCTTAAATATCTTAAAAAAATATAAATTAGTTAGATTATCACCTAGTTTCTTATAAAACTGAATTACAGGTGTCCAATCAGCAGCTGTAAATGTTGTATGTGAACTTGCCCGGAAAAACCCAAAAAACTACCTCTCTCTAGCGCCTGTGTTTTTCAAATTGATGACCACTTCCACCAACAATTGGATGCTGATAAAAATCATTAAACTGGTGAGTGCTAGTTGTTTGCTGTTGTACTAGTGTTTCTAATCATTAAATTATATATAAAAACATAACAAAATAGTATCTTGTGATAACAGATTCACACAGTCCACTGTGTTGAGATAACATGTTTGAATGGACTATCGATACTCTTTTATTAGCTCATTAATTTTAAATTATGTACATAATTTATATATTCCGCTGACCAAATCTTGACGGTTCAACTAATGACGGAAAATGTTTAACATAATTGCTGATATCGATTTTGCTACCTTCAATAATTGCCTTGTTGTTGTGGCGTGTATGTGTAATAAAATATATTAAATAATTCCATTGTTTCTTTAAGATGATACATAACTAACGCTAGATAATAATATATTTACATAATTATTCATCATACCGGCTGTACTCACATGCGTTACGACTTTTGTTCCGCGTTGTGCTCTTAACTGCAATGTTTGGCAATTCTATAGAACCGTAATACCATAAATAAAATGTTTCTTGGTAATCGTTTATATACCTTTACAATATAATCTATGTTCCTGGGTAAGAACTGTTATGATTATTGTAATTTTGAGAAAGTTAGAATTTCAGATACTTATATTGTGTAGGAATAGGAATCTAGATGAATACTGTCTTAGCCTGAATAACGGCAGAATAACGGCAGAATAACGGCAGCATATTTCTTGCAATGCTTCAATTTAAATAATTATCCTATTACGTTTGTATGGGTAAGTTATTCTTCGTAGGCCTTCTAAGTCCAAAATTTCTCGACCTAGGTTTCGACTTTTCGAGTGAGTAAATAGTTTGTGAGAACAGCCGGTGTAATGTTACGAACTGACGATAATATTAAGAACAATACTTATTGACACAGTGTGTACTATCCCACAGTTTGGTTTAATGACACAATATGAGCCAGATATTGGAAGAAAGATAACACAAAGCCTCATTGATCTGATTTGCAGGTACATTCCGACAATAAAAACAGAGTTTTATTGCCAACCGCTAGTTGCATTCACTACACCTCACCATTCAACTTTTATACATTTACTTTCAATATTTTACCACAACATAAGCATACCTTTTTGGTTGGAATGCTACAAATTTTTGCTTAATTAATAGTTAGAAATGTCTCATGGAATAGGCCAGCATTTCCACTGAGGAATTACATGTATCGATTGTCAGGTCGGTTCATGCCGAGATTTAAATCATTTGTTTATGAATGTTCCTAATATCTTCAGTAAACAATTGTAATATTCCAACCATAGGTAATAATGTACACACGAAGAACACCTACAAATTGGCACGACTGTCTCACATTTAGTATTATTTTTGCTGCTACAATTGTATAAATAGAGTGACATCATCAGCAATCATGGATTTTGGGCAAGAGTTTATGAATAGCTCAAAATACCCTCCTGAGTCTAACATTGTCAGGATTCTCATCAGAAGGTCTTGATGTGAGCAAAAGGTGCCCTAGAAGTCATTACATTTTAGTTATGTTGCTCCCACATAAGCTAGTCTTATGTTATGTAGTGTCATTGTGTTTGTTGCAGTTTGGTGCCTTAACTCCATTAGAGCCTCGGCTTGGCAAGAAACTGATAGAACCATTAACTAACTTAATACATAGGTGAGTCAATTACATCTAATTGACGTGGCAACACTGGGTAAAAATTATGCGTCGCTGTTACTGTGTTGCCTTATTTTTACTGAAAATTGGCGAGATAAATGTCCGTGAATTAACTTCTCAAATTTGGGTTCATTCGAATAGGCGTGCGATGCTTATTTTGATTTCATTTTTATACTTAGCACTTGCTTGGGATAGCACTGAAACATTACAATGCGCTTTTTAAGTTTTGATAGTGTAATTAATGTATATTTGCTTATCAACACAAATAAATTAACGATATTCTAAAACAAATCTATGAGTCTTACTGCACTTAAAACATAGTCTTGAAAATGTTAAGGTATAAATGGCACAGTGCCATTCTAGTAGCCTAACTATAGGGATGTATGTAGTAGTAATGCTAATAAATATTTGCCTATCACATGTAGTCTGAAAAATCGGTTGTCAAAAACACGCTATGCAAATATGTGCTTTAGATATACTGATACTAATATGCCTAATATTGAAAATATTCACTCATATGTAATTCTATAGGCGGGTTTTATATTTGCTTGTACCTATTACTTGATATACTTCCGGTATCGATAAGAAACTACGTAAGTATCAATACGATTTCCTGGATCTCTTTCAAGTCATAATAAATGTCATTTAAGATGGATTAAAAAAATCGACTTCAAATGTTTCTCTCCATATCTCTGGAGATACTCATCATGTCACGATGAATTTACAATCAAATCACCTCAGAAGTATAGGTACTCTTTGAAATATAAAAAAATAACATTTTGAAAATTGGTCCACAACTGGGAAATCAGTGAACATACATAAAAATATATACCTACAAGGTACTCTTTGAAATATAAAAAAATAACATTTTGAAAATTGGTCCACAACTGGGAAATCAGTGAACATACATAAAAATATATACCTACAGACAGACAAACTGAGAATCTCCTCCTTTTTGAAGTTTGGTAAAATAGGACAATGTTTATCTTACCAACTTCACAGGGAATCCTACCATTGTCGTAGATATTCGAAGACAATCTCGGCATTCGCACATTTACATTTGGAGACCTTAGGTTTCTTCTGACGATTTAGACTTCGGATATTGCGAAATGCATCACTGTGTTTGTTTATACTCTTAATTAATATAGCTTTTGTAGCAGATCACTGACCTAGAGTGTTTTTAGTAATATTATAAGCATAAAAGATGACCCATATAAAAATGGAGACACATTTTGTCAAGTAATTTAATGTAAATTGTTAAACACAATCCAAAATGTCATCGTACCGACGAGACTTGAACCCGCAACCTCCGGAATAACATGTTCCGGTGCTTTGCCAATTAAGCCACGGTGCGAAGTATCGTTACGACGAAATTAGTGGATTGCATTTGTTAACCCAATTATGCATTGGTGGCGTAATTTAATGCTCATTTCATGCGTATTAGTTTCAATATTTTAGAGTCCACCATGAGTCCACCCACAACACATTTTTGATTGGTTGCTTATATTATATACTTTTCAACAGTATTTAATAAAGTTGTAGTCAATAGCGTCTGTCGTCTTCAGTCAAAATACAAGCAATTCTTAACCTAAAAGTGTGTCTCCATTTCATAAACCAACCATCGTGCATGTAAACCAAGGGTAAAGTTTGCAGGCATATTTAAACGGCGGGTGACGTTTAACCGACGTCTTGACATATTTTCTATAGGAGGAACGTGAATGCTGGGTATACTTGCCATACGAACGCGAACAACTGCTGAGTAGAGACAGATGGAGTTATAAGGCTTGTATATAGATGCGTCTTCTTCCTTTCGCCCATATGTTCGCCTTCGTTCGCTTAGTGTGTACCCAGCAAAACGAGTCGGTTAAGTTAACAGCTGATTATACCCATCCAGCCCGCACCGAACTATCATGAACTTCCATTGTCATGCCTTCACTACATCAACTCCGTAACACCGCATCGCCTCGTTCGCAAGTTTTCCGCGGACTGCGAGTGGATCACTCGGTGACAATCCGCTGCTCGTATGCTTGCTTTGCTTTGACCGCGCGCTGTCCGGAAGTGCACAGCTTTTCGCCCCGCAACGTTCACTTTTGACCACGCAGCGTCCATTCATGGACCACCTATCGACAACGAGTGAAAGCCGAACAACAAGGCGGGTGCAGATCAGGTGCCGGGTGGGTATAATCAGCTGTAATCTTAAACCACAGAATAATAGTATTTATAGAACTACGTACGTAGACGTCACCGAGCGTTTAAATGAGTCGGTGAACTTCAGTCTATATGTAGGTACTGAATAGTCCGTAAAGTTGATTTTCGTATGCAGTACGTCAGCCATGTCTCTGCTATACGAGTGCATAAACACTGTGATCGCGGTGCTGATCAGCATCAGCAGTGGAATGCCGGGACACGCGGCTTCCGTGCAGCTCTGCGTACAGAAACTGAGGATACTCATTGAAGACAGCGATCAAAATTGTAAGTACATATAGAGACTACTAATTAAGGCATATAATATTAGGTATAAGATAATTTGACGCTACTAAAGTTTCAAAGCAGATCTAAGAGCATCAATCAGATTTAAATTAAACATGATTAATTTTATTGTGATACATCAATACATAAAATTACACACAATGAGGCATAATATAGACTAGAAATATTTAATTATTCGCAGGTGGTATTATATTTATAAACTATATTGCGTTCATGTCCTCTGGGAAAGGTTTTTTGTTGTTTTGCAACTCGCTCGAAGGTCCGGAACGTCCACGGGTGTTTTTCACTCAAATTGTGACTTGGATATTTAGCGCAGACTCTTATTTCGAGGTTATGTTCATTTATTTTTTTATTTCTGAATATTTTCCGTTTGGTTTTAGTTTAGTGACATGACGAGACATGAATTGTAAAAACTTTTTACAATTAATGTCTTGTCATGTGACGTCTCGGTATCGACAATGCAAATTTCTTCTAATAAAAATGACAGCTTTACCTGCCACACAAACAAAAGTTGCAATTAGAGTGAAACAACCGAGGTCGTAAAGACACAGTTGCGCTAACCGAGCGACACGAGGTCGTGAACGCACCCCTGGTTCGAAGTTACTCCCTGACTGTTCTATGTAGTATTGTTTTTTATTTTTAATCTTTCTAGTGAAATATCTGGGTCTACTGGCCATGTCGCGGATATTGAAGTCCCACCCTAAGTCGGTGCAGGCACACAAGGATCTGGTGCTAGCTTGTTTGGATGACAAGGACGAGTCTATTAGACTACGGGCTCTTGGTCTTTTGTATGGAATGGTACGTACTTATTTATAAACCGGCTCCTAGATAATTAATAGGTATTATATTGATTTATCTCCGTATCTCGATGGATTTACAATGGGACAATCTCAGGAGTATACTCTTTCGAATAAAAAAAATAATTTAAAAAATCGAACAAAATCGGTGAATATACTTAAAAAAACACACAGACGAACTGAAAACCAACGTCCTCCTTTTTTAAGTCCGTTAAAAGTAAGATAGTTTAGCGATAAGCATAGAAATTCATATGTTATTAATGTCGCAACAACACATCGCCGTTGCAATGCAACACCAACAGTTTATCGGTCTTTTATCGGATACATTTCGGGGAGTGTGCCTACCAACTGCACGAATTAATTCCACCGTCCCCCTTTTACCATCGTACTACCAGACGCACAGATATACGCCATCGATACATGGTTTATATTCCATTCTGTCGCACAATGCGCTTTGCATCAATATTTATCATACGCACAGCAAAGGAATGGAATTCCCTGCCAGAATTTGTGTTTCCTGTGAAGTACAATCCGGGGGTCTTCAAATCGCGAGTGAACAGGTATCTTCTAGGCAAGCGTGCTACATCGTCGATCACATCTTCACTTAACATCAGTTGAGATAGTGGTCAAACGCTTGTTTATCGTAAGGAAAAAAAAAAAAACACCTTTACGTTCCAAATTATTTGCTGTGATATTTAACGCACAGTTTTCGTAACTGATGTCGTTGAAAAAAACGAATGAAACGACTTTACATGCCGCGCGATTCGTTTTCAGTAAAAAGTTTGAGGTGCTTATCTTCATATCTCTCGAGATACTAGTCAGATATCGATAATTTTTATGAAAAGACCACCCAGAAGATACCTACTATAGAGGTACCTATACTACCGATACTACCCTACTTATAAAAAAATATTATTTTATATTATATTAATTCAAATTGGTTCACAAATCCTTTAACATACATTAATAAAACTTACAAACAAATCTAATTTTCTTTTGGAAGTCAGTTAAAGATAGGGAATGGCTGTCTTCATTACAGTTTTATTTCAGGTTAATTAGACTAATTTATACAAAATTCATACAATGGACCTTCGAATAAGTATATAGTTAAATAAATCGTTTTTTTTAATAAAAAAATTGTATGTATAGCTTTTAATCCACCGATACAAATCTGTGTCCTTATTTAGCTGTAAACAGTTGTATACCTATATAAATAGTTTATAAATAAATGTAATAAATGGTAATATTAGTAATAGTTTAGTTTAATAATTATTTATTTTTATTATAATTTATTAGTCATAGTTTTATATAAATGAAGGCACACGAGTAGGTACCCCACCCCCATCAGTATTCGGGTTTATTATAGGCTGCCGAACGTACTTTGGACGTGGGTAATCGGGCAAGGAGAAGAGAAACGCCTCAACTAATTCTACACGGACACTCCACCGAACACGTAGTGCCTCCGCGCGATTCAAATGGATTATATTATCTCCGTTCCATAGCTCCGCTTTCTGTTCACGTCCGGGGTTGTGTCAGAGTGGCACCAACGTCAGCCGCTCGCTGTCAGTTTTCATCTTTTATTTTGTTTGTATTGAGGTTTGTTGCCACTCTCAAAACTCTTTGCGCCGTTATCTTTATATATAAAAGAAAGTCGTGTTAGTTACTACACTTATAACTCAAGAACGGCTTGACCAATTTTTAAGATTGAAATTGTCTTTGTCAGGAATAGGGTACTAAGTATTAAAAACAATGAATAATTTACTTTAAGTTTATCTAATAGGTAACACGACATTCATTGTCTGTTAGGTGGTACGAAGTTCGCCGGGCCAGCTAGTATATAATAAATTAAGGCTAAGTTGCACCATCTTACTTTAACTATAACAAACGTCAAAAGTCTGTCAAAATCCATATAAAAACACCGATTAGTAGTTAAAAATAACGGTTAAAGTAAGATGGTGCAACTCAGCCTTAATAATTAGTTTTAGCAGAAGTGTTAACTTTGACTTTTTTAACTTTTCAGGTATCAAAAAAGAATTTAATGGAGATAGTGAAGAAGCTAATGGTTCACATGGAGCGAGCTGAAGGCACTCTGTATCGCGACGAGTTACTCACCCGCACCGTGGAGATATGTGCTCAGAACAACTACCAGCACGTGGTAGACTTCCAGTGGTATGTCACCGTGCTGGCTGACCTCACTGAGATGGAGACCAGTGCTAAACATGGTGAGATTATTATAATGAGACATTATTAATGAGAGTCTACATGTAAATAAGATCGTTTAAAAAACAAAAAAGAACCGACTTCAATGCCGCGCTATTAATTTTCAGTACCAATTTTGAGGTGTTTATCTCCATATCTCTGGAGATACTTATCAGACCTCGATAAAATTACCATGGTACCACACTTGGGATATCTCCTTTCCAACAAAAAAAAGAATAATGAAAATCGGTCTATAAACGACGAAGTTAAAACGCGAACAAACATAAAAAAAAAAAAACGGTCGAATTGAGAAACCTTCTCCTTTTTTTGAAGTCTGTTAAAAAAACTGGCCAATTGCAAGTTGGACTTGCGGACGAAAGGTTCCATACCATTATCTATAAAAACGCCAAAAAAAATGGGAGACCCCTTTAATATTTATTTTATTCTGTTTTTTAGTACTTGTTGTTATAGCGGCAACAGAAATACTTCATGTGTGAAAAATTCAACTGTCTTAACTATCACGGTGTATGATATACAGCCTGGTGACAGACGGACAGACAGACCGACGGACGGACAGAAGAGTCTTAGTAAAAGGGTCCCGTTTACCGTTACGATTATCTTTTTAGGGTACAGAACCCTAAAAAGAAAGAGCGTAGAATGCTTCGCGTTATTAGTGAGTTTCCTTCACATTCAAATATTGAAAGTTTAGATTTACGCGTACGTCACTTCCGTTCATTCGATCCGTGACGCTACGTCACTTCCGTTAAATTTTACCGCAGTGCGCCTAAAGAAGTTTCACTTCAAAAATAGTCCCAAGACCACAGATTATATAATAGGTTCTACGTAACAGATACTTCACTCCCCTACAAAAACACAATACCAACGTTTATTTCAGACAATACAAGCAAAAGTGTGTCTAAGGCGCTCGACCTAGCGTTGTTTTTTTCTTCGTTTAGCGCGCGATATATCGGCGCGCGCCTTATACAGTAAAAATGGGTTGACTCAATGAAATTAAAAAAAAAAGTTTACGAATTCTTTTTATTTACCTCACAAAATAACATCAAAATTCCTAACTTAGAGTCGATTTGAAGCCGAGAAAGTGAATTTTACGCCGTTTTGTCATTTTAGTATTGGTAGCATAAAAAAATGAAACATATTATGCTTGTTTTTTGTCAAACCCGCAAAATGACTATGAAAAACTTAAATCGTTTCTAATATAAAATACGAATGCGCAGTTATCCCGTCATTTGAATAAGAATATACGTTGCGCGCGCGTGAGCAGTGACAACCGACTGGCAGATAGTACCGCCGGAGTTGACGAAAGTTTAGGTATACATCGCAGTAGCTATGGGCGAGTGAGGGAGGCCTGCCAATACACTCGCTAGGTGGATTTTGATGCTAACCTAGGCGTTTGTTGCGAAACCTACAGAATTATTTTAGTTTTTTAAATAATTTTAACGAAAATATTTACTAAAGCAAAGGTTGTTCAAAATAACACGTATAAAATATAGGGAATAAAAGTGGTTTAGATTGTAATCGCAAACGAATAGCGAGGTTTGTCAGATTTGTTGTCATACTACGACAATCCACACCAATATTATTAATGCAAAAGTCATGAACATAATGACATCTTTAGGGTTAAATGGCTTGACCGATTTGACTGAAATTTTGCATACAGATAGTCCAATTACCGTGGGTGAAACCGCAGAGCTCAGCTAGTATTTCTATAATGGTAATAAAAATATACATTATAAGTCGTAGAATTAATATGACATCAAAAAAAATAATACAGCTTAAAATGCCGCACAGCAGACTTGAATATAAAATAATTTGTTACAATTTCTGTAGGTTTCTTACGCAGATCCTAGTGACAGAGATAAAAAACCGAACTCAGCAACAGCAACTCCTAAACATTATACGTAAGTTAGAGAGATCTACCTTACTCCATCTTCTTTACTCCCTACCAAAGTGTCAAAGTCTAAATCGAAAAGGTACTTACCGATACTTATAATTGGGATGTTAACAAGATGAGTCCTGAAAATATCGGACCGCGATTTTTATTATACTTTGTAAACATACCTTTCCCATACCAGGTTGCATAATAGCAAGCCAGCTCACAGAAGTAGGCGCTCGGGTGGCAGAAGTCCGTGGGTTTTGTGCGCGGGAATGCGCGGCGATTTGCTCGCGAGCCGCCGCCTCGCCGCCCGGCCCGGCTTCGAGGGAGGTCTTGTATGCAGCCGCTTATGTACTCGCAGAGTATTGCACGTAAGTCTCTTTGAAATACCTAAGGACTCTCTAGAAACTCTATAATGCCGATATAATATGTATATATATACAATATATGTGTCGCAGGCAGATACCTTACTACTTACTAGCCAACAAAAGAAGAATCGTAATTCGTGTGAATTTGTGAATGATGCTCTTTGCATATTTAACCCCATAGCTTCTTAGATCTCTTGTATCCGGATAACCAAATCCCTAGTATTTTTTTTTATAAAGGGTATTTATTATTAACAAAAGGTCCCAAAACTTTATGTGAATTTAAAGAGAAATAGACCTATGAGCAGTAATTATTTCACGCTGCTTCTTATTTGATTGTGGAATACGTTTAACACATAGAATTTTTTAACCGATTTTAAAAAAAGAAGGTTTCTCAATTCGACCGTATATATTTTTTTGTTTGTTCGGGGATAACTTCGTTGTTTATGAACCGATTTTGATTATTCTTTTTTTTTTGTCGGAAAGGAGATATCCCATGAACACCATAGCCTGCCAGCAAGTATCTCCAGAAATATGGAAATAAAAACCTCAAACTTGGTACTGAAAATAATAACGCGGCATTTAAAGTCAGTTGTTTTAGTTTTATAAACGATCTTATCCATAGACAAAGTCTATTTGTATCAGAGTTGGTTTGTTATCATTCACGGATCCTAGCAATTTACATACGAATATTACAATTTCAAGTTGAATAAAAACTTGTAAAAAATAATTTTGCTGTGTAGTGCATAGTGTCTGGGATTCGCATCCCAAATGCGTTTCAAAATATTATTTTTGTTAATATTTGTTTTTTGTTTGAACAGAGAAGAGGAAGTGATGCGTGAGTCTATATCCCCGCTGATGTTATGTGCGGCGGTGAGCGGACCGTACATGCGAGCCAGAGCTGTATGCGTGCACTCCGCGCTCAAGCTGACTGTCAAGCTGCTTGTTGTCTATGAAAGGAGGGGGGACGTTAACGCGGCTCTATCGGTGAGTTATCGAACTAATGTATGCGTGCACTCCACGCTCAAGCAGACTGTCTAGCTACTTGTTATCTGTGAACGCAGATAAAGTTGATCCAACAAGTTATATATAGATGAGGCTGAAGTCGAAGGGGGGTGTTTGGGAGCACAACATCATCTAGTGCTCTAAGCCGACCTCACCTGCAAGTGGTCATCCTGCTAGTTAACGGACGAGGCGAGGGCGACCAACCGATGGCGGGATATCCATCACGAACATCCGTAGCTAGCTAAATGCAACAGGCCGGTGTCGGGCAGCAGCGACACCGGTGCGACTAGCTACGCTCTGCGATTGCCAACCCACCTGCTCAGCGTGGCAATTACGAGCAAACCCTTCAATGGCAAGCCCAGAGAAACCACGGCCCCCAGTACCCGGTCGCCCTGCTATTCCACATTACGGCGGCGGTATCGGTTACGGCAGGGCAGGGGGTGCGAAGAAGCCCCGGGTTACGGATGGCCACCAAAAACCTAAAACCTTTGACCTTGGCGACGTATAACGGCAGAACAATTAGGCTAGACGAGCACCTGGCGCAACTTGAGCACGAACTCGGAAAGATAAAGTGCCATATTCTTGGGTTATGCGAAGTCCGAAGAGAGGGGGAGGACACCGTAACCCTTGAATCTGGCCACCTGATGTACTTCCGAGAGGGAGACCAGCAAACCCAGGGCGGCGTAGGGTTCCTGGTAAATAGAGCCCTTTGTGACGTTTTAGAAGTTTCGAGTGCGTCGAGCAGGGTCGCGTACCTTGTAATCAAGCTGACGGAGAGGTATAGCCTCGAAGTTGTGCAGGTGTACGCACCGACCTCGACACACTCGGACGATGAAGTGGAGGATATGTTCGGGAATATATCGAAGGCCCTTTACTTCACCACCAAAGCCCACTACAACGTTGTCATGGGGGACTTCAACGCCAAAGTGGGAGTACAGCATTGCAGTGAATTGGTAGTAGGATCTCATTTTTATGGCAGCAGGCATAGGGGGCAAATGCTTGTCAACTTCCTCGAAAAGGAGGGGCTTTTCTTAATGAATTCTTTCTTCAAGAAAAAGCCCCACAGGAAGTGGACATGGCAGAGCCCCGACTCTATGATGAAAAATGAGATTCACTTCATCATAACGGACAAGAAGCGTATATTCAGAGACGTTTCAGTGATCAATAGGTTTAATACCGCGAATATATAATATATATAATATTATATACATACATATTATATATATATATATACATACTATATATATAATAATATATATAATATATAAATACCGTGAAAGTGATCAATAGGTATAATAGCGATCACCGACTTGTCCGAGGCTCTCTGAATATCAATTTCAAGCTTGAACGTGTCCGTTTGATGAAGTCTAGGCTCCGACCCACCCTGCTTCAAACCATAGTGGGATCTGAAACTTTCGAGTCAAATCTGGAAAATCGATTTACTGCCGTGGAAACCACACACAGCGTTGACATAAACCAGGTTAAAATTAACCAAATTAAAATTAAAATCAATCAAAAAGTCGAAACAAACCATCTTTGACGTTTCTATAAAAATGGCGCGAATTTCCAATGGTGCCATGTGTATTAAAAATGAGAATACAGCTTTCGTCTCATTTACTCGCGTTCAAGGAGGTGCTATCGTTCAGCTTATTTATTCTCGCAATACGAAACTCGTTGGTGAAATTCTTATGTTGGTTTTACGAAAATTAAAAATAAACCGTAAAGGATACGCACGGTGCCATACCACAGATTGTATAATAGTTACTAGGTGCCATACACCGGAGCGTGCGGTAAGTACTTTCCGCACGCTCCGCTGTATAGTGCGTAATTTTTTACTTTCGAACAATGTATACAGGCTTCGTAAATGCATTTTTTGAGCAAATGTGCTGAAAACAAACAAACATCCTCTCACCCCAAACGCATATACAGTCTCAGTCCCGTATAAGTGTGAATAACACTTAATGCAACATAATATAAGAACGATGCTGTCTTAGGAAATAGGTACGTAGTTATTATTTGTTCTGTGGCATAGTTAAGATGGTGGATAGATTGTTTTTTTATTTATATTAAAGGCTAACTACTATCTCGCCTGGTAATAGCCGTAAATGACGTGGTCGAAGATGGTGAACGCTAGGCCTAGATTGCTCTTTACTTTCAAGGACTGTGTGCTACCGGAACCGTAAGGTTATGGCAGATATTGATGCAAAAAATGTAGGCATATATGCTCTAAACGTGCGAAGCCGGGGCGGATCGCTAGTTTATGCTTTAATATTGTTTTCAACACATTCTCGAAAAGAGCATTTACGAAGCCCGTATACATTGTTCGAAAGTAAAAAATTACGCACTATATAAAGGAGCGTGCGGTAAATTAACTCTTACCTAAGTGCGTGCGGTAAGTACCTACTTACCGCATGCTCCAGTGTTGGCGCCGTGCGATGGTAAATAAGCTGAATGTTAAAAACCTCCTTGGAAGCCTTTTTACTTAAATACGTTTGTCTCACTTTAATTCAAAAGAATAAATGAAACGAAAGATGTAGTTCTTATTTTACTACACGTGGCGCCATTTGCAAATTAGAAACGTCATATATTGTTTCAATTTTCTGACGGATATATATATATATATATATATTTATTTTTGTTTTATTACCAATTGTACTGTTTTCTCGCAAACGTTTTGAAAAACGTTGTATGTATGACACACGTGCGGAATTGGTAATTACAAACTCATGACTATGGTAAGCCCTCGATTTCGTCTCGGGCTTACTTTCGTCTACTCTTTTGTAAAAACCAACTTACCGCACTAGTATCATAAATAACTAATACATATTCGCAGGTTCTAAGGGAAGCGATTGCCGGCGTTCGTCCGCTACTCTGCAGTGAAGACATGGAAGTACAAGAAAGGGCTCACAACGCCTCAGCTCTCTTGTCACTGGTACTCAAGAAGTTGAGCGCAGACGACGAACTGTTGCATGAAGACACGCCTGTCAACTCGCAGCGTTTGGTCGACCATATCGATCATGAGAGGTAACATCATTTTTAGGGTTCCGTACCCAAAGGGTAAAACGGGACCCTATTACTAAGACTCCGCTGTCCGTCTGTCTGTCTGTCTGTCTGTCTGTCTGTCTGTCTGTCCGTCTGTCACCAGGCTGTATCTCTTGAACCGTGATAGTTAGACAGTTGAAATTTTCACAGATGATGTAGTTTTGTTGCCGCTGTAACAAATACTAAAAACTGAATAAAGTTAAAAATAATATAACGCCTATGAACGCTTAGGTAAACGTCCATATATGGCGTTATATTGAAATGCCGATCCCTAACGTCTTTGTTAGACGTTAGATGGCGTTATAAGAAATAAAATGTTTATTAATTATAATTTTTTGCTGGCGAAAAATGATAGTGGTATTTTTTGCTCGATCTTATAAAATACTGTACTGTTGTACGGAACCTTACGAGTGCGAGTCCGATTTGCACTTGGCCAGTTTATTTTTATAAAGTTTACTAGCAATGTGGGTTGCACAGTCTGCAAGTCTTGTTAACCCCTTCAACTAAGCTAAATATACTTGTGTCTGGAGTGGGTTCACGCCATTAGTGCAATGGGTGGGATCGAATTCACGACCTCTCGACCGCCGGCTATTGCCGCTTAATATACAAATAAACTCTGATTTCAGCAACGGCCTGGAAACCCAAACGGAGTCGGAAGAGATGAATGGCGAGAAACCTTCAGCCGGCTTCAGTGACGGTCTCATAGATGAACTGGCTGAATTATTCGAAGGAGAACTGAAGCCGGTTGCGCCTAAAGCTCAGAAGAAAGTACCTATGCCTGCTGAGTAAGTGTATATTTTTAACCGACTTTAAAAAAAGGAGAAGGTTTCTCAATTCGACCGTATATATATATATTTTTATGTTTGTTCGCGGATAACTTCGTCCTTTATGAAAGGATTTTGATATTATTAGAATTATTTTTGAAGTTATTCTTTTTTGTTGGAAAGGTGATATCCCGAGTGTGGTGCCATGGTAATTTTATCGAGGTCTGATAAGTATCTCCAGAGATATGGAGATAAACACCTCACAATTGGTACTGAAAATTAATAGCGCGGCATTGAAGTCGGTTATTTTTAGTTTTTAAAACGATCTTATTACTCTCATTACAGCACAGCTTAAAAAAACTGCGGTAGGAATTCTTTTAGTCCGCCTAGAACGGTACCATTAAGTGGCCAGTAATTCAACCGTGAAATAGAAATTATTTTCAGTTTTAATGTTTCGGTTTGAAAATTTTAACAAGCTAAGGCGATTCTATATGTGACGATATAAGCAAAGCGGTGGCCAGTGACTGGAAAAGAAGAGCCGAAGATCGGGCTCAGTGGAGTATCTTGGGAGAGGCCTACGTCCAGCAGTGGACTGACACCGGCTGATTATGATGATGATGAAGGCGATTCATTTAAAGTTTAGTACAAATGCACTATACTTAAGAATCGCCTTAGCTTGTTAAAATATCACAAAATAAACAAATCCAGTTACCAAAATCTCAAAATATAAATAAATAGAGGATCATTAGCCTTTCCACAAGATATATTTTAAAATTTTGATTCTCGATGTTGCTTTAATAGAGATATTTTCAAACTTTAGGCGATTCCTAAGTTTAGTGCAAACGGGCATAAGTCTTATACCTTGGAGCAGTACCGCACTAGCGGGTAGGTCGCAGCGGCCAGAGAGATACACACATTAGTATGAAATGCACAAAGCACGCGCACCTGGCCACACGCGGCTAGTGGCGCGTGCATTGTGGCAGTGCTGCCAATCGTTGGGAAAATCCCCGATTTGTGGGATTTGAGGGCATTTGAGGGTAAGTGCGGGAAGAGCGCGGGGAATGACAAAAAAATTTGGTATAAGGTAGTATGTATTGTAATATATATCCTATTTTATAAAAGTTTTAGCAGTATATGAAATTAATACTATACAAAACAGTGTTTTTATGCTGGTTTTTATTTAAAGAATATTATTTCGAGGAAGTTGTAGGGAATAAATAAAAATAGCGGGCAATTTCGGGGAATTGACTACACTGAATCGGGGAATCGAGAAAATTTTATTGGCAGCACTTCTTTGTGGCAATTTCATACTAATGTGTGTATCTCGCTGGCCGCTTGTGCGCTATTGGTCTTAAGTATTGTCGGTATATTTGTTGTGCAAATAAAGTGTTATATCTAACGTGTGTATGTTTGTTTTAGCTTGGACTTAGACCGGTGGGTGTCAACGTCGTGGTCGTCGGACGAGAGCTCGCAGTCGTCGGACGAGGGCGCGGTGTTCGCGCCGCCGCCGCACGACCCGCGCCCCACTGCGCAGTTCTCCAGGGAGGAACTTGAAATGGTATGTGTTAACCCTTTGTTTGAGCTTTGGTTCTGCGGAGCGGACGATTGTCGATCGCCTAGATGATTACGCTGTGGAAATGAAACCCTGGTCAGCTTTCACGGTCCTTATTGCGGTCTTGTAACAAATCTGGAATATGGGGGTGATGAGATGTTTCTCGTTGATGGTCTGGTTTGAAGTGCTGGGGAGCGAGTGTACGTATTTAATGCGCCGCCGCACGAGTTGAAGTGAAGGAGGCGCGAGCTCACAGAGCTCGTCGTACGTTTGTTGCGCGCCGCCGCTCGGGTCGAAATGACAGAGGTGGGAGCGCGGACCATAGACGTAATATAAAAGGATGGTGCACTGCAGATGTTTTGACAAATTCAATTTAATCCGTATAATTTAGCAATAAGGTTGCAATTGCTTTGTAGAACAAAACGGCCAATTGAGAGACACCAGGGCGGAAGTGTGTCCACATATACGTAGGCGTTAACACCTTCGTATGCCGGTTCGTAGATCCACGCGATACATAATAGAATTTTCATTGTGTCTGGAATCCTGGCATACGAAGGTTTATTTAATACATATCCCGAAGACTAGCGACACGCTAGTAATTTTCCGCGGTATCTTGGCAATTTTGAGCGTTATAGCAACGGGAAGGAAAGATTAAGTCACTGCTATTTTCAACCGACTTCCAAAAAGGAGGTTCTCAATTCGTCTGTATGTTTTTTTTTAAATTTATTTTGTTGTATGTATGTTACGCGATTACTCCATCAGTTGTGAACCGATTCGAATGATTCCTTTTTAGCCGACTGCGCGACGCAAAGAAGAGGTAATGTGTTTATCAGTCTATATATGTATGTTTGTTCCTTTGTGGCACACTAGAGACCAAACGCGTGGGCCGATTTTGATAATTGGCACGTCAATAGATTCGCCATGCTAGCGCGAGTGTCAACGAAAACATAAAAAATTGAAAAATTCAAAATGGCGGATTTCAGACGCCAAAATTTGGGGTGCAAAAAAATTTTTTTTTCAAAACCTATCGAGTGGGGTATCGAATTAAAGGTCTTAAAATGGAGATTCAAAATATATTTATAACAAATAATTTATGATCATACAAATTGAAAAAAAAAAACGATTTTACATGCCGCGTTAGTCACTTTCAGTAACAAGTTTGCGGTGCTTATCTCTGAAGTTACTTATCAGATCTCAATAAAATTACAATGAGACCAAACAAAAGTCATATTAACTCAAACAAAAAAAGAATTTTCCAAATCGGTTAAAAATTGATGGAGTTCTGAGGTAACAAACAACCTCTTCCTTTTGGTATAGTCGTTTAATAGTACAACTGTAAAGTAAGTAAGCTTAAAAAGCAATACCCTATCTATTTCACGCATTTCGGTTTTTTGTTCTTTTTTCCATAATTGTAATTACGGTCATAGTTATACATATTTTGTGAAGATTTCAAGTCTCTATCTATTATTAGTTTACAAGTTCAAGCACAAAACGCAGAAAAATACACGTTCGGAATTTGCCGTCCTTTACTAACAGTCGGGACACATTAATCCCCATTCGCTAAGCCATTAATGTGTCCCGACTGTTAAAGTCTCTACATTCCATATAACAAAGTATAATTTATTTAATGAGTGTATCGACCGAGAAAGAATTTAAATGGTATAGTTTTTTGATATCCCTAAACAGAAGTCTAAACTACTAGACTTACTTGTTTTTTTCTTTTCAGTTCGTTTTTTAACACTTCACTTTTTGCGCAGTCGGGTTTTTGATTTTTTTAATTTAATGTTTTATTTAATCGGTGTACCTCTGTTCCGAGGTGGTCCCATCGTAATTTCATCGTGATCTGATAAGTATCTCCAGAGATATGATGATAAACGTCTCAAACTTGCTACTGAAATTGACTCGCGGAGCATGGAAATCGGTTTTTAAACTATCTTAATTATTAAAATGTCATTGGCTAGCGTTTGATTACTATCTCGCCTTGCCACCTTAGACAAAATCCAATTTCTGTTTCCATTCACGCTAACACAGCTTCAAAATCTATGTGAATTACAACTTTGTTGCGGAAAAATAAATGTCAAAAATAAAAATAAAGTAAAAATTGGCGACCAAACTCAACTACATAAATGAGTTGTGTTCTGTAAGTGTATATATACATTTTAAGTCCTACAATAGGGATGTTGCCTGGGTCGAAGAATAGTAATTCTAATTAGACCATCGGTTAGATTATCATAAAATATTGAACACGTATTTTTTATTTTTCTAATCAACAGAAATTGAAAAAGATAAAGAGCGTCAAAGTTTGAGAGTGGGGGCGTGTGACGTCACTAACCGCTAGAAAGTAGTACGGTTTATGATGTCACGCGGAATGTCAACGCTCTATATCTTCGTCAAATTTTGTTTAATTATAAAAAAATTAAAACCGAAAAAGCGGTAGTACCGTCCAACACGGACTATCTGTGAAGTCCCACCACTAAAACATGCCCTTATGGTGATTAATTTATATTCCAGTTACGAGAAGCTCGTAAGCAGGAGCAAGCAAACAACCCTCACTACCTGAAGGACGAGTCGCCACGTCTCTACCAACAAGAGGACGTGCCGGTAGCTGAGATAGCGCTCGAAGTGCCATTGCAAGTTCATTGTGAGTATTCCACTAGTTTGACACTTTGTTTGAACAAAAGCCGGTAAAGCATAAACACTTGAACAGTGAGTACTTAAATAATATCGTTTAAAAAACTGAAACAACCGACTTCAAATGCCGCGCTATTAGTTTTCAGTACCAATTTTGAGGTGTTTATCTCCATATCTCCGGAGATATTTATCAGACCTCGATGAAATTACCATGGTACCACACTTGGGATATCTCCTTTCCAACAAAAAAAGAATAATCAAAATCGGTTCATAAAGGACGAAGTTATCCGCGAACAAACAAATATTATATACACCTACATTCGACCGTATATATATAATATATATATATACGGTTGAATTGTTCAATTCGTTTGTTGTTGTTTGTTGAATTACTCAATTCAACCGTATATTATACGGTTGAATTGAGAAACCTCCTCCTTTTTTTGAAGTCGGTTACTTTCTTTGTTATTACAAAGAAAGTTAGCAGTGTTGTTGGTTCATGGTAGGTGACAAACACGTCCGGGGGTCTTTAAATCCCGAGTGAACAGGTATCTTCTATCAACCGTACTACATCGTCGATCGCATCGTCACTTAACATCAGGTAAGATAGTGGTCCCACGTTTATTATCACGTACAAAAAAAAACGTGTTTATTGTGGCCACGATTTCTTTTTAATACTTTTATATCTTATAGGCTAGTGTTTGATCACTATCTCGACGCGTCTGATGCGGTCGATGATGATGAACACGCTAGGCCTAGAATACGCAGACTCTCAAGGGATGTGTGCGGCCGGTTAAGTAATTTCTCCTTGTTTAATAATTACTATCCTTGAGAGCCAGTTCCCATTCTAAGCCTAGCGTGCTTACCATATTCGACTGCGCGTGCAATCATCACTTCCAACAGGTGAGATAGTGGTCAAACGCTAGACTATAAAGATATAAAAAAAATACTCAATAATTTATTACTTTGCCCACCTAAGTATAAAAGATACAGGATATTTATTAGATGTACAAGTACAACGTCAATATACGTACATGTAAGAGAATCGCAACAAGTTTAGCAACTTCATTCAAGATACTAGTTAGCCGTAGGGCGTGCTACTATTCGTGTTGTCCTCTCCAAAAGTCATAGAAGTGTATGACATTTTTATTAATTTTTTATAAATAATTCCAGCTAAGAGATCTGACAAATACGTGGTATCACGCGAAAGCTCCACTAAAAAGAAGAAGGAAAAGCGGCCCACCAAGAAACGAAAGAGTAAAAAGGCAGAAAAAGACACCAGTGACTCAGAGAGTGAAGGTGAGTGAACTCTTAATAACTACCTTATTAACAATTTATTTATGTTCGTTAAAATACATGCACTAACATACAAATATTGATCACGAGATGTAAAAACTCCGGCCGCGGAGCAAGTAGGATTTCGTATGCCTTTATACTGTGTAACATTTTGGGTCGTGAGACATAAATGCTGTGACCTTAAGAGCAGTAGCGCACAGGACAGTCGAATTTGGACTTGTATGTATTGTTACCATTAGTACTTTTCAATACACATGATAACCGTCTTTACAATAACTTAAGATCGTTTAAAAAACTAAAAGAACAGACTTCAAATGCCGCGCTATTTATTTTCAGTACCAAGTTTGAGATGTTTATCTCCATATATCTGGAGATACAGAACATATCTCGATGAAATTTAAATGGGACCTCCCGTAAAGTACAACCCTAAACAAAAATAGAATTATCCTAATCGGTTCACACGTCTTTGAGTAATCGGTGAACCTACATTGAATAATTGAAAATTAAAAGTTAGAGATTAAAAAGTTTTTGAAAATGTTATTATAAGTATTATAACATAAGTGTAGGTGCTCTTCATTCAATAGCAAGCCGAACCAGGGGTGGAAGTCTACATTGATAGCGATGCGTCTTGTCATCGCAAACGTCTACTACAAGGTGATGAAGCTAGACAGTTGTATATTTGCATCTCTTTTCTTATCGACGATTATCGGTCGAAATTCATCGCTATTCATGTAGAGACTACCGGCCGAACCCTGTTAACGTAGACAGACAAAATAATAGACCGCGGGTAGCTCTGTCTCTTTTCCACATGAAATAGGATATACTATGGAGTTATTCCATGTAACGTAAAAGGACAAACCTATACTATTTCCCTCTCTCAGTGCGTGCCGGTTGTTACAGTGTCAGTAACGTAGTTAGCCGTTTTCAGCATAACGAACTTTGACCTTTATTGCTATGTGTCACTGGGTTGTAAATACTTATATGGTTACGTCACAGATTATATAATAGAAGATTTTAACAAAACACTTAACTATCTCATGTGGCCACGCTACCCAAATCTCTTTATTTCCTTACTTTATGCATGTTAACGTTAGATCTATGTATGTATATGCAGGCGAGGCGGTGTCCCGACCCACCGTGGCGGAGGGCGGCGAGATGCCGGAGGGCGCAGCCCCGTCCGACGAGGAGCTCCCGCCGGCACACGACGACCCGCACCGCGCGCTCGACCTCGATCTAGACTTGTGAGTTACTTTACTCATCATCATCATCAGCTGGTGTCAGTCCACTGTTGGACGTAGGCCTCTTCCTAGATGCGCCACTGAGCCCGATCTTCGGCTCTTCTTTTCCAGTCACTGCCCACCGCTTTGCGTATGTCGTCGCGTCCTGGTCACAGGACGTCCTACGCTAAGTTTGCTGGTTCGCGGTCTCCACTCTAGGACAAGTCTACCCCAACGGTTATCAGTCCTGCGGCAGATATGACCAGCCCACTGCCACTTCAGTTTGCTAATCCGTTTACGAGTTACTATTTGTATTTAAACTTTGTTTCAAATAACCTAACAAACTTTGCCGCCACTGATTGAAACTGTCTCGCAACCAGGGTTGGCAATGTTTAAAACATTTGTTTAAAACACTGGAAAAAATACATACATGTTTAAAACTCGTTTTAAAACATTTTGTTTTAAACACGTTTAAAAAACCTCATGTTTTTACATCATCAACATCATTGTTTTACTTCATCAAGTCATAATACGAGTATACTCATACTCATCATTATTATTTGTTGTACTTCTCAAAATGTTTAACTAGAAACGATATAATTATAAAGGTAAAATGTGTTGAAAACTCTTAATTTGATGAATTCGGGTAATCCCGTAGACTCAAAAAGGTCTGGCGTGCGGGGATTTATTACCCCATCAGACTTCAATAAGTAAGTGAGTGAATAAATAAGGTATATTTTACAATGGGTAAATGGGACGAGGATAAAGATATTTCGCTCCGCTTGTACTGCGGTATTTTTTTCAACAAAATAATTCAATTAATATTATCAGGTGTTTAAAACAATGTTTAAAATATGTTTTAAACATGTTTAAAACAAATAATTTAAAACATTGATTTAAAACATGTTTTTATTGTTTGTTGAATGAAACATGATGTTTTGTTCTTTTTTAAAAAAACTGTTCTTTTTCCAACCCTGCTCGCAACCTGTCTCGTTCCACGAAACGCGGTAGACGCGTGAACGACAGGGAAGCGATACGTACGAGGCTCGTTCAATAAATACTTAGCCTACAAAAGAAAAACGAAAATTTTCGAAAAGTGCCGATTTATTTTTCTACATAATCTCCTTTTAACTCAATACACTTTGGCCCAGCGATGCTCCAACTTTTTTAACCCGTCTAAAAAATACGTTTTCCTGAAGTCTGCAAAATAGGCCTCCGTGGCGGCGATGACCTCCTCATTCGACCCAAATCTTTTTCCGGCGAGTGACTTTTTCAGGTTTGGAAACAAAAAGAAGTCACAGGGGGCCAAGTCTGGAGAGAAAGGTGGATGGGGCAGCAATTCGTAGCGCAATTCGAATAATTTGGCCATGGCGACGGCAGAGGTGTGAGCCGGCGCGTTGTCGTGGTTGTTGTCCAGTGTGAGCAAACGCGGCACCCATCGCGCTGACAGCTTTCTCATGCCCAGTTCTTCGTGGAGAATATGATGCACCGTTCTTTCTGCAATGCCCACAGTGTCAGCTATCTCGCGAACCTTCAATCGGCGGTCTGCCAACACGAGATCGTGGATTTTTTTTATGTTTTCCTCTGTAGTAGCCGTTTTCGGGGCACCTGGGCGTGACTCGTCAAAAACCGACTTGCGGCCACGAGCAAACTCGTTAAACCAATTCTTGACGGTTGCCATCGAAGGAGAATAGTCACTGTACACAGATTCCAAGCGATTTTTAATTTCACTGCGCGTTTTCCCTTCAAAAATAAAAATCGAATCACCGAACGATACTGCTCTTTTTGCATTTTTGTTAAACTGACCGACACGTTCGCTTTCAAAGGCTATTAAAACAAAACTAATAGAGGTAATTGTTTAAAACTTTGACAATAGGCTTCAAAAACATTGCACTGTACTATGGTAAATTTTTTTTGTAATCGCAGTGCCATTGGGCGATGAGGCTACGTACTTGTTGAATGACCCTCGTGTTGTAATTGTATGCAAAGCTATATTATCGCTTTATTTCGGCGTTAACATAATACGAGGTAGTTCTCTGCCTAGTTGAAACAAAGTATACTATTTATAACAATAGATACACACGTCCATCCAATTTTTAAATAAGTGGAACAATTTAAAAAAAATCGCTCAGCGAGCTATGGAGAGAGTTATGCTCGGTATTTCTCTGCGGGATCGAATCCCGAACGAAGTAATTTGCCATAGAACTAAAGTTATCGACATAGCTTAACAGATTAGTAAACTGAAGTGGCAGTGGTCTGGTCATATCTGCCGCAGGACTGATAACCGTTGGGGTAGACTTGTCCTAGAGTGGAGACCGCGAATCGGCAAACGTAGCGTAGGACGTCCTGTGACCAGGTGGAGCGACGACATACGCAAAGCGGTGGGCAGTGACTGAAAAATAAGAGCCGAAGATCGAGCTCAGTGGCGCATCTTGAGAGAGGCCTACGTCCAGCAGTGGACTGACACAGGCTGATGATGTCATCATCATGTCAATCCAATTTTTACGACCTTCATTTGTTCTTAAATTAATTAATATACCTTTGCCCAACGAACCTTATTTGTGAACAAGCACCTTGACCGAGACAGATATGGGTTAAAGTGCTTTACTATCAGACAAATTGGCAAAATTACCTTCCAAGAAGTGTGATGGTTTTGGGAAATTTTAGACAGAGACTGCGCAGACCACACAGGAAATAACGGGACAAACTTGACGCCTTCATTGGTTACCGAGCAACAACACATTACCAGCCCTGGAACTTAATTATTCTCTAATAATACCTATGTAATTTATGTGAAATATCTATGTCATTCCAGACCTTTACGCGAGGACGAATTGCTCACTACTAGAATACACCAATACCCGTCGCCGGACGCCGCTGCCGCCATTCTAGAAACGCCCAAACCATCGAAAAAGAAATCTGACAAAAGCGCCGACAAACCTTCCAAGAAGAAAAAGGAGAAGAAATCAAAAGAATTGAAGGTTGATTTAATTCTCCCAGAACTTGCGAAAGACGAAGACGATGTGGTTAAATCTAACGGCAAAAAGTCCAAATCGAATAAAGTGGCCGATGAGCCGGCTACTGAAGACGTTAAGGTCACAAAGACTGATAAACATAAGAAGTCCAGGAAGAAGACGGAAGATAAAGATGCGAAGAAAAAGAAATCATCGAAGAAGGGTGAGTTGGAATTAGGGAATGTAATCTCGCGACATTGGGGCTCAGGCGAGATCTCGCGAGATTATGAATAACAATCTCACGAGATCTCGCCAATTTCATCTCGCGAGATTGACAGTTTTGTGTGTTTATTCTTGCAAATAATTACAATATTTGAATAAATTAGAAAAAGAAATCATCGAAGAAGGGTGAGTTGGAATTAGGGAATGTAATCTCGCGACATTGGGGCTCAGGCGAGATCTCGCGAGATTATGAATAACAATCTCACGAGATCTCGCCAATTTCATCTCGCGAGATTGACAGTTTTGTGTGTTTATTCTTGCAAATAATTACAATATTTGAATAAATTAGGAAAAAAATAAGAATAATAGGTATTATGGTATAATTAAGGGGGTACGATTTCCATACAAAACTATAATGCACAAATATGAGTAACCGGAGCAAAAATATGCACTGAAATCACACCTTTTGGTCTTGTATAAATTTTAACATGTCGGGAATTATATTTATCTACATGATTTATATGAACAATATAAACATATTAATCAATATTTTTTCATCTCAATCAATCAAATCATGTAGGTAAATACATTTCCCGACCCGTAAATACTTATAAAAGACCAATAGATGTGATTTCAGTGCAAGTTTTCCCTCCATTTACTTATATTTGTGCATTATACTTTTGTATGGAAATCGTACCACCTTAAGATAGTTTCAAAACTAAAACAACCGACTTCAATGCCCCACGAGTCAATTTCAGTAGCAAGTTTGAGACGTTTATCGTCATATCTCTGGAGATACTTATCAGATCTCGATTAAATTACAATGGGATCACCTCGGAAACGTACCCTACCGATTACAAAAAGAATCATTCGAATCGGTTCACAATTGACGGAGTAATCGCGTAACATACACAAAAAAAACGAAAAAAAAAAGATATAGACGAATTGAGAACCTCCTTCTTTTTATAAATTGGTTGATAAATTTATACGAATTTTTGGTAGGTTACGTAACTACCTGTGTAGTTAACATTGTTTAACGTATCTATCACTTTTTAATAAACTTTTTAGTAGTAAACTTAATAAACTTTTATTAATTAGGAAACTTGACTGAACTAGTAAAATTGACAAATAACTAACTAGTAAACAAACGCACGCTGCCCGCACGTCGCGTCGACTCGATTTTCGACCAATCTCACGCAAACTGTTCACGCAACGCAAGTCACAGTAAGTAAGCGAATCTGAGTGAGACCTCGTCCCGCGACTGCTACCTCAGGCCGCCGTCCTCCGGGCATCGAAACCGATCGCAGCTCAGTGTCAGTTTGCGCGCTGTCGCGCTTTAAATAAGACGTTTGTATGCTCAAGTCCAATCTCGTTAAATTCGCGAGATCTCGCTCGTTTTTCGGCCGAGATCAATCTCTCTGAAAAACGCCGAGATCTCGCGAGAACGAGATTGCATTCCCTAGTTGGAATATTCTGTCAACCGATTTTAATATTTTGACGTGACAACGTCTAATAAAGAACGCTGGCTGCATGTGTGCATGCTGCAAAAAGTGTCCCGTTACGCTCATTGTACGCATGCACCGATTTCATCAATGTTTTTTTGTATGAAGGGAATATGGATATGCATATGAACATGAGCATGGACATGAACACGAACATCAATGTTTGACGTTGTCACGTTAAAATATTCTCTGCAATTTCTTACCTGCCTTACCATCGTAAGCAATGATGTGGTCGAGGATGGTGAACCCGCTAGACCTAAAGGCAATCCCGCAAGGTTTTTTCGTCAATTTTGGTGGCAAGTCAGTTAGCTCTTCTAATAGCAAGACTGCAGACTAAATATTCATCAATGGATCTATATAACTAAATAATAACTAATACCGTATCATTATATTTAGAATGTAACTCTAGTGAAAGTGGCCTCTGGATACATTTAGAAAAAACTGTGATTTTGTTTTTATTTCAGATAAACACGAGACTAAAATCGGCTATGAAGAAGCGTTAGGTATCTCGACACCAAGCAAGGAAGTGGTATAGTGTAAATTGATTATATTATTATGAATGTTTCTCGTCTTGTCACGTTACTCATGCTATCTCAGTGCAATTGTTGATTTGAACAATTTAGCTATAAATTATATTATTAAATTGTAATTAGGACGATTTATATGCTTTAGTTACGTTTCTTTCATTATCCAGAGTCAACCATGTCCATTAAGTCTAAAGTCTAACTATTATAGTTAATAATAACGAAATATTATATGTAATCATATGTACAGTTTTATTAAAAATGATTTATCACAGATTGGATTTTATTTATATACCTTTTACAAACTATAAATTAAGAACAATTTTCGGACTGAGTTTTAGACAAAAAAAATCAAGAGAGTATAATAATAAAATATATATCATCAAAGAGTATAATAACTGTCCATAAGAAGACATCATCGGCAAAAAAAAAACAAATGAGTCACATGATAATTTTGAATGAAACGCAATTATTATTGCCAGTTACTCAAACATTAAACCAAACATGTTTATAAAACAATGGTAGATTTTGGTGAGATATTACTGAAGCTAATTAAACCTAGAGTTACATTTACTTATGAGACTGCTTGAAAACGAACGTACTTAATCGTTTCACATTATTGGCCGCAGGCATTGCACTTACTGTGTAAAGGCATTAAATATAAACGAGTATAAAATAACATCATAATTTTAAAGTTTTCAAAATTGCATCTTGATTTTTATGTAGATACAAAAATACATTACAACGTTCCGAGACTACAAATGTGATTTTTTTCTTCCACTTCTTTTTTTATGAGGAATGTAATACACATATGAAAGAGATGGAATAAGATGCGGCGTCGGTAATAGGCATTGCGTTGTCTGACGTCTATCCTATCTTTGGCTAACCAAAGATAGGATGATAGACGTCATACAACGCTTCCTTCTTCCTTCACTTCCTTTTTTTTCTATATTTCGCGCAAGGGCCGCTGGATTTCTTGGATCCACCGTCACTACTCGGTTTGTCCTTGCCCATGTCTTTTTTGTACTTTAGAATTGCCTGTAAGATTTAACAAAAATATGAATTAGTTATTTTAGCACTTGATCCTGGATACACAATTATTGTGAAATAAGATTGGTGACATATCTAGAAACGATAGTCCCACCGATTCCTTACAGTTATCAGACAGATAATGCCATAATTAGTATATATAGAACTTGTAGTTTATCTATCAGATAAGTCCCTAATAGGCTAGCTATCAGGGTCTACCAGGAACTGGTGATACTGGCCGAAGTAAGATAAAATAATGTGATTTTCATGACTTGATAATATGACCGCCAGGCGCCAGACGCGAAAGATTTTCATGGCGCCTCTCCGGAGGTCTCCGCACGGAAACGGTTAAGCTCAATGCACACTGAAAAGCACGGTGCGCGTCACCTCGCGCGGTCTCGAGGCGAACGAGCGCCGCGGCGGGCCGCGCGACGGCTCGCGCCGGTGGTATACGAGTATTCCCAACGTCCACCACTAAAACGTCCCCCAGTGGGGTTCGTTAGGACAAACTAATAATGTTTGTCCCAACGTCCCCCAGTGGTGGACGTAGGGACATTAAATATAGTTATACTCCCAACGTTCCCCACTAAACACGTGCACCAGTGGGGGACGTTAAGACAAATTATTATTTTTACACATCCATCGCGTGCCGCAGGTTGCCGACCCCTGGGACGAGGTAAACACGCATTGCACACACACAAATCACTCCCTTTAACGATCCCGCACACTAGCTTGAAACACGCACACAGTATTAAAAATACAGCGTAGTTACGCACGCTCATATGGCCAATAATGGCTATATGGCCAGCAGAGGGGTACGCTTTGCGTTAACATCTCCATTGATAAATGCTCGAAGATGAAATACTGATAAACGTAACCTATACATAATTGTGACATAGGAGGTTTACCCCTCCCCCCTAAAATCGATGTCAGGTAACGTAAATTCCTTTTTTTATCCCAATATTTTTGTCCAAAAAATTGGCACAAAAATGAATACTTGGTCCTAACGTGGGGCACTAGTGCCCGTGTTAGTGAGAGACGTTGGAAGTAAAACTGTATTTAATGTCCCAACGTCCCCAGTGGTGGACGCTGGGAATATAGCGCGCCGGCGAGCTACTGCTAGCACCCACACGAGACTGCTCGAGCCGGCGCAAGGCTTCACCACACCTCGTTCATTCTATATCTCACTAGCATCTGCCCGCGGCTTCGCTCGCGTGGCCTAATTTTTTATGACTCACAGTTTTATGACCTTATTAGTCACTATAGATGTCCCTATGGTCGAACTCAATATCCTCTGTTATTAAAGACTATTACATTTTATAGTCAGTATGGTAAGGTAGACCTAGTTGTACATTTTAAATGTTTGACTCAGTCTGATGCATGAGGCTGTTAAAAAACAAAAAATATGAAATATTTCCTACAAAGTAGATAAGGCGAATGGTCGCGCGAGCACAGCGTGCGCTATTATTTCGCGAACGAAGCGAGCAAGGGCGTCGCCAGCTTATGACTAAGGGGGGGGAGGGCAATGGGGCAATATTATAGAGGACAATAAATATGAACGCATGTACATTAAACCTTCTGAATTTATTTACGTTTTGTCTTGCAATGCGGAATTTATTAATAGGTAAGGAAGTCAATTGCTCGCACTTTGGTCGCTTTGTGGCTAGCTACATTTGATGATTGGGTGGGGGCCACTGCGGCGACGCCCTTGGAAGCGAGCGCGAAAATTTTTTATGACTTTTTATGACTTTTTATAAGTCACTATATTTTATTAGGAAAATATTAATTAAAGAGCATTTGTAGGTTGTAGTCACGTTAAATTCCCGTTTTTAAATCTATCAGCATTTGTAGGTGTTGAAAATGAGTGGGAGTGAGAGCGCATATAATATTTGTTTCTGGAGAAAAAAATATGTAATTTGTTACCTGTAGGTCAGAAGCTAGTAATATATTAAAATACAGATTATGAACAGTGCAGGTAGGGGGTCGCGTCTTGAAAAAGGTTGAAAAACAATGCTCTATTGTAAAAGCCCTCCATTTTACCCACTTAGGGGTGGAATATCGAAAAACTAATCCTTAGTGAATACTTGCACTTCATAAAGAATACACTTTCCAAATAACATGTCTCTAGGACCTGTGGTTTAGGCAGTGCGTTGATATATCAGGCAGTCATTTAGTCAGTCAGAAAAACGCGTAGGGAATGATTTTTGAAAAAAATGAATACGCGTCACTCACTATTTTAATTAAAGAGTACGTGTATCAATTTTCGAGACAATTGACTTAGAGAATGAAAGTTTTATAGAAAGTTCAACCCTCCATTTTACTCACATAGGGGTAGAATTTCTAAAAACGATTTCGTGGTGAATACTTGCTCTTCGCAAAGAACACACCCTCCAAATAACATGTCTCTAGGACCAGTGCTTTAGGCAGTGCGTTGATATATATGGCAGTCATTTAGTTAGTCAGAAAAAAGCGTGGGGGATTATTTTTGAAAAACTGTGATTCCCATCACTCACTATTTTAATTAAAGAGTATATGTACCAATTTTCAAAACAATTGACCTAGAGAATAAACAGTTTCATAGAAAGTTCAACCCTCCATTTCACCCACATAGGGGTGGAATTTCGAAAAATCCTTGCTAAGTGGATGCCTACACTTCATAAAGAACACACCCTCCAAATTTCATGTGTCTAGGACCAGCGGTTTGGGCTGTGCGTTGATATCTCAGTCAGTCAGTCAGGACTTCGGATTTTATATATATAGAAGATAACATTGTTCATAAGGTTAATGTCTATTTATCAATCAGCGTCAGGCAAACACCTGAACATTCTACGCTGAGATAGACCTTTTTAGCACTACACGTATGTATTTGATTTTTTTTTATTTAATTATTGTATTTGAATAATGATAGGTTTACAACTGTATTTTCTTGATTGTTTTGTTTTTCTTCTCTTTTTTATCTTTAGGTACGTTAAGTAGTATAAGTTGTGTAATGTGCTAAATAAATATATTTTCTTTCTTTCTTCTTCTTTCAATTTCATATATATTTAAACTGATCGTCTCGGCGCGTCGCGTCGCTGCCGATTCAGTGTGCATAGAGCCTATAGTATTACCTTGTTCAATTTCAGTAAGATCGTTTCGTCCGTTTAGGCGTGATTAGGTATCAAACAGACATACTACAGTGACAGAGTTACTAATGTTTTTTTTAATATTAGTCTGGATTAGACGTAAAATTTATATTATGTAATAAATTATTAATATACTTACAATTGTAAGTCAGGGCAAGAAGCCGAACCGTTAAAAACCAACTGCGGACATTTACAACCCAAAAATTGACGAATAAACTGAAATATAATATAGTCTACTGTCTTATGTTATTATCCAATTTTTTTCTCTCGCCTAAAACATTTCTATAGATAGCAAAGACGCAGACATAACAAGATGACTTGCAATCATCATTTTACCAGACTGCGGTGAATCCTATAAAACTGGCCAAGTGCGAGTCAGACTTCTGTCCCGCACACGGAGGGTTCCGAACCGAACACCAACTAAGTAAACGTTGAAACAAAGGTAGAATAGTATTATAATTATAGTAGTAATTAATATTATTAACTATCTGGTTGACCGCGCTTTGCTCAGTATTTTTTGCCACTTACACAGACAAATATGACTCTTCCCGACATATATTGACGAATAATAATATTTTTTTAAATTGAGAGCCACTAACTGCTTTACACACACAGTAACACTAAAGCTACTTCTACTCGCCAATAGATGTCGGGAAGAGTAATTATTTTAAGTTGATTATCAATAAAGTTGATTATTGAAAACTCGAATAAAACAACATTTTCTGAAAATGATTCCTAGCTAGATCGATTTACCGCCCCCGAAATCCCCTGTATACTAAATTTATTTAATCGTTGGAGCCGCTTCCGAGATTCAGATTAAGGTAAAGACGATAGCGCCATCTTTAATGATCATCTAGATGGCGCGGCGCTATCGAAAAACCCTTTTTTTAAACTTTTCTTTAATTTTTTACTTTGTTCTGTTCTTAGTATTTGTTGTTATAGCGGCAACAGAAATACATCATCTGTGAAAATTTCAACCGTCTAACTATCACGGTCCATGAGATACTGCCTGGTAACAGACGGACAGACAGACAGACAGACAGCGAAGTCTCAGTAATTGGGTTTCGTTGGTACCCTTTGGGTTCGGAATCCTAAAAAGGAGGGTGTAACGTGTTTCACCTGTACGTATGTATCTTATCTTGTCTAAAATATACTTACATGAGCAGATATAAGAATGACTTGTTATCATCTTTTACCCGACTGCGGCGAAGTCCAAATGGAGGATGTTATGTGTTCGACCAGTAGGTATGTTTGTATGTCCTTTCCTATGTCCGCCCGTAACTACTCAACGGCTTAACCGATATTGATAAATGATACATCATTATATTTGTCTTGATATCGCGAGTGTAAATAGAATGCTTAAAAATTAATATGGTGGATTTTATACGCTTGAATGTGCAGGCAAAAAAACATTTTTTTTCAAGACCCCTCGAATGGGGCATCAAGATGTAATTGTTTGTTTAAATGTAATTTGGAATAAGAAATGCTACAAAATATTTAATGAAAAAAAAACCAACATATTTGTTTCTGCACGGAGTCTGTTTTTTTTTCAATAATTCACTTTTTATTACCGTATTTTGTCTATAACGATGAATGAGCATGACGAAGGCAATAAATGAGGAAATAATAAAAGGCGAAATATACAAAATACACATTTCAGATCTAAAATAAATTTATTTAAAGTGACTCTTCAAAAAAGCCGAAAATAAATACTTGTAACATATAATAATAATGGTATTACATACTTGTACTTCACTGAAAAATAATCTACTATAATCAACAGATACGTAACTTAACAAATTGTTGCTATTTACAAAGAAATACATACATTACAGAAATGTACAAAATATATCGATTTATTGCGCTGATACACGTTTTAGGATCCATCGGGATCTTTATGTAAAGAACAAATACCGCATAATAAGATACAATAATTAACAGTAAAATTACTCAAAAGCGCTACAACTCGGCAACAATACTGAATGTTCTAACAAAGTTTAGCTGCATTTCCACACATCTATAACATTATACAATACAACATTATATCATATAATGGAATGCAGCTTCATATTCGATCTAAAAATTGTTAAATTATTTCAACTAAATTACATATACTCAACAACTACTATCATATGATTATACTTATATTCTAGATGGTATTCAATAAATAGTAACATGACTTTTAAACCTACCTACAACTGCGAACGATTACAATATTTTCCATTACACATTTCTTACACGCGCTAAGAAATATGCGGACATAAATAGTTAAATAACAATGGACTTGCACTGTAGTCACAACAATCGCATCAGATAGCAATATTATAAACCTATCTAAATACAGTCGGACATCGATCAGAAGCTGTGCGATTACATGTCATAAGTAACAAGGTGCAGTTAAATTCGAAAAATACGTGACATCGACATGTTGTAGGCGACAGTTATGACGCGAGGACGATGAGAATACTGTTTACTTTTACTTCCACATGATGTGTTCGGGAATATCGAATCTAACCTCGACGCCAGCTTTCTTAGCGAGTGCTACGATCTCCGACAGTTGGACGACCAGAGCGGCGGCTTCGTCTAAGTCGTCACGAGGCACGATTCTGAGCCCGGATTCTGCGATCAGCTTCCTCGCTTCGTTCACTTTCGTGCCCTGAAAATTATCGCCACATTATTAACAGCTCGTGCATTACATAATGTTCATAAATAGTATACACCACAAGTGTTTACGTCAGTTCAACTGATAACATAACTTATCGCGAGACAGTTGAAAGTCCGAGTGTGATGATTGATTCATGTTTATATTAGTAACTAGCTGAGGTGGTCTTTGCTAAAGATTTGTCGCCAACTAGTCCAACACCGCTCCCACGTGGCAAAAAAAAACATTAAAATATAAGCCTTATGACGTTTGCACAAAGAGCAGACAGCGCTGTCTGCTCTTTGTGTTGTCAATGTAAAGTTTGTCTACAATGAAAGTCATAAGGTTTACATTTTTATGAACATTTTCTGCCGGGTGGGATCGGTGTTGGACTGGTCGGTGACAACCTTAAGCTAGCGTGGACTACTGATATAATAAACAACAAACCCAATTTTATGTATAAAATTAAGGATTTTTATGAATTGATTCTTCATTAAGCATAGTATGAGATCTTATCGCTTATGTACCAATATATTTCAAACAAAACTAATTAGGTAACTAAATTATCCTGGATATCCAGAATAATAATAAACTTAAATTTTTGATTTACGGAAAATGTATGTACAATTGGTATATCATATTGTACTTTATATCGGCTGTCATCATCATCAGCCGGCGTCAGTCCACTGCTGGGCACGTGTAGGCCTCTCCCAAGATGCGCCACTGACCCCGATCTTCGGCTCTTTTTTTCCAGTCACTGCCCACCGCCTTGCGTATGTCGTCGCTCTACCTGGTCACAGGAAGTCCTACGCTACGTTTGCCGAGTCGCGGTCTCCACTCCAGGACAAGTCTACCCCAACGGTTATCAGTCCTGCGGCAGATATGACCAGCCCACTGCCACTTCAGTTTACTAATCCGTTGAGCTATGTCTATAACTTTAGTTCTCTGGCGAATTACTGCGTTCCGGATTCGATTCCGCAGAGAAATACCGAGCATAGCTCTCGCCATAGCTCACTGAGCGACTTTAAACTGGTGGACCAGTCGAACTGTGAGTGTCCACGTCTCGGCTCCGTATGTCATTACTGGTAGGACGCACTGGTTAAGTCTCTGGATTTCCTTCTCGAAGTTGTGTTTGCCTAGTTGGAGCGTCTGCCCTAGGAAAACATACTGCGTAACAACTTCGAGTGGGATTTCATCTAAGGCCATCGGTATATCGCATATCGGCTGTTATAAGATCAATTCTAAACAAATGTTCTTTACGATAATCGGTCTTATCCATTGTATTGTACAATAAAAGATTGTATTAGTCCATTGTATTGTACAATAAAAGATTGTATTAGTCCACTGTATTGTACAATAATAGATTGTATTACGAGAACGCAACATAGTATTTTTCGTTGAAGCCGCTATCCAGAGAGGAGTGAAGGATTCTAGACTAGTATTTATTGATTATTCTGATAACTTCTACAGTTTACAAATTGAACACTAAACTTTCTCTATCTCTATCTAGACACTAAGTTATGTTTTAATAATATGACTTATCGCAGTAAAACCATTAATATATGACTTATCGCGGTAAAACAATTAATATTATTTCTCCTATGTTTCAATGCATTTTGGTTGATATGATGATATGTTTGGTCAATGCACCTTATTCAAAACATCGTAAATAATATTTATGCTTATAACACGGTAAGTGCTGAATCACAAGCATAACCAATATGTGTAATAGAGCTATCAGTAATAGAGCAGGCAATTTAGATACATAACAGTTTGTTACCCAAGATCGCAATGCAATTAGGGATGTGCAACCCACATTGCGAGTAATCTTTAAAATAAAAAAAAATAAAAAATGCAATAGGGCGACATATAAAACATACCTGTAGACGAACTATGACGGGGATTTGAATGTTCAGAGTCTTGGCGGCGTTGATGATACCTTCAGCGATGACGTCACACCGCATGATGCCGCCGAAGATGTTCACGAGGATGGCCGACACCTTCGGGTCTGACAGAATGATCTTGAAAGCTTCCTGAAAACACCAAAATAGAAAAGATGTATATTCATGTATGCATATTTATTTTTACTTCAATTTTAAAGACTTTTGATTGCAAGTAAGATAGGATTTGGCCACTATCTCACCTGATGGGAAGTGAGAACGTGATCGAGGGTGTAGTATGCTTGCCTAGAAGATACCGTTCACTCTTCACTTGAAGAGTGTAGAATTTTAGAATTACTATTTATATACTGCAAAAACGCTGTTTTAAAGTCATACTATGTATAAAAGCGCGAAAACGGACGAACTTTACTATTCTTTTATATTTTAACTAGAAGTGTCCCGCGGCTTCACCCGCGTTAAAACCTTCTTTTATTTACTTAAAACTTTTCTTATGTAAAAACGATTCTATCATTAAACAAAACATCAAATATAAATTAGCCAAATCGGTTCACCCGTTTTCATGTTATCGCGTGACTAAGGCAATTCGGGATTCATATTTATAAAACCCTAAAAACCTAAATTTACAGACTTTGTTACCCACCCCATTTCGAAAAATCCTACAACACGTACTTTATCCCATCTTGTTTCGCCATACAAACTTTGAATCCCCGTTCCGTATCCGGGAGGACTTTTCAGAAAATCATTTCTGAGCCGATACCTACGCCATAATCACTATCTGCATTCTGAATTTCAGCGCAATCCGAAACAATATTGATTTTTTGACTTTGTTACCCCAGTTTATCCTCTTAGGGTGGCATTTTGAAAAAGTTTGAAACTCGTATTTACTTATTTATTTACAGAAGTACTTGTGTGAAATGTCGAATAAAACGACTATCCAAACTTTGAACCCCCGCTTCATCCCCTTAAAGTGTATTTTGAAAATTTCTTTCTTAGCGGATACCTAAGTCAAAATAACTATCTGCATGCCAAATTTCAGCGCAATCCGAAACAATATTGATTTCAGACTTTGTTACTCCACTTCACCCTTTTAGGGGTGGAATTTCTAAAAAGCCTGAAACACGTATTTACTTACTTAAGTACTTGTGTTAAATTTCGAATATAAAAGACTATCTAATATTGTTTTTCCATACAAACTTTGAGCCCCCGTTTCATCCCCTTCAGGGGTGAATTTTGGGAAATCCTTTCTCAGACAGAACTAACGTCGTAATAACTATCTGCATGCCAAATTTCAGCGCAATCCGAAACAATATTGATTTTCATACTTTGTTACCCCATTGCACCTCTTAGGGGGGAATTTCAAAAAACCTGAAACACGTATTTACTTATTTTTTATTGAAGCACTTATGTGAAGTTTCGGATAGAAAAGACTATCTAATCTTGTTTTTCCATACAAACTTTGAACCCCCGTTTCATCCCTTTTAGGGGTGAATTTTGGGAAATCCTTTCTCAGAGGGAACTAACGTCGTAATAACTATCTGTATGCCAAATTTCCGTGCAATCCGAAACAATATTGATTTTCACACTTTGTTACCCCACTGCACCCTCTTAGGGGTGGAATTTCAAAAAACTCTGAATCACGTATTTACTTTTTTTTACTGAAGCACTTTTGTGAAGTTTCGGATAGAAAAGACTATCTAATCTTGTTTTTCCATACAAACTTTGAACCCCCGTTTCATCCCTTTTAGGGGTGAATTTTGGAAAATCCTTTCTCAGAGGGAACTAACGTCGTAATAACTATCTCCATGCCAAATTTCAGCGCAATCCGAAACAATATTGATTTTCACACTTTGTTACCCCATTTCACCCTCTTAGGGGTAGAATTTCAAAAATACCTGAAAGATGTATTTATTTATTTTTTTACTGAAGCACTTATGTAAAGTTTCGGATAGAAAAGACTATCTAATCTTGTTTTCCATACAAACTTTGAACCCCCGTTTCATCCCCTTCAGGGGTGAATTTTGGAAAATCCTTTCTCAGACAGAACTAACGTCGTAATAACTATCTGCATGCCAAATTTCAGCGCAATCCGAAACAATATTGATTTTCACACTTTGTTACCCAATTTCACCCTCTTAGGGGTGAATTTTTAAAAAAAAAAACAGAAACACGTATTTACTTATTTTTTTACTGAAACACTTGTGTGAAGTTTTGGATAGAAAAGACTATGTAATCTTGTTTCTCCATACAAACTTTAAACCCCCATTTCATCCCCTTAAGGGGTGAATTTTGGAAAATCCTTTCTTAGTACACCCCTACGTACTAAGACAAATATACCCTCCAAATTTCAAGTCTCTACGACCAGCGGTTTAGGCTGTGCGTTGTCTGTCAGTGAGTCAGTCAGTCAGTATGTCAGGACAAAGATTCTTATAGTATTAGATTACTTAAAATGCATAAATACGAATTTTGCATCTTCCCTATTATCATATTACAATCTAATATATCGGTATAATAGCGAAATACCACTGAATTATTTATTTAAACCAATAAGCTACTTAAGACCTATGAACTTAAATGCTGCGAAAAGGATGTTTTAGGGTAAAAAATCAGGTAGTAGGTGCTCTTTATAGAAAATGAATAAGGAAAAAACTATATTTCTTCTAGTTAAATTAGTAATTTGTATCAAAATACAAGAATTCTTATTAAATGTAATGACTCCCGGCACATTTAGCTTGATTAGAGGGGTTAACAAAACTAGTTTGTGCGCAACCTACATAGCTAGTAAATTAAAATAGGAAAATGCTAAAAATCAGTATGGCCCCCTGTGGTAAATAATAAAGGTATGACTACACCGCGACGTCCTGCGTCCGGGTGCGCCGGCGCGATCTGATTTTCAATCGTTTACTGATCGCCGTAGATCGTCTTTGACTTTGAACCAGTCAGCGGTTTAGGCTGTGCGTTGTCTGTCAGTGAGTCAGTCAGTCAGTATGTCAGGACAAAGATTCTTATAGTATTAGATTACTTAAAATGCATAAATACGAATTTTGCATCTTCCCTATTATCATATTACAATCTAATATATCGGTATAATAGCGAAATACCACTGAATTATTTATTTAAACCAATAAGCTACTTAAGACCTATGAACTTAAATGCTGCGAAAAGGATGTTTTAGGGTAAAAAATCAGGTAGTAGGTGCTCTTTATAGAAAATGAATAAGGAAAAAACTATATTTCTTCTAGTTAAATTAGTAATTTGTATCAAAATACAAGAATTCTTATTAAATGTAATGACTCCCGGCACATTTAGCTTGATTAGAGGGGTTAACAAAACTAGTTTGTGCGCAACCTACATAGCTAGTAAATTAAAATAGGAAAATGCTAAAAATCAGTATGGCCCCCTGTGGTAAATAATAAAGGTATGACTACACCGCGACGTCCTGCGTCCGGGTGCGCCGGCGCGATCTGATTTTCAATCGTTTACTGATCGCCGTAGATCGTCTTTGACTTTGAACCAGTCGGTACAAATGCTACTGCACTATCTGGGGCCTTATTCAGTATGACCTATGAGATAACGCGTTCCTTAAAGTTGGCACTTACTGCATATTTTACAGGACAAGGCTAGTTACAATAAATTTCCAATAATGAACTTGAATGCACAAACGATTTTAAGGTACTCGTTGCGGTGTTTCATTTTACATCTGTGATGAATATAATCTCAAGTCATTTACAAATCTCAGACCCTACATATGTACATGTTGCTCATTTTGCAGTCTCAACGCCTACCAAACTGTAAGATAGTGCGAGGTAAGAACATTCTATCTTGATCTATATGTCTATAGATAGAATAACTGATGATCTCATTGCCTCAAATCTACACCAATCTTATCAGATGAGATTGTGAAATTTTTGAAGATGTCAAGTGCTTTTTTGCCATAATGCATAATTAAAAGTTTTTCGAAATGCAAACAAAAGATATTCAATTCAACACCATTGGATTTAACTGGATTTTACAGGAACATTTGGCATATTCCGCACATTCTATTCTATTCAAACCAGTATTTTCCGGCGAATATCTGCCTAAATGTGGGACGCGTGGGAGTTAATTAGTATCACGCGAAAGCAATTGAATGGTTGGCATTAATCTTATTAAACAAATTAAGTGTCGATTGCCGAATAAAGTTCTTCTGTGGATTGTAATTTGTATAGGTACAGAGAAGTGAGACTCGGTGCACTATATTTGGGAACAATTTGGGTTGCATGAATCCGCGAAGGAGACAATAATGATCCTATGACAATTACTTTGAAATATCTAAATTAATTTTAATACAGTGCAACCTCGATATAACAAATCGGAGGGGAACAAGAAAATATTCGTAATATCAAGTAATTCGTTGGACTGAGGTTTGTTATGTTGAGGTTAGATTGGTCTAAAATTCGTTATAAAGAGGTAAAAGAATAGTTTTATTCACCTCAATATTACGTACTTATCTTGTTATAGCGAACAACTTCTACATTACTTTCCATCAAAACAACAATGATTACTTTACAAACAAAAGCGTGTCGAAACATGTCGAGACATGAATCACATTATAAGATTAAGAGTTATATTATTGGTGGAAACTTTATATAAAGGTTTTGGGTTGGCAAAATTCGTTAATTAGAGGTATGAATACTTTTTCTTGATAGTTGAAAATTCGTTATAAAGAGGTTGTACGCAAAGAATGTTCGCAATGTAAAGGTATATTTTATATTGACTCTTATGGACAATTCAAGGGGATTACGAAAAATTTGTTAAATCGAGGAAATCGTTATATTGAGGTACGTTATATTAAGGTTGCACTGTAGTACGATTTGGTCCAACAGAAAGCGACTCAAGGTTACGCAACGCAACAAATAATCCAGCGCGTTGACCTCGCCCTAGCTAGATACACTTTCTATGTGACCAACCCCTCAAATAAGACGTTTAGTTTTTCTAGTAATCAATAATCACTGTGCGACTGCACAGGCATAACAGACAGCTTTTTTGAGGGTTTTCATATTTATTCCAGACATTAAAGTACTTGATCACAATCTCATATTGATAAGTGACTATTGTCGGTCTATGATGGATTCATGCTTGTTTGAAAATGAAAGACGGCTAGTCCTATACATCCAAACTCTTATTTCAAGCTGGCTAACACCGATCATATCAGAACTCGGCGAACCGTATGTCGGCATGTAAAGACATGCCAATGCTTTGTTCAATGAGTGGTGCAAGTCAAAATTGAAAGCAGTGGTCACCCATTTAGCACCACCCAGTGATCACACGTAGAATTAGGACCAGTTGTCTTTTTTTATTCATTACAGTCCAGAGTTTGACCACTATCTTACATATACAACACCATATACAAGTTGTGAAAAATCTGTCAGATAAGTTCCTAATAGTTAGTGAAAGTGGCCCTAGAGATATATGGTCACGGATGCAGATGGTAATAATGACCCTCAAAAATGTACTGTACAAAAATGGCTTCTGCACAATATTGACGTAAAGAAGTTTCTACCCACATAAATCGCGGCAGATTCAAATAGAAATAAGCTCTGTTTACACCATAATTTATGATCGATGATGAAAAAATCGACTTTACATGCCGCGATAGTGAAAATATCCACTATAGTAGGGGCAATTTAATAGATCACATTTGACACTTCATAATAAACACCAATTGTCATTTAAAACATTTATTAGGGTCGGCGCACATGGGCCACCGGCCACAAGCCGCCACCGGCATATTTCCTATAGTTTTTATACATTTTATATGGACTCGCCGCACACGGTTGACGCCGGTGGCCGCCACACGCTACATGATAAAATGTATGAAAACTATAGGAAATATGCCGGTGGCGGCGTTTTGTGGTTGTGGCCCGTGGCCCGTGTGCGGGGTGTATTAAACTTCTATTTCTATTTCTAATACCGAGCACACTACCACGCGTCTTGGTGGCTCAAGGCACAACGTTTTCATTATATAATCAAAAAGTAGTGATGTCCCTGATTGACGAATTTCCGCCTAACAGTTCGGCCCAAAATTTAACAATGTGACCTACAAGGTCACATTGTTGAATTTTGAATGAAGGGCACATAACATTATTTATTTTTTCAAAGTCAGAACTGCATAATTACTTAATTTTTTTTACTTACATATACATATTTATTCTAATAATTACAAAAGAAAGCGTTCTTACGATTTAATTTGACTAATAATTATTTTTAAACACAATAAACATTTTTTGTTCTAAAAAACTAGACGTCAGTACAAGGTTACGTCAGTGAACACTTTTTCTTTATAAACACTAGGGATGTTACCCAAAAAATCTATAGACTGATCAGTCGATAGGTTGAATCGAATGCAATGATTACTTGTGAAGGATGTTTAACTATAAAAATAACTACACTGTGATTGTAATTAAAACATAATATTATTCTTTGACTAAAAAAAATACAAAAATAATTGAATAGGAACTAAAATCAATGATTTTACATTTGTGGGTTATAAAACTAACGATAAACTACTAAACGTGAGATCCATAGGTACATTTGAGTATGTTTTTTATTTCATTGTACCATTTTCTACGGGGCTACATTCTAATTCATAGATACATATAAAATCGTTTGAACATGTACAATATCCGATTTGTATAATTCGCATTAACGTGTCTTATCAATTTCATATTAACGCAAAACAAACAAGTAAATAACACTGAATAATGTCAATACTAATTGTATTTCTCATTTAGAGCTGCCGGAAAATTGCTTATTTCGAATAACATCAAACTAACATCATTCTTGTTTGTGTTGATGCGTATAGATTCATCAATTGAATCGATGTTTTTAAGCAAGTCACCTTACTATGAACCTGAGACTGTTAGATGTCAAATGTGATCTATTAAGTTGTCCCTACTATAGTCATAATCATGTCATCGAGGTATCAAATTTGTTTACATTGTCTATCTTCATTTGAATGGCACTAAACGGGAGGCATAATCTCTCAAACAAAAAATGAATTCTCGAAACGGGGTTAAGATTTGACGGAGTTCTAAGGTAACAACCATTAAAAAAATAGAAATAGTCGAATTGAGAACCTTTTTTTTTATATATCTTATAGGCTAGCGTTTGACCACTATCTCACCTGTTGGTAAGTGATGATGCGGTCGAAGATGGTAAGCATGCTAGGCCTAGAATAGGACCTCCTATTTTGTGAAGTTAAAAATAAGGCATCTTACCGCGACAGCCTGCGCGGTGGCGCCGCCCCCGACGTCGAGGAAGTTGGCCGGGTCTCCGCCGTACAGCTTGATGATGTCCATAGTGGCCATGGCTAGACCAGCGCCATTCACCATGCAACCGATGTTTCCTAACACAACAAATACAGTACATAAGTACACAACAAATACATTCATAATCATCATAAATCATAATCATAAATTATTTATTGCTGAATTGTAGTCGGTACAGATGGTGAAAAGTTACAAAATTGTTTCATACAATCTACCATGAAAATGGTGTGCAATGGTTTGCCCGGAGAGGCTACACACATTTATCATATTTATGGGCTGCGGAAACTTTGACACTATATAAAATTACTTTAAATGCGTTTCTTTAAGTTGTTTCACTATTTCACATTTTTTTAAATATAAAACTTGACTAAGTACTGAAATACAGAGGTATGGCTGGCAACCTTACTTTTATATTTTTTAAATAATTTGATGTCAACGATTGGATGACAGCTGAATAGTTAATTACTTGTATTTTTTTTTATTCAAAGTGTTAAATTATGCTATTGCTATGTTTACTTGACAATTGATTATGATTTATTTTATGATTTTGACGTGTATATGTGAGTAAATGAATACTGCCCACGCTTGTTCTTGTATGCTTTGATTTGATTTGACAACACACTAAGTTTGTTGTCTGATATTTCCTAGATCATAGGGCAAGAACATGTGTTTGCTGCTAGTTACTAGTAACAATCTATCGTTTTTAAAATGTATATATTGTAAACTCCACCCGACTTGCTACCAAAAAGTAGCTTACCACCATTGAGGAAAAAATCTGCCATCATAACCTTACAGTGTTCCGGCAGCAAACAGCCCTAAGTAAGAGAGTAAAGAAGAAAGAGAAAAGAGAAGAGAGAAAGAGTATTCCAGGTCTAGCGTGTTCACCACAAATGTAAAAAGAGCAATTATTGTTTTCATTCACATTCATTGTACATAATTGTAGTCTATAGCTGAACATAACCTTTACAATTAGCAATTATACACAGTTATAAAACTGTGTGTATAATTGTATGGAATTGTATTGTAAATTTGTATGGAAATGTTTAATGGAAATGCAAGGTGTCATTGTCACATGTAAGGTAGTTTAAATAAACAAGTTCACATACCATCCAAAGCAATGTAGTTCAAGTCAAACTTGGAGGCTTCAATTTCCTTGGGATCTTCTTGAGTGGTGTCTCTGTAGGCAAACAGCTCTTTTTGTCTAAACGCTGCGTTGTCGTCGAATCTGAACTTGGCATCCAGGCAGAAAACTGTGACAAAAGTCAAATGTCAAAACATGATTATTGACAATGCATTGCATTCCTTAAAATAATTATAAATATATAATTCTAGTCGCGTTGGGAAGCTCGAGCGGCACGCCGCGAGTCACAGCTCTCTTAGCCGCTCCCGGGACGAAGACTCTCATATCGAGTCGAAACTGGTCTGAGCATAATTCGAAAAATAAACGCGAGTAAATGCCGGTTAGTAAAAAACAAAATATATATAATTCTTTGCAGCACCTGCTCTATACCTAGTAATAAAGCCTAATGTAAGAATCCTGAAATCAACAGTTGTAACTTATACAAGCAAGCTTCATCTTTCCAATTTCTATTTTGTCATCAAGAATAAGATTTAGAATAATAAATGTGTGATTAATTGAATAAAGCTGGAGTTGCTTATCTGCCGTCTGTAATAGTTTGCGCGAGCGAAGCTGTGAGCATTTCACAAGTTTGAATATAAATATTGACATGTCTACGTGATAAGAATCACAACACAAAATCATGACTACATTCTTAGTGGCTACTAGTCGTTATTTTTATCTGCCAAATGTTAAAAGTTAGTTTTAAGTTAGTTAAGTTTAAATTCCGCGTAATAATTTTTTTCTCACTAATTTAAGCTCTATGCAGTTTAAAATAAAGACTTGTGAATTGACAAGTTTTCAATGGCCAGAGATCGGAAATTCACATTACAGAATGATAAAATTCCACATACATTGTGTGCAGTATTATTTAGAACATAGGAAATAAAAATTGGTTAATAAAACATTTTTGTCTGTACTAAATATTTTTTTAATACTTACATTCGCCAGAGATGGCATCCTCGGCGTAAGGGTTGATTTCAATCAACAGGGCATCCTTTTTCAAGAAAAGGCTATACATTTTCTTGATCATTTCAAGTGCTTCGGCACTCCGTTCTTGCAGACCAATCTACAACAAGGGAAATTTATTTGTTATTATATCACACAATTGAGACCGAGATTTTTTAATGATGTCATAATGATTATAGCCCTAGGAACATCATAATTTGAGATAGCTGCATGTGCTCGATGTATTTATTTCTTTATACAATGCAATTCATATCACATTTAATTGTGACATAAGGCATAAATAAGGTAACAGGATAAGCACAACGTTCACCTGATTACAGATACAGTGGCATGCAAGATTCTGGATAGCCACAAGCACAAGCTTTTTTTTACACGACCGGGTATAACTTGTGTAGTTTAGGAGTTCTTTTGGCCACTTTCCAGTCCGAGGCAAGTCCAGCCGTCTGACTGTGAAGAAGTCCCAAACAAATAAACAGATTGACTTTCGCATTTATAATATTGGTTTTGTTTAAATGACACATACATAAAATCTTATTATCTATTTTAATTACAATATCCGCCAATTCCTATGTTACTAGGCCAAGTATGCAATATTAATGCCTAAATCATGATGACACTAACTTACCATCTATTATATAATACCTGGTTAGCCTGTTTAAAATAAATACTAAATACCTGATTTATAACCCTACAGATTTGTTCATCAGTTATGCCAGTCTTAATGTCAATAGGTTCATAAATGATGGCTTCAGGTGTTGCCGCAGCCACATCCTCGATGCTCACACCACCTTGTGAAGATGCAATAATTACTGGGCCCTGTTGGACAATGGAATAAAAATATATTAAGCATAGCCGATTCAACAGACTGTCCTGTCAAATTTTTTTGGGTTCTACAAAAATCCTATGTGAAGAAGGGAGTTTCGTTTTGCCTGCATTTTACAATATTTTTTGTCCTTCTTTTCCCTAAATCTACATCATTGACTTTTGTGAACATTAAAAAAAATTCAGCAAATCGGTACAGCCATTGGGCATAGTTCCACTTAACAATAACAAGAAACATCAATTTTGTTCACCTTTTAATGAGCCGTTTTCAATCACTTTTTAGGTGGCTTTTTATACAAACCTGATGTCTATGTTTGTTTATTATTTCTTAGCGTATACATTTTTTATTGTAGTAAAAAACAAATGTTAGATGTCTAAGCTTTTCTTAGAGAGAATATAGACACCAATCGAAAATTAATGAAAAGAAAACAAAAGTTTTGTCAGATTTATCCAGTATGACAGTATTAGACCATTGTGATAATTTTGAAACAGATAGATTTCAAAATAAACTCCAAATCTCCAGGAACTAACCTTTTTTTTTAAAGAAAACTCCTCATTTAAGACAATTATCAAATAAAATTAGTAGATACATGGCACAAAAGTGAAATGAACTTACGTTAAAACTGCGCTCCATCATGATGGCAACATAGAACTCTCGGCGAGGGAACTTGCGCTCGGTGACCATCACCATGTTACAGATTCGTCCAGCTGGGCCTGTCTGTTTGGTTACTAGTAATTGCTTCAACATCTTGCTTGCAAGTTCACCGGCTATTTCAGGTCTGTTATTAACATAAAGCTTGTTATTCATGTATGTTCTAATGGATATATATAATTATGAATATATTTTTTTATAGTTGTGAAAGGTGGAACAAGACGGCAAACAAAATGATTTGTGATCTTGAAGATACTGGAGCCTCATAAATCTAAAATGATAGTCAATTACAGTATCAACATTACATCTAATTCACATTGAAATCAATAATATGAATCATATGTAAATAATAAAGGATCTAAATAATGAGAGAAAACTTGTGTCACAAACATGATTATATATATGAAATGAGTACTTACGTTTCAACCATCCTGACACCACCTTTCAGGCCAGATTTGAAAGTGCCCCTGCCGCGGCCCCCAGCAAGTACCTGTTACATAAATTTATTGTGATTACCCTACACTTAAAGCTACTTCTTCATCTTTGTTACACAAAATTATATAGTAGTATGTATCTATACTGATAGGAAACTGATTTTTATTAGAATTTGGAATTAATATGAAATTTACATTTGTATTAAACAATGTAACTTTAAATAAAAATTTAATTACAATACAAGGCACAACAGCTCTTATTTCAGAATGAATAACAAGTGTATCAGATAATAATTTGGCAGACAGAAACACCATTCACAAGGTTAATATTGCATTGTTGGATATATTGAGAATATGTTACAACATAGTACAGGGGGTGATTAGAGTTTAGAGGTGTATTATTTCTACCCCTAATGCTTCCAGCATAAGTTAAAACTAATAATAATTTCTTCAACAAACCTGTGCTTTAAGGACAATATCCTTGGACTTAAGTTCCTGAGCAAACTTTACTACTTCTTCCTTGGTCTTGGCAACATTAAACTTCGGCACTGGGATGCCTGCGTCACGCAGTAGAGTGTAGCTGACATACTCATGTACGTTCAGGTGCCTGACTTGTTGCTTGCTTGGGATGTTGGCTGCAGCACTTTGGCCAGCCAATAACTAGAGCAAATATAAGTAAAATATATAAAGAAGGATATCACTATAGCTTTATTGTTCGTTACATTGAATATTTAAGTGCCTGGGTTCATTAATTAGATGTATGAATTTTGGTTTCAACCAAAGAATTATTTATTACATTACATTGCACATTTTTAAATTATCCAGTAATATTTACTGATTAATTTAGAACTAAACCATAATTTAAAAATATTTCCATATATAGTATATGAACAGAATTCCTGTCAATTAACATTGTTTACTCTTAAGCAGAAGTTGATTGTGAGTGGACAGCTTCAATGATTAAGACAAAAATAGCATCAATATCAATGTAGGTAGTTTTGTTGTTATTTGCAGGAAGTTTGTAGTTCCAAATATAAATGTAAGTGTTATTTTACTAGGTGTATTGATATGTCCGTAATAAATTATATAAATAGTATCTATTGTGTTTTGTTTAAACCATTGTGAACACAGTGTCGTAAACAATGTAATAATCGTAAATATTACTTTAGCATTATTTTAATTTTAACTACGCTATGATTAACTTAAAAAAAAGGTCTTCAGAACTGAAATCTTACGGAATAATTATATTGTAATACGGGACTTATCGCGCTAATAACATAATTTTATTTACCTTGACGTTTCGATAAAGTTACATTGACCGTGGTCACGAGAAGACTAAAGAAGACAGTCTTCTCGTGACCACGGTCAATGCAACTTGATCGAAACGTCGAGGTAAATAATATTGTTTTTAGAGCGATAAGTCCCGTATTACAATAAAATTATGTGTGTAAATCGCGAAAGTTTAAAATATACTATCTTACGAAATATTATGGTACTCTGGGAACACGAATATTGAATTGCAGTGCGTTTTGGGGTTGCCGATAGATTGTTGTTGTTTGTAGTATTTCAATGGCGAGAATCTACATCATTTTCATACAAATTTTCAGTAAAAATATCGCTCAGACAGAAAAACATAGCTATGTTGATGACGTAAGGTCACATACGAGCTAAAACGACAAGGTCAGATTATAAATAAATTTGAAGTTTGCAATCAAGGCCAATAAATATATTTACGTAAATATAAACCTGCTCAATTCTCGTACGTAATAATCAATTGTACTCATTAGAGTAAATTGAAGAGATGGTGGCCCAAGGTGTTCTAAAAACTCCATCATGCATTTACACCATAAGTTAAGAAATTCGGTAATAAATTACACATAACAATATTTTTGGCTATATATAATACAAATTTATTGGTATAAGAAAAAATTATATCATACCTTAGCCCCATTTTTGAAAATTAATGTTTCCGCGAGACCAAGGGAGCGAGGTAGTAAAGCCGCCATTTTTACGCAAACTGACTGATACTGACTATGACTACTGACTGACAGTCAGGTCAGTCAGACAGATGTTCATTCATAGACCACTGACCAGGGGGCTGATCACGAAAATCGTTGAATGAACGAAATGACGGGGACGCAGCTATGTAGGCTGTATAGCTCCGTCCCCGTCATACGGGTGCTGCACCGTTATCACGAAAACCATTGAATGAACGAAATGAACTAAATGACGGGGACGGAGCTATACAGCCTACATAGCTGCGTCCCCGTCATTTCGTTCATTCAATGGTTTTCGTGATCAGCCCCCAGGGGCATAGAAAAGATAAATAATATTACGCCAGGGGCCATCTTACATACACATCAGTCTGCTGAAACTACAAAAGAGAAAAATGATGTGTGAAACGGGGCAAAACTTTACTAGTGGCCTAGACAGAGTATATTAAAATAGACTTGTCCTTAAAATAATAATAATAATATGAGAAGGATAAAACTATACAATCACTAGTATGAGAGAGCGAGATGGACATCAATTTTTTATCCTTCTCTGCGTATGCGATTTTACAAACTGGTTCCAGCACTGGCTCCAAGTTCTATAATATGTGCCATATAGATTGGCACTAAAGTGCGTTGACCTTTCAGTGACCTTTCTTTTTATTTAGCGATGTGTTCTAATTTTTATGTGCCACTAAAATATCCAAATTGTTTTTTCTGAAACATGTATACATATTTATTTGAGTTGGAGTCTGCATTACTATATTGGGTTTAATGTAAGATTAATGTGTGATGGAAAATAAATAAATAAAATATATTTCATATAATTTATATTATATTATTGGTGCATTTATATATAATTGCCATCACTCAATTCTTGCTGAAATTAATTATATAGTAAATTAATTTATTATTGCCGAAGGTGACGCATCTCTGTTGCCTAAGTAAAAAAATGGTCCAGGTAAAGTGACATAACTCGCGTTTTTTATAATTTCAGGAAGTAGTTTCGTAAGTATTATAAAAGCTGTTGCAATGGTTATTTTTTTAAATTTCAAGTAGGAAAATTAAAAAAAGAGATGTTCGTTAATAATTATTAAAATAATGTATAACATAGAACACTCTTAGCGCGTAAAAACCCTTTTTACTATAAAAACGGATAATAAATATCGAGATCATGAAAATTCGACATTAAATATATCAAATGTGTTCTAGTAATAAGTAGAATTGTAATAAACATCAATGATATATAGATATTTTTGGTTTTGATTTTGGCAAAATTTTAAGTAACACTCAATTTTTCTTAGCGGCTGACGAGAGGTCGATGCACTTTTGTGCCAATCTATATGGCACGGACCATAGTGCACCCATTGGCTTTCACCCGCTGTCATGTATGACCAGCCCAAATTACGTTGTTCATTTTATTTTATAGCTGGCATATGTATCACGTGTTCATAATTTTAGTCGGGTTTTATATCTATAGCTATTTCACTCGCATATGCTAATGTTCTCTCTCTATATATATATATACTTTCTCTATGAATAGCGGCTATATTTATCTCACTCACTCACTTTCAATCATTTCTCTGATATAGTGTAATAAAATGTTTTCAAAATATCTTTTTTTTTCAGGTAGCCATAATTTCATATAGTTTTAACAAGAAGAGGAAAAGAAAAATAATGTTGAAAATAATAAATATAGTTTTACTTATAATGGCGTTTTTACTACACATAAATCGCAATAAACCGAAATTTGCAGCGCTGGTTTTGTTTAAATAGTGCTACAACATAAAAAAATATATATTATTTCCACTGATTCTCAGACTAAGTAGAGATGCTACGCATCACTGACATTTAATAATATTTTTGAATGAATCCAACTATAAGGACATTCATCAATATCGATAGATTTTAAATATAGGGATATAGATTTTAAATATATATAAACCTTATTCACGATCCATCACGGCTGTACATCAGTTTATTTTTTAGACTTTTTCACTACTGGTCGCTAAGAATATATATATCTCTTTTCATATGTATTTACTCCTTTTGTATACATTTTGTGTAATTTTATGAAATTTAATAATATTCGCTTATAAATTTCTATTTTAAATACAAAACAAATGCAATGTTTCTAAGCAATTATTTAAGTTCATATTTATTTTATCAATGTTTCTTTTGTCCGTTTTTTTTTTCTTGTAAATATACTGTACACTGGCCATACTTTTGACACTGGCAGAAAAACGCCAAGCAGCGTTTACAGTTCCACAAGTATAACTTGGCGGTGGTGGTTTTTGGAACTAATTCTTTTAATTGAAACTGTGAGTTTGACGTTTGAGAGATTACCGCGACATTATTGTTGATAAATGTGCTACATTAAAATAGTTCAATAATGCCAAAAGTAATAAAAGTGGTTTAAGAGAAACTGTTATCAAAGTACAAAGTAAAAGCACAGTGGCGCACAGGCACGCCAAGTTATACTTGCCGGACTTGTAAAAGCTATAAGAAGAAGAATAGTTGCAAAACAACTAAAAACCTTCTCTAGAGGACGTGAACGCAGCGTTCACAGACGCAGCGTTCCACGTTCATAGACTAGCATAAATTATTAATTATTCCCAGCAGGGAATATCTGTGAACGTGGATGGAGTATTAAATGGATTTGGCATTTAAATAACATTAATAATATGAGAAGGATATAACTATACAATCACTAGTATGAGAGAGCGAGATGAACAACAATTTTTATCCTTCTCTGCCATATGCGATCTTACAAACTGGTTCCAGCTTTGGCTCCAAGTTCTAGTGCACCCATTGGTTTTCACCCGCTGTCATGTATGACCCGACCAAATTACGTTGTTCATGTTATTTTATAGCTGGCATATGTATCACGTGTTCATCATTTTAGTCGGGTTATATATCTATAGCTATTTCACTCGCATACGCTAATGTTCTCTCTATAGTTACAAAATGTTTATTATTTATTGGTGTTACGAATAATTTTATTATTAATCTTATATACATTACACTTTATTTTAACAACTTAAAAATAATTACCTAATGACAATATCAAGATTATATAAACTACAATAATAATATCTATACTATAAATAAAAGACAGAACCTAGGTCGCTACCTGCCGGTAATGTTCCCAAAAAGCTAGCGACGTTACCTCGTTGTATAGCTAGGCTAATACGTTGGCCGAGGTAAGCGCCAGCTCTTTGGTCACGGGTGATGTCAATTAGGCGTCTGGACAACTCCTTAACAAAACCTCGGGCATCTCGACCCCATGGGCCCATTGTTTCGACCGCAAACGGAAGAAATATGTATCCATCACCAATGGTAGCATATTTCCTCCGTTTGAGGTTTTCTGCAGCATCCGCTGCCGCGCCCGCTGACCGTGAGGTCCCGCATATATGGGACGCCGCTAATGTGTCAGCACATGTGGCGTCCCACACCAATGGTCTTCCTCGACACCATGGCACCAACGTCATACCGTCGGGCCTCTTACCATCGTCACGTGATATACCGTTCGGCTCTAATATGGCCGGCACGTTCACGGTGGCAAGGGCCCGACGGATGACGTCGTTTATTGTGGCGTGGCGTGAGAGACGCCCTGCACTGCGGCGGCATGACAGGCCGTGGTGGCCTAATCTGTCCACTTCACTGCCGCAGTGACAATTGTGAGGTTCCGTCCTAGAGATGCCCAGACGCAACCCTATGGCAATAGAAAAACTTTCATTGTCCATTAGGGTACCAATGTTGGATGAAGGTAGTGCTTGTAACCAATAACCAGATTCTCGTTCGCGCGTGGCAAGGAGACGAGCCCGGACTTTATTATCAATACTTTTGTCTAAAATTTGTTTCTGTACAATTTTACAAAGGGGATCGTCCCATTGCCTTTGCGAACTAAGATTTTTTGGAAGATCCTCACTTGGACAAGCCAAAGACCAGGCCGTTCTACCATCTTCCAAAGAGTCTATTGAAATTTGTGATGCTGAATTTGAAATTATTCTCTTAAAAAGAACCAAAACACTGTTGGCAGAAGATAGAAAGGCCGGTAATGAAACACTGGAAATTTTGCGGATGCCAATGCCTCCAAGCCGAACAGGCAGAGATGCCTGACACCATGAAATATCTGGAAGTGAACAATTTAGAATTTGGGTTAAAACATTTTTAATCGCGTCATCCAAACTTAGTAGTAAAGAAATGTGGTTCCAAAGCGGGCAACATCGTAGTATATACGTAAATTTTGGCACAAAAAGACAAAATCGAATTAGATGAAAAGCCATGTGGTTGTGAATTTTAGTGAGACGTTCAGACGTATCTTCAAATTTTTGACGTTGTTCATCGACAAAATCTGGGAATGACTCGTGAAGGATCGGAGCTCCTAGGAGGCGCAAACTTTTACCGGTCAATAATTTTAATTTTTCTTCTCTCTATATATATACTTTCTCTATTTCTCTGACTCATATAGTAATCTGTGGATTCGATTCGGTTCGGTTTGGTTTTGACTTTTGGGTTGGGCCGTGTGTTTGTGGGCGTGTTTACAATAATTTGCTTTCGTTACGTTTATTACTTATTTCTATAAACATTTGCCTGATTATTATAAGATGTCTAAATCTAAGACAGGGCTTGTAGCCCTTGGATTCTTCGCATTAGCGTCTTTATTCGTAATAATCGCTTTTGTGAGTCCCTACTGGTTAGTTACTGATGGCAAGCTCAAAGACCCAAAGTTTGTGAAAATTGGTATGTGTTTACGATAAACACTGTTTATTTACAGATATTAAGAAGTATAACATTGAGTGCCTTTCTTTTGTGTATTGCAGGTTTATGGGAAGTATGTTTCAATAAATTCGAGGAAGTCCATCATTGGTACGATACCGTATTCACAGGATGCTGGTGGATATTCGAAGAAGAGTATTATATCATCCATGATATTCTACTGCCAGGATTTTTTGTGGCCACCCAATTTTTCTACACAATCACTATGTGTTGTGTAATAATATCCATGTTTTTGTCATGTATATATTTGAGAAGAGACAGAGATGATGATAATTATTTGACTCTATTGGTTACACTTGGAACTGTACTGGTAATAGGAGGTATGTGTCCTTCAGGCATATCTAACAATTTATACATACCTACACTTCATCCTTATACAAAAAATATTGCTTGACAAGAGAGTGACCCATGTTCATCAAAGGCATTGTTGTGGTAGGACTTCTGCTAGTCCGCCTGGGGCGGTACCACCATTTTGCCAGTTTATTATGCCGTGAAATAGGAATGTTTTTCAGTTGAAATGGCAAGGTATCCAGTGAAATTTCAGGGCATGTGAGACTTGACATCTCTATGTCTCATGGTAACAGGCGCAGTGCAGTGACACGCAAAATTCTGGTAGTCCATAATTTTGCATGCTGCTGTATCTGTTATAGGGAGATGATGTAGAGATAAAAAAAGGCATTGGCAATCACAGCAGTCTACTATTAAATCATTACCATTGTTAAATTTATATATACATAAATACATACAATTTTGTGTCCTGTAAATAGTTAATTTTATTTTTATTCATGAAGTTTATCTAAACTGCTTTTTAATCCTAATTTAAGAAATGCAGATCTCAAATTGTTTTTATTTCTAGGTTTATCAGGTATCATATCTGTCGTAACATTTGGAGCAAGAGGAGATGGCCGTGACTGGATGCCAAATTGGGAACATAACGATCTTGGCTGGGCATATGCACTCGGAGTCATTGGAGTTATATTCCTCTTGCCGGCTGGCATTCTATTCTTAGTTGAAGCAAGAGTACAAAAGTATAAGAGGCTTCATGAAATGCAAAGCCGGGAACCATCATCATACACTATGCATGAACGGAAAGTTGGGTTTTCTGGTGGACACACAGATATTTAAGTCGACACAAATTTTATTTTCATAAGACAAAGATGTACACACATGTACATAATGCATCTTCCCTTTGTTTCTCTCTCATAGCATTTAAGAATGTGTGTGTTTTCAATCAAGTATTTTATAAATGTGTTAAATAAGTATGTATAAGCCCAAATGGAAGAGAATGAAATGTTGCACCTACCTAACTTAAGTGGGATAAGGGTAGGAAGATGACAATGAATAGTATTTATAAGTTATCTAAAAATTATTTGAAACTGAGTCCGTCCAAGACATTTTTGTGTTCTATTTTCTGATTTATCCATGTATTATGTTGTGCCTTAAATAAAGATCTACATAAGACTTATTCATGATAATCACAATTTTTTATAACATAGTTTTAATAAGAACTTGTGCATTTATATCTACTTTTTATTATTTGATTACATGAAGTTTTAAATCAATTTACAAGATTAACATTAGTTATAACATCTTCTTGTATAAAATGATTTTTTATGACCCAATTTTTTTATTTTATTTTATATGTGACATGTTCAGCTTTGTTTATTGGAGTTCTAATTTGTAAATCTAAAGGTACAGTCTTATTGCATAATAAGGCTTGTTTTGCAGATTCAAACCCAATAAATACATTATGAGATTCCTTATGCCCTAATAGCATTCCATGAATAAAACCACTGGCAAAACAGTCTCCTGCTCCGGATACATTTTCTACATGAGGCAACGCCTTTATCGGGTAATATTTAGCTATGAGATTCTTTTCTGTGTGACCAAGCAATTTATCAGAATGTTTAACTATAACTACACCCTTATCTCCCAGAGTTACAATTATTATATCAATGATTTGTGATACTATCTCCGATAATGACAAGGTTTCAGCTAAGTCTTCAGTTGATTCTACTGAATTGTCCGGTTTAAGGAATTTGGCCATTGTCCTCAGTTCAGAAATATTAGGAGAACTGAAAATAATGCCATGCTTGTGATTCAGTGCCTTGGTTGCTTTTCTTCTATCGGTGGTCTCGAAGAACACTGAAAAACAAAATAATCAGTGTTAGTTTATATTTTACTTAATGTATATTATTACAAATAAAGCTATTGGTTTATCAAAGCGAATAAAATGTTAGAACGATGCTGTTTGATTTGCGATGTATATAAGTAACTAGCAGCCCGCCCCGGCTTCACACGGGTAGAACATATATGCCTACAAAATTTGCATCAGTTTGTTGCATCGAATATAAAATATTAACATATTTAACAATCATCGTCATATGTCAACCAATTTACACAAAACCTTAACGAATTATGCACCTAAACCTTCCTCATAAACACTCTGGCTATTGGTGAAAAACCGCATGATAATCCGTTCAGAAGCTATTGAGATTATTGTGAACAGACAGACAGACGCAGTGATGAACATTGTTTTATAATACTTACGTAGTGATATTGGACGGCCCTTTGGCATAAAGGATAGTTACCCTGATTCTGACCCGAGGGTCGTTTGTTCTAATCCTAGCTATATACCTACCAATGAAAGTTTTATGTGCATTCATGAATCATGGGTTTTCGTGGGATCATTAAATCTACCAATAATTAAGATGTATAATATAATTAAGATAGAAACTAAAACAACTGACTTCAATGCCCCGCGAGTCAATTTCAGTAGCAAGTTTGAGACGTTTATCGTCATATCTCTGAAGATACTTATCACATCTCAATGAAATTACAATGGGACCACCTCGGAAACGTACCCTACCGATTACAGAAATAATAATTTGAATCGGTTCACAATTTTCGGAGTAATCACACACAAAAAGGAAGAAAAAAGAAACATAGACGAATTGAGAACTTCCTTCTTTTTGTAAGTCGGTTGAAAAGTAGCTTACCACCAAGGAGAACATCTACCGCCGTAACCTTACGGCGTTCCCCGACGCAAAAAGTAGGGGTATTATACGTTTAACGTGTGTATCAGTGTGTCTGTCTGTAGCATCTTAGCACCCAACCGGATGAACCGATTTGGATTTAAAGTAGGGGTATTATACATTTAACGTGTGTATCTGTGTGTCTGTCTGTAGCATCTTAGCACCCAACCGGATGAACCGATTTTGATTTAAAGTAGGGGTATTATATGTTTAACGTGTGTATCTGTGTGTCTGTCTGTAGCATCTTAGCACCTAACTGGATGAACCGATTTTGATTTAAAGTAGGGTTATTATACGTTTAACGTGTCTGTCTGTAGCATCTTAGCACCCAACCGGATGAACCGATTTTGATTTAAAGTAGGGGTATTATATGTTTAACGTGTGTATCTGTGTGTCTGTCTGTAGCATCTTAGCACCTAACTGGATGAACCGATTTTGATTTAAAGTAGGGTTACTATACGTTTAACGTGTGTCTGTCTGTAGCATCTTAGCACCCAACCGGATGAACCGATTTTGATTTAAAGTAGGGGTATTATACGTTTAACGTGTGTATCTGTGTGTCTGTCTGTAGCATCTTAGCACCCAACCGGATGAACCGATTTTGATTTAAAGTAGGGTTATTATACGTTTAACGTGTCTGTCTGTAGCATCTTAGCACCCAACCGGATGAACCGATTTCGATTTAAAGTAGGGGTATTATCATAGGTCTGATCAATTCGAAAATCTTCTTCAACGATATTGTAAGAACATGGAAGCATTGACCTGATGCTGGGACATCTCCTGGACTTTACAGAATACTCAAATCCTCACCAACTTACAGCTCAGATTTTAAATGTCGTGTTTAGAGTCATTGAAATTGAAAAGATTATACATAGATCAGTCGGGGTGGTTTAAAATATCATATTATATATATAGATCATTATTATTTTATACAAAAGATCCTATTATTATACTATATTGACTTCAAATTCATTGCGATCGGTGGGGATCTATAGAAAAGCTAAGCCTTTAATAATATTTTCGTAGTAACTATGACCTATTCTGTGGTTTGACTGCAAATATTTTATTAATTTTGCGATGCGTGTATGTGAAATCTGTGACATTTTCTAAAGTAATCATTAGAATTATATACCGTAAAGGACAATTTTAATCTATAATATATGGCCAAGCTAATTAACGTAATTATTTGGATAAGGAATATTGATGAATGAATAAGGATTAATACTATATACTTGAAAATAGCCCTGGAATTTATGTAATATTTTTTAACAAAAAATTATAGATTAAAATGGTTACTGTGAGTCAACCTTAAGAGATAGACATATGCTTTCGCTGACTTTTTTGTAGGTCTTATTAAGTTGTACAACTCTTCCATAGAAAATATTCTTCCATCTGTTTTCAATTGAGCAGCGTTCGTAAGAAACGTGTTTTTTCGACCGTTTTTTTGTCGACTTAGGTTGCAAGTTAGGTCTCCACGAATGTACCTTTGATTTAAACGGGATGATATATAGCCTATTTTCATTTCGAAAGTCCATTCTATATATTAGTGAAAGAATTTTTTAAATTGGTCCAGTAGTTTTTGAGCCAAATCATTACAAACATACAAAAATACAAATGTTCTTTCTTTATAATGTTAGTATAGATGATCATTTAAAGCGCTGGACACAATGCCGCGGTCTGCGGTCAGCCTGTGGTCAGTTGTGACACGGTAATATTATAATAATACAGTATGAGTATTGTGACTCGGCGTGTCCTTGAGATCAAAAGCTAAAGCCGCGCGGCAGCCGTCGGCACCGCGCGGTACGTACACGAGCGATAGGGCTGCTCGCCTACAATATTTTAATTGCATCTACCTACTTGACGATCTTTCTAGTTCTTTGTGATTGTAATATATTTTATATTTATAATGAAATTCGTTGTGAATATATGACAGTACATATTTTATCTCAAACTATCATAAATAACCGGTCAAGTGCGTGTCTGGCCACGCGCACTGTCCCTACAGTGCGCGTTGAATTGAATAATTCAGTTGAATAACGGGCTACTGCGGAACCCTTTCCGCATGGTGCAGGGGAGCTACCCTAAAAAATATATTTCTCAAAATTTTATTTTAGCACTTTGTCGGCGTAGCTTATATACATACCCCCAAAAAAGCTTTCTAGTATAAACGATCTCTTAGGAAAACCTCGGACAGACAGACAGACAGACAGACGGACATGACGAAACTATAAGGGCTCCTTGTCAGGACTACGGAACCCTAAAAAGGCAGACAGATTCGTGCTGAATACCCGAGTAAACGCAAGTTCAGTAATACTAAATGCTTGAGTGAGTAATACGCTTTCGCGCTCAGTTTGTCAGTTTGCTATCAAGCGGCAGCAGGGTCGGACGCTTCCGTGCAGTATTACTTCGCAGCGTTGCTTACGTAGTAATCATGCCGTATTGACTATTCCGGACAGAGCGCGGAAACTTATTAGGTAGGTACTCAAGAATTTAGTATTACTGAACTTACGGTCACTCGGGTGTTCGGCACGAATCTGTCTGCCTTTTTTATGATAGTCTGAGTATTTTATATACTTCCATATCTTACTCGAAAAATAAATTACAATGTAAATCTTATTACGTAGGCTTTGATTATAAACTCGTCATATAATCAAAGTACGTAGGTACCCACCGTTTATTACTATCTTAATAACTTCATAATGCTATTTCGTCGAATTCAATAATATTCGTAAGTAGCTCAATACATAAGTAAGTAGATAGTCTAGCCTAGGAAACTCGTGTATCACTTTTTTTACTCTATCCATTTATTTATTTATTAATATAGATTAAAATACCTAGGTATTTTATCCTGTAGAGAAAAAAGCGAAATATACATCTTAAAAAAATTACGTACTTGTAGGTACATAATAATAGATTATACAACAAGTGAATAAAAAGGCAATTTATTTCGAAGTACTAAGTTGAATCCCGAGAGCAGCGAAGGATTCTAAAGTAGAATCCTGAGCGGAGCGAGGGATACAAGGACCGAGATTAAATTTTTTATTCACGAGTCGTGTAATCTTCTTTTTACCATTGACTGCGAGAAAACAAATAGTAGTACCTACTTATAGTACCTATTTATATTTATCATATGTTATTATTAATGTGGATTATTAACCATTTAAGGTACAGCCACACCACGGCGTCCTGCGATCTGCGGGCGCGATCTGTGTACTTTTCAATTGTTTTCTGATCGCGTTTCGTGTGAACCAGTCGGTACAATACTACTGCGCTATCTGATCGCCGCCTATATCGCGCGCACGCAGGACGCTGCGGTGTGTCCGTACCTTTAGTGCCGGTGAATGTGTGTGTAGGGAAACGGCTCAATCTTGAAAAACATGCTATTTGCGTTCTCACCAATATTGCACTGAAAATCCTCAGTAAAGTTCACATCTTTACAAAGGGTATGACTTGGACTAGCTAGACTGAGACTTCATCTTGATCAGAAAGGTGACTTTGACTCAACTTTATGACATGAATTTACAAAAACATGATTAATTTTTATACTTTATTCTGGCTGAATACACTAATCGTGTAGAGCAAAATGAAAATAAAAAAAAAAAAATTAACGGGATTTTTATTTTTATTACATTATAAAGCTTCTATGGTATACCTTCATTTAGCCAGTTAGTAGGCACTTTCAGGAAGTCTTATTTATGTTTTGTACATAATTAGTTTTTTGTGCTTGTTCCAAATTCAAAATGTTTTTATTCACCGAGTGAGTAAAAGAGCGTTTTATTCACTGCTGTCGATGAATAAAGTGCTCTTTTTTGAATGGCAATGGTAAAATAGTAGATTATACAACGAGTGGATAAAAAGGCAATTTAATTCGAGGGACTAAGTTGGATCCCGAGAGCAGCGAAGGATTCTAGAGTAGAATCTCGAGCGTAGCGAAGGATTCTAGAGTAGAATCTCGAGCGTAGTGAGTGATTCTAGATTAGAATCCTAAGCGGAGCGAGGGATACAATACAAGGACCGAGATTAAATGTTTTATTCAGGAGTCGTGTACTCTTCTTTTTACCATTGACTGCGAGAAAATAAATAGTAGTGCCTACTTATAGTACCTACCTATTTATATTTATCTTATATTATTATTAATGTGTAATAAACGTGGGTTATTAACCATTTAGTGCCGGTGAATGTGTGTTGAGGGAAACAGCACAATCTTGAAAAACATGCTATTTACATTCTCACCAAAATTGCACTAAAATCTTCAGTAAAGTTCACATCTTTACTAAGGGTATGTTTTGGACTAGACTGTGACTTTAACTTGGATGAGAAATGTGACTTTGACTCAATTTTATGACTTGAATTAAAAAAACTTGAATAATTATTATACTTGATTTTGGCTGAATAATATTTCACACTAATCGTGTGGAGCAAAATGAAAACAAAAAATGTAACCAACACTGGCGGGATTTTTATTTTTATTTGATTATATAGCTTCTATGGTTACCTCAATTTAGCCAGCTAGTAGGCACTTTCAGCAAGTTTTATTTATTTTTTGTACATAATTCGTATTTCGTGCTTGTTCCAAATTCAAAATGTTTTTATTCACCGAGTGAGTAAAAGAGCGTTTTATTCACTGCTATCGATGAATAAAGTGCTCTTTTTTGAGTGGCAATGGCACACCCCGGACACTCGACTAAATTTCCTTACAAACTAGCGTTTTAACGACAGACACTGTGACACCGACACAGACACTACACACATGTCGTTTTTCTACAGGCGCAATTGTGTGCGTGAAGTCTAAGGATGTCACCGTAAGAACCTACTTCATTTTGAAGTCGGTTTATAGTTGCTAGCCAGTACTTCGCTATGGTTTCAAAAGTACAAAGATAATAAAATTATTCTCATTTACTCAACGCGATACGCCATAAATAAGACACTTGTCTGCGAACGAAGACCGATACGCATGCGAGTGAAACAGTTGCGAAAGTTTTTACAAACTAAAATCTTCT